>CM040238.1:217656679-217896000 GCA_022545495.1 Chrysanthemum lavandulifolium
TAAAAGGTCAACAAAAATGTTGAGTGAAGTCCATAGGTTTAAAATAAGTTGAACACAAGTATAAGATCATGATCATTGTAAACTAACAATATCATACGAAAAATCACAGATTATTATGCACTAAGCTCATGAAACCAAGACTCAACCGCATACACGAATTACGATGTAACGAAAAATATGCCCCAAAGGAGGTAATAGCCAATTACCTAAAGAAATTCGATATAGTGCGCCCGGTTATTTCTCTATAACCGAAGCGGGTTCGTTAATCCCATAGTACTATTCACGATATCTCGTTCACTCGCGGTGACTAATGGTTCATGATCGGGGACTTGTGGCTAACAACTTAGCGGTACCAATAATCAAGAAGATCAAGCATTTATGAAAAACCTTGTGTTCTAGTTTAGAGCATGTATCTCCCTCGCGGGGTTTGCAAAAATAAAGTAAGCGAGGCTATGAACTCACCTTGATGATAATGCACACGCACAAAAGATCAAGCACAATGTAGCGGAGGTTCCAACTCGAAACCTAAAATGATGAGATGGCGAATCTCAGTAAATGAGCATTTTGGTTCGCGACCAAAATAATAGAGCATTGAATATTTCTTATTCAATAGATCATTGGATTGTCCAATCCAATAGTGTGCGATCGTGATTAACGTTTTAAGTTAATTTACATGCTACATTGTCTTAACTAGTGATCCTCACTTACGCATAAGTGAAATGTTCCCCCGTTGTGATCTTAATAGATTTGTTGAGCATTTTAACGTATTTAGATTCCCCGGGCATTTTATCGAAATATGTATCTTTTTACATATACTTAATTATTGCATATACATTTATACATGAAATAAGTTTATCATTATTCGAAAATATTACGCTCATGTGATCAAAAATACTCATTTTTACGAGGCTTTTATGAAATCATAAGTTTTGATAAACTTTTCCCAAATTTACACTTTTTACCCTCGAGTTACAAAAAGTACAAGTTTAGTCCCTATACTTTTAGAAAATAGCACTTCGTACCCATAAATATCATATGCTTAAAGTTTTCAGATTTGACATTTTTAGTCCCTCGGTAAAACTGATTTTTATAAAATTAACTTTTGTTACACTTTTAAATATTTACTTTATTTAGTTAGAAGTTTATTGGAAGTGGAGGGGTATACTTTGCCAAGCTGTGAAAGTTTTAAAAAAACGAAGGGAAAAAGTGCCACAAGTGAGAATCGAACCAAGGATCACTCGCCCAAGACAACACGCACCAAACCAACTGAGCTAGGCTCGTTTTTGTGTTTTATCCTACGTTTAATGCTATATAACGTGAGGTTTCTGTGTTAAAATCTTTGTGTATAGGCTACTGTGATCGTGGTCATGCATGGTTTCTTTTTCTTGTTTCCTTACTTCTTCTTCTCAAGCTAGTCATGCATTTGTGCCATGGTTTTCAAGTGACAAAACAAGTTTAACTTAAACAAATCTTGACTCATGATCAAGCGAACGTGTACGAGGGTTTATTTCAAGTTATGATGTTAAGTTTCCTAGTTAAGAAGTTTCGATATGTATTTCATTTTAGCAAGTCACTACATGAAATGAGTTAAGTGCGATATGTAATTAACATTACAAGTCGAAATAGGTTTAGGTACTTACTAGGATGAGAGGGTGTGAGATTCGAGCAAGTGAGATGCCAAGAAAACTAACCCGATCTTAACCCAAGTTTCTCCTAGATTTAACCCTTATTCTCTAGTGCTAATACCCAAAACTCCTTGGTTATTTTCTTAGTTTTCCTTGATACCCACGGTGGAAGAATGGTGGAATAAATGTGAGTGTTTTGAGAGTTTGTTGTGAGATATCCTTTGAGATTTTGCTAAGTGTTGAGGAGTTTATAAAGAGAAGATGAGCATGGCTTTCCTAATATTGAGTGAAGTCCATAGGTTTAAAATAAGTTGAACACAAGTATAAGATCATGATCATTGTAAACTAACAATATCATACGAAAAATCACAGTTATTATGCACTAAGCTCATGAAACCAAGACTCAACGCATACACCAAATTACCGATTATACGAAAAATATGCCCCAAAGGAGGTAATAGCCAATTACCTAAAGAAATTCGATATAGTGCGCTGGTTATTTTCTATAACCGAAGCGGGTTCGTTAATCCCCATAGTACTATTCACGATATCTCGTTCACTCGGTGACTAATGGTTCATGATCGGGGACTTGTGGCTAACAACTTAGGCAGTACCAATAATCAAGAAGATCAAGCATTTATGAAAAACCTTGTGTTCTAGTTTAGAGCATGTATCTCCCTCGCGGGGTTTGCAAAAATAAAGTAAAAGCGAGGCTATGAACTCACCTTGATGATAATGCACACGCACAAAAAGATCAAGCACAATGTAGCGGAGGTTCCAACTCGAAACCTAAAATGATGAGATGGCGAATCTCAGTAAATGAGCATTTTGGTTCGCGACCAAAATAATAGAGCATTGAATATTCTTATTCAATAGATCATTGGATTGTCCAATCCAATAGTGTGCGATCGTGATTAACGTTTAAGTTAATTTACATGCTACATTGTCTTAACTAGTGATCCTCACTTACGCATAAGTGAAATGTTCCCCCGTTGTGATCTTAATAGATTTGTTGAGCATTTTAACGTATTTAGATTCCCCGGGCATTTTATCGAAATATGTATCTTTTTACATATACTTAATTATTACATATACATTTATACATGAAATAAGTTTATCATTATTAAAATATTACGCTCATGTGATAAAAATACTCATTTTAAGAGCTTTTATGAAATCATAAGTTTTGATAAACTTTTCCCAAATTTACACTTTTTACCTCGAGTTACAAAAGTACAAGTTTAGTCCTATACTTTTAGAAAATAGCACTTGTACCCATAAATATCATATGCTTAAAGTTTTCGATTTGACATTTTTAGTCCCTCGGTGGCGATTTTATAAAATTAACTTTTGTTACACTTTTAAATATTTACTTTATTTAGTTATAAGTTTATTGGAAGTGGAGGGGTATACTTTGCCAAGCTGTGAAAGTTTTAAAAAAACGAAGGGAAAAAGTGCCACAAGTGAGAATCGAACCAAGGATCACTCGCCCAAGACAACACGCACCAAACCAACTGAGCTAGGCTCGTTTTTGTGTTTTATCCTACGTTTAATGCTATATAACGTGAGGTTTCTGTGTTAAAATCTTTGTGTATAGGCTACTGTGATCGTGGTCATGCATGGTTTCTTTTTCTTGTTTCCTTACTTCTTCTTCTCAAGCTAGTCATGCATTTGTGCCATGGTTTTCAAGTGACAAAAACAAGTTTAACTTAAACAAATCTTGACTCATGATCAAACGAACGTGGCACGAGGGTTTATTTCAAGTTATGATGTTAAGTTTCCTAGTTAAGAAGTTTCGATATGTATTTCATTTTAGCAAGTCACTACATGAAATGAGTTAAGTGCGATATGTAATTAACATTACAAGTCGAAATAGGTTTAGGTACTTACTAGGATGAGAGGGGTGTGAGATTCGAGCAAGAAGTGAGATGCCAAGAAAACTAACCCGATCTTAACCCAAGTTTCTCCTAGATTTAACCCTTATTCTCTAGTGCTAATACCCAAAACTCCTTGGTTATTTTCTTAGTTTTCCTTCGATACCCCACAGTGGACGAATGGTGGAATAAATGTGAGTGTTTTGAGAGTTTGTTGTGAGATATCCTTTGAGATTTTGCTAAGTGTTGAGGAGTTTATAAAGAGAAGATGAGCATGGCTTTCCTAATATTTTACTTGTAGTCTTCCTAATTCTAGGCTTATTAGTCACATGTTATATTGTGTTTGGCCATTGTTTGTGTATGTTTCCATGCGTGGGAGTGATGGCAGCCAAGGCTTATGGGCATGCAAATGTCTAGTCAACTTCAAGCTCTTGCTTAGGGAACATGTTATCCAATGGTTAAGGAAGTCAAGTTGGTCAAAATGGGTTAGAGTAGTATTGTGTTTAACTTAGGGTATTATTTTAATTGTATTAGGGTGGCTAAAGTGATCTTGTCTCCTGTTTGTTGTGTTTACACGCCAAGGAGCAAAGTCAAATGAAGTGAAATATGTTTCAAGTTTTAGTTTGGTTTTTGTCTTGGCTAAGTTGATCTCGTTTGGTCATGGCAGAAAGAACACAAAACATTTTAATCCTCAAATACATATTCGTGGGTCATGTGACGTGAACAAGGCCCAAAGCTAATACTTGGGTGAGTTGGGCTAGCAGCGAGGCCCAAAGGAAAAGAAAAAAAATAAATGTTGAGTTTGCTTGTTGGATTGGACGCAAGACAAGGCCCAAGGAGATAAATGAGTTGGGCTCGACTTGGGTAACGAGGCCCAAAGGAATCACGGGTGTGGGTTTGATTCGGTTATGAGGCCCATTACATGCCGGGTTAGGTTACGAGGTGGTATGATGTCCAATGAGTTCCGAAGCCCAATACGGATTTTATATATTTTTGTTATATTTAAATTCGCAATTTTTACAAATTTTTACGTATTCATTACGTATTTTAGGATTATCAAGATAGTGGGGAAATTTATTTAGATCACAACGGTATCTTATATGAACGCTCAAGCTGCGTTGATCATGCATATGCCAAATGATATGCAAATGTGATGTTTAGAAAATTTCATGACGAAATAGATCGTGCTTAATTTTTGTTTAAAGCGTTAAGTACATTGAAATTTTCTGGGAGCTTACAAAGTGCAAGTTGAATTCGGACACCCAGGCCGCCAGGGAAAGGATACGAGTGTTATGGAAGTAGGAGAGGAAGGAGAATGGGTCTTTGTACAGATGGGCGATCGATAGCAAAGGAGTGGTGCGGTTTGGTCCTCATCGGTCAGGAGAAGGAGGAGCTCACTTATGCTCTGGGCTCAACTTTCCCAGCACCAATAACGAGGTGAATATGAGGCATCGCTGGCCGGACTCGGATTGCAAAAAGCTAAAAATCGAAGTTTGAATGTGCGAGTTGATTCCAAATTGGTTGCTAGCGGATCAGCGGAGAATTCCGACTACCAAAGAAAGCATGCAAAATACTTGGCTCAGCGAAAGAACACATAGTGGGATTCAAAGCTTCAAAATCCGCAATATACCAAGGGATCAAAACCAAAAGCGAGATATCTTGAGCAAACTAGCATCGGTAGCTTTTGACCATCTCACTAAAAGGTATTAGTGGAAGTCTTGGAAAAACCTTCTGGAGAAGAGCGGAGAATTGAAACCGTGGTGGAAGAAGAAAGCGGATAAGCGGGCGACGCCGATCATCGAGATGTTTGGAAGAGGGGTTTGGCGGATGACCCCAATGAGGCGAGTCTCTGGATGAAAATTCCGCAATATACTAAGGAAGGAGGAGTTGTTTAAAGGATACCTAGTACCAATGTTGAGATGTGTGGGTCCGTTGCAAGCAAATTACATAATCTGAGAGGTGCCGAGGGATCTTTGTGGGATGCACTCGGGACCAAGAACCATAGTGGCGAAGCTTATGAGGCAAGGATATTACTGGCCCACTATGCACCGAGACACACGAGAAGAAATTAGGAAGTGTGACTCCTGTCAGATACATGCTCCGGTACCCAAACTTCTCAAAACATTACTAACCTCCATCATGGCCCCATGGCCTTTCTACCAATGGGGAATGGATATGTTAGGCCCCTTCCCAGAAGCACCAGGCCGCCTCAAATATGTGATCGTAGCAATAGACTATTTTACAAAATGGATAGAAGCAAAGCCGCTGGTAAAAACGACGGGAAAAGACGTTATAAAATTTGTCTACGAGAATATCGTGTGCAGGTATGGCCTACCGGGTATCATAGTCACCGATAATGGAACTAATTTTGTCAACGACCCGTTCAAAAAATGGTGCGAAGGGCTAAAAATTAAGCAGATAAATACTGCCGTAGCACATCCGCAGGCCAACGGATTAGTAGAACGAGCCAACAAAAGTCTGATGGAAGGGATAAAGACAAGATTAGGACGAGAGAGAACCGGATGGGTGGATGAACTACCTAACGTCTTATGAGCACACCAAACAACACTTAAAACAAGCAGCAGGGAGACCCGTTCGGTTTAACATACTGAGTGAGGCCGTGATCCGCGTAAATGGGATGCCTACTTGCGAACGATGATGTTCCAGAGGATCTTAATGAAGAAGAGCGTTTGAACTTGGACCTCCGCAAGAAAAAAGGAAGGTCTTGCCATACGAAAGCCAAGTCTGAAACACGGGTTGAGCGATATTACAATAGGAGGTCAAACCGATGAATTTTAAAGTAGGCAACTTCGTATCTGGGAAGAAGCGAAGCCGGTACCGTGGAAAATCAAGGAAAGTTGGGACCCAATTGGGAAGGCCCTACCGGGTGATAGGAAGCGAATCAAAATGGCTCTTATAAATTCTGACAGACGATGGAAGAAAAGGAGGTTCCTCGGACTGTACGCCATAAACTTAAGAAACTGTTTCTTATAATTGTTATTGTGATAAGAATCCCATGATCATTATGTAACCTAACCTATCTATGTATGTTAGTTCAATGATGAAAGTTTTCCTATGATAAGGAAGACAATTTTCTGGAAAGACAATGTGATACATGGCTATTCCGACGGCTGGCCCCCGTCGAGTATGATTGCTAGATATATGCCGGATAACACCCCGGATGCGAAACAAATTACTCGGATGCCCGGATGATGGATGCACGAGCACTCTTGCCGGATGCCGAATAATGGATGCCCTAAAACATATTAGGTTGCCCGGATATACGGATGCACGGCCAATGCGCCGGATGCCCTTTAAAAAGCCTAAAGGAAGTTTATCAATGTGAAATGGGACAAAAAGACGAAATGCACAACACACAAAGATTTATCTAAGTTAAATACTTGATTACATCTCAAAAAAGTGACGAGCATGAGTCACAAAAGGTAGAGTGTTAACTATTACAATTATAATTGTTCAAATTGTTGTTTACAAGTATAAGTCACAAAAGCTTCAAGCATTGGCATTTGGATTACGGATAGTCAGTGCCGGCCGGATGAGACGACGGGGAGGTGAGAAGAAGGACCGGTGGGTCTTTGCGAGGAGGGCTGCGGGTTCCATGCTCAGCAGATCGTCTAAGGGTGGCCGATAGGAATCCGCTAACCACGGATATAGGGATACTCGGCCACAAAGGTTGTTGAACTCGACTTTCCATAATTTTGGAGCATCCACATTGACATTGGCAATACCTTGAGCCTCAACGATCTCCTCCTCTTTTCTACCCACACTTGCCCGATTCTGAACCCGGCTGGTAGGTCGGTGTGGCCATCTCTTCTTGTATTCCACACTGCCGAATAGTCGACGAGCGGCCCCGGAAGAAAGCGGACGACATTTGTTTTATTACCTCGGTAGGGCCACCTCGGTTGCCAAGTTCCCTTTCTCTACCTTCAACGATTCTAAGGCATGATCTTTAGCATTTAGCTCATTTTGAGCTTCCTGATCCTTCGGCTGGCGACATAGGTTTCTCTCCACTCTTCCCTTTCCCGGGTCACCTGTCCACCTCATCCTCGGGTTCTTCCCTTATCTAGGACAACTTGATACTCGGTCTCCGTTTCTTCAACTCTCCGGATAACCTCTCGTTTTCACCTTCGGTGGTCACAATCTATCCGCCAACCCTTGACACCCTTCATGAGTCCGAGAGAGCTCCCACAATGTAGCGACATGCTTGGTGAACCTCTTGACAACTCGCCTTGGGCTATCACACTTTGCCAAATTCTTCATAGGCCCGCGAGTGAGCTCAATGTTGTTCATTTGTTCTAAAGCTTCTTGTTCGGCCGGAGTGGGAAGATTATCAAGGAGCTCCTTGCAGGGCCGATAAGAATTTATCCGAACGTTATCTCAAAGGGCCCAAGGAGGAATGAAGACGTTCGAGGCTTCATCTACATAATAAATAGAGGGAGTTAAGAAAATAATCAGGCATACACGTAAAAAAAAGGATAAGCGGAAGGCTAAAACGTACCGGAGTCCAGGTTGACTTTATCAATCCGCTTCGGGTTGAGAGAGTGGTGGGCCGAAAAACTTGAAGGACACAACATAATAAATTGGAAGAAATCACAAGTATTAACAGCCGAACAATTTATACGTACCTTCTTCGACCGGTGGCGTTTGACCGCCTTCCTAACGGAGTGGTATGCATTTGTTGCAAATGCTCACCACCGCCACAACATATCGCCCATCCCTTCATTGTAACGTTGCCTCCTCCATCCTCGGCGGCAATGTTCGGTGTCCCCGCTCGCATCAACATTCGATCCGTCTGCTGGATATCCTCAGGACGGATCTGATTCAAAGGGTCCGGGTTATCAATAGGTTCTCCAGAAGATATGTGCTCAACAAATTGACGGCGTGACTTCCTCTTCTTGCCTTGTGCTTGGGAAGTCCCTTCTCCGGCTTTCCTCTTCTTTGCTTGCCGGGCCAGGGCTTCCTTCTCTTTCTTCTCCCTCAGAGCAACAACTTCGGCGTTTGCTTCTTCGGCCCTCCGGGTCAGGGCATCTTTGGGAGGAGGGTCCACTCCCACGGCTAGAGGGTCGGAAGTTCTTTTTGGAATCTCCCTGTCCGGGTCAACTGCCGGACCTTTGCTCACCACCGTTCCTTCCCAGTCCGGAAGCTCAAGATACTCTGACATATTAACAACTGAAAGAAAGAATGCAACAACAAAAACAAGCTGATTTGAAACTTCAAAGGACAGAATCGGGGAGACAAACGTCAATCCCAGGGTGATGAGACTAAAACAAGTAATTACCATGACCCCGGGCATCTTTTAGAATGGCCTCGAACTCAGGATTCTTGAAAACCGACGAGAGATGGCACATCCATAAAAGACTCACCGTCGGGCTGCGCAACTTAACAAGATTCTCACTAAGTCTCTCGACGTCTGCTTGGGAAAAGCCGGTGGGAAAAGTATCCGTGATTTTTGAATCCTTGTGTCTCCATGCCATAGCAATAGGGATGGCACACTGTCGATCAAGAAAAACTTTTCCTTCCAGTGTTTTAGACCAGATAGAACCTCCTTGAAACACTTATACGAACCTTTACCGTCCGGTTCTCAAGGAAAACCAATGTCCTTGCTTACACAACCGATACAACGCCGGAAGAGTGAGACCACAGGGGTATATTGAGGTCAGTAACATCTAATCTCAAAAGCATCACCGGTTCAATCCTAGCGGGACTAGGAGAAATGTGCACCCTAAAGTGTTTGATCACGTTCGACAAAAAGTCGAGAAAGGAATTCTAACTCCCCTATCTCTAATCGCTTAGGGTAAATACTATCTTATCCTCCCACAATCGATCCATAGTCATATCGTCGGTGGTAAGACCGGACGTAGATCGATGGGAATGCCATACTCGGCTACTATCTCATCTAACTCAGATTGTGTTAACCTAGAAGTATGTACATGCATATCAAACTTAGGAACGACCGGCTGTAGGGTCTCTTCATTGGTTTCTTCGGTCGGACGGACGTAAGTGTTTTCTCTAACGGGAATGTTCCCCTCGGTTCCAATATCGGCCATTTCTAAAAGATGCCTAGACAATTTACAGATATTAACAGAGAAAGGGCAAGACAAACCTTAAAAGAAGTGAAGAAGGCGTCGAGATATGAAAGCAGTTGTATGTGTAAAAGTGAAAACCAAATGAGGAGAAAGGGATATATATATACTAAGGAAACCTAACGGTGACAAGGCGTCAATCGGTCGAGATAGTGGTGGCGTGGCTTCGTGGGTCGTACCGGCGAAGGTGAAGCAATAGCGAGCGCGGGAAAAGCCCAAAGGCCACGGGCCCAACTAACCGCCCATTCTCATCAACAAAGCTAGTTTGACCGTCATGGTACAAACACTTTTTCCTTGACGAGTTAAACTATACTAAGTGTTACATCATCGCTTCTTGCCAATAATATAACACCTGGGGACATGTTGATGCATGTCGGACGGTCCAACATCCGACCAAACATATGCGCCGGACGTCAAGACACAGTAGGACGATCATCCTGACGACCGGTCAAAGAATAACAACCACCGACTATGTCAGCAGATTTTAGGGGATTTCCTACCACGTGGCCTACTAAGTAGAACAACTATGGGCACGTGGAGCGATGGTGAGCGATGGAAGAATAGTAACATGAATAGGAAGTTGGGGTAGTATAAATACCCCAACACATTTATTACTTTGCATTAAGTTTTACACCTACATTCTTACTACATTTATTACCCTTTACTCATCTTCACGCGGAGCTTGGTCTCGGGATAACACCGGCGAGGCTAGCGTCCGTGCCTTGTGCTGTGAGGCGACCATCTTTCTACCGGACCGCTAGGGCGGGCGAAGACAAGATTTTGCTTCAGCAGTTTTGCAGTTTTGACATTGTATTTAATAAGCCTTGGTGCCGCATAATAAGTTCATAAGTTAAAATCAACCTCAATCTAGAATTTTGATTACTTTCAAAATTATTAAAATAACCACTCGGGGGTGGCTTAGTATATAAGCCTTAGGACCCCCGCCTATAGAAACATGCAACTATCAAAGGTAATTCTCATTGATTGATAAAGAATTATATGAAGGGGCGGAGGAATTGTTAATAGGATGGTTCGGATATTTTGGGATAGTAATAACGTTTATAGTTTTTTTCGAACCAATGATTGAATTGATAAATCTATTTGCATTCAAATGACGAACTTGCATAATTAGAAATATACCTTTATCTTTATGGAAATTAATGAAACTTGAACCATTTATCAAAATCAACTTATTTTTCATAAAATATACTAACTTTTTAGTCCACACGAGTGGGTTAACCCGCGCGTTGCTGCGGGCGCGCTATGATTAAGACATCTTGTGATGCCTGTTTGTATGAAACAAATGAATTAGAAAGACATTATCATAAGTTGATCTATTATAAACATTAGTAAGACATTATCATAAGTTGATCTATTATAAACATTAGTAATTTCTACGCATTCAAAACTATTGAACGTAAACCTAACAGATGTAACACATTACAAATGTTTAAGCAAGTCTTCCGAATACGTTGTCCGGTAATCTTTTTGGATATACGACCGCTGCAACGAATCTCGATGAGCAACAATGCCAATCACCACAGTAGTTTCGTCTACTATGGTGATACTCCAACAACAGCGGTACTTGTTGAGCTAAGTAGACCCTTATTAGTTGATCGTCACCTTTGACAAGTCCATTTCCGAGTGCTGCGTAAATTTGAATTTTGGAATGAGAAACCATAAAGTGTCACAAATAAGTAATAATTCAAAGATATATCTAATACAAAATAATGACTTGTTTCTATCCAAACTTGTTGGACACCTGTAGTTTTGTACCAGTTCCCAGCAGCGCATTATGGCTGAAAAATGGTTACTATCAGTTGACAATTTATGTTATAAAAACTAAAAAATTGAAGAGAATTGAACTCGAAACTTACAGAGATAATGCCAAGGGAAGGCTGGTTCATATATTACATATTCAACCAACAAAAGCAAAACAATAAGTTGCACCTTCTAATAACTGCAATTCTCGGTTTTTCTTTTGAGCTAATAGACTGTGTTGGTCATATGTTATTATCTTTTCATCATTCAATTATCTTGAAGTTGACCATAAATTGAGCTCCTCTCTTTAGTCCAATATATAAACATGATACAAATTTGATCAAATCGATCGATCATTTTTGAATATCTTAGGTGGGCCAGTGATACATTATCCTCGTAAGCTTAATTTGCATTCAACTCCTAACTTTCCTCAACCAACAGGTTCTTAATTTCGACTTTAGATACATTAATATTACATATACTTTAACCAAAATGCAATCTTTGTCTTATGAAAAATGTACATTACTTGGAACAAATATTATCAGCACCGCATAAATTTAAAATTAAAATCAGATTAGGTGACAAACCTTTTCACTTTCTTTTGGGATAAGAGCTTTTCATGCGGATACCATACTTGTTAAGTATTAATGCTTCAACTCTTCATTGTTTTGGCCAAAGTAGACGCGTCAGCTTGATTGCTAATCCCTGCCTAGAAAATTAAGCACAGAAACGAGCCTATTTTAGTGTATCATGAAACTTACATTGTGCTCGCGAGATTAAGAAAATGAAGAGAAAGGTAAGGATCTGTAAACATAAAACATTACATGTTGTTGAGCATTTAGTTATTTTTCTCATAACTTCATAAATAAATCGGTATCAAACTCGCAACCAAAAGCGTATGCCAAGCAAACCATGTATGATATCAAAAAATGGAATAGTCATAGATGATGTGCATAGAGACAGCGGTCACAACTTCTTATTTTACTCGCAAATAGTTACCACAATAATCATATAAAAAGTTTTATTGAGTAAATACATATTCGATTAGGCTGGTAAATTTCTGGTTTTATATAATATAAGAAGATTTCTTTTCTCATCGCATTTAAGTCGTAATAAGCTCATAAATTCATAACTTGCTAGTCCGAATTCAATCATTCATATCGATTAGAGCCGGAGTAAACTTCAGGGGTAGCGGAAAAAAAAAAGTTAACCATAATTTTTTTTTAACCGTACATTTAAATAATTAAAAAAGCACAATAATAAAATAAGTTAAACAAATACCTAATAGATCTCAAAAATCTCCTTTTCGGTCTTTCATAGCTTGAAAACGAACCATTACATCCTCATTTGTTACTTCGTCAAATGTCTCTCCTTCAACATCACATACCATAGCATTGTTCAAATATTCATCCCCCATTCGATTCCGCAAATCCGTTTAATAAGCTTCATTTTAGAAAAGCATCTCTCTTTCATCCCCCACCTGAAGTAATTCCTTCTTCCACTCTCTTTCTTTTTGCCTCACGTATCATATCTTTTCGTTTGCAAGAAGCGAGCAGATTAACAACCATCTTTGAGGTATTCATAAAATCTTTAACACCCTCATGCTTTTTGCAACCATACAATCACTAAGCTGTAGTTGATCTCAAAACAACAGACATTTGTTCCTTTAAAGATACGTCACTAGACTCATCCACTAACAAACCAAACACATTATCTTTAAGTTCATCACAAATCCTTTTACTTACCTCTTTCGCAAAGCATTCAATAATGTCCTTTTGTATTGGTGGAGACGTCAACTTATTATTCTTCTTTGCATTCCCAATGTATACTTACCAATCTCGGGTTCATCTCACTAACCAACTTTAAATTTGAAAGAAAACATCCCTTAGAACGAGAACTCTCGATTCATCATGACCTCTAAATGGTAATCTATTCTTTAGGCGGTGTCTAGCACTAATAATGATCCTAATAATCATGCACCGATTTGCAACCTTTTCTTGTTCACTTATAAATTTTAGCTTCACATCAATGGCTTGCTTTTGTTTCAAGAGATCCTCACATTTTTCATCGCCTTATTATGATGACTACTAACCGACCCAACATGATCTTTTAAGGCATTTGATTTACTCCAACTACAAAAGCCTTCACTTGAAAAACATCTCTTCCACCTTGATTGCCAACTTTTCTTTAAATAAATAACAATATAAGCAATAGGCTTTGTTCGATTTAACACTATACTCTAACCACGGTATGTATCAAACCATTGTACAACAAAACGTCTCTTATCTTTACCATACATTTTGGTTGGAAATTTATGATTTCGTGGTTGAAAAGCTTTTTAACAAGATAGTGTCTTCTTATATCATCCACTTGATTAGGATGATAACTAGCAATCGGTGGTCTATCAAAAGGGTCCAAGGTAGATCATTCAAATCAAATCCATTTGGAATCGAACCCAAGGAATTGAACCCAAGGAGTTGAACCAATATCATCAACATTATTAGAACCAACATCATCCTCTTGAAATTTTCTTTTAAAGAAATTGCCAATATGCACTTGTTTTTCATGTTTTAACTTTCAAAATCAAGTCCTCAGATAAAATTGAACCACAATCTAATCAAGAACTTACTAACTTGTCTAGACTTTCAAAATCAATTACATATAATAAAATTACATAAGGCGGGAAGGGGCGAAGGGGAAGGGCGAAGCAAAATCAACCCTTAATTCCTAATCTAATCACTAATCAAATCACAACCAAAATTAACCCTAAGTCCCTAATACTAAGAATGAAAATTAATAAATTATTAAATAGACTTGAAAGTTTGAAATTACCTAAGGGGTAGAAATCAGGCATGTGCGTGTAAGGCGGAAGGGCCGAACTCCGAAAGGCGTAAGCATAAGCTTTTAAGGTTTTTTTTTTTTCTTCTGGTCTCTAACTCAGTAAGTTGTGTAATTGTGTAGACTTTTATTTTATTAAATTGATAGGTTTTGTATGTTTTTTATGGTGGAGAACAAGCTGTCATCAACATATCACTTTTAACTTTTTAAAGTGTGTTTAAAATGGGCCTTGGAGTTATTTTTAAACATTTAATGGATTGGGCCTTAGAGTTTTTGGAGTTTTTAAAGAATGATATGGGTCTTGTCAAATTTATTTAGGGTAGCGAAAATTTGTTTCGGGGTAGCGAAACACGAAATATAGTACAAAACGTAAAAAAAAAAAAAAAAAAAAAAAAACCACTATCGATAAAGTTCGAGGGTAGCGACCGCTACCCCGAACTACAAGTGCCTCCGCCCATGTTTCGCACAAACCACGAATTTATAACCAAAGCCAAAATCTCAAATCTTATACCTAAAAATGATATTGGAACCCATAAAAGCGCTTCCCGACACACAGGGGCGGAGGGAGTAGGGGGACAAGTGGGTGCATGGCCTCCCCCAACATGTCCAACTACTTCAATATTTAAGTGGGCTAAATATATTTTAGTTAAAGGGCCTCCTCTATACTCGATCATAAATAAATAAAAACGTGGTATAAATGAAACATGAGTTCCCCGATGCTCCTTGACTATATTATTATGAATCTATATTCAAGCTTAAATGTTACGGCACATCTTTTGTTCCTAGTTTTAGTCTTCAACGTGTATAATTAACTTGTCAAGCCTCTAAAATGCCCGTGACTCGATTGATTTATTATTATTATTATTATTATTATTATTATTATTATTATTATCATTATTATTATTATTATTATTATTAATGAGTCGTATAGGTTCTACCCTATCTGTATGTATCGACCTTTGTGAAAGCTGCTAAAGATAAAATATGTATTTAATCATTTATGAATTAACATAATTCTGAAACCCCTTTCTATTAACATAATACATAACCTTAGTACATGAATTATAATAGCGGAAGCGTAAAATACAACTAGTGCGGGTATTAACCCAAACACCCCTATTTGACCCATTATAAAACACAATACTGATATTTAAACGTAAATTTTTGGGGCGTTAACAAGCTGAATAACAAAGTATGGTTGAGATGCTCGTCACTTATATACGCGAGCACTGCCGATCTCCTAATTCGACTTCTTAATCTACAAGCCCCGACGTCCTTAAGACTTTAACCTGCAAAACATGGAAACTGAGAACGGTAAGTCCAGATGACTTAGTGAGTAAACGGGTCTGAGGCTACATCTAAATATGAATCTCAAACATGAGTTATAATCTATTTGAGCTTTTGCATGGGTGTATAAGCATAGTTATGGATCTAGAGCTATATCTGAATTGACACTTGCAATTCTGAACATAAACGTATTTCAAATGCTATAAATGGTACGACTTTTAGCCGTCTTACTACTTATACATGAGTCTGAGACTTATTCTGAATTCTTAGTCATGACATGATATCTGAGCACGTGCATTCTGTCTAGACGATGCTTGGTCGTCCTACTATAAGTGAGAACTTCCCTAGCCAACGAGCACTCTTCTAACGGCTTCTAAATTTATTATACGTGCTTTTCTGATATGGGTCGTCCACTTAGGACGTAAGTGATTATGGGAGTTCTACATCATGCACTTCTTAGGCACGCTACTTGACTTTTAGTGCGTTCTTGGGCACTCTAAACTTGTTAAATCATGATCCTTTGTAAGAATACTATTCATGGGTTGCTTCGGCTATCTCCGAAACCTTGCACAAGTTCCATCATCGTGTTTAATCTAGTAACATGAAGCTAATGAACCGTTACTCACCTCTATGTCTTGTTTAGCCTTCCGTAAGCTTTCCATGAGCACCTACTCACATGATAACCATTCTAATGCTATTAGAACTTGCTAACACATTTATCTAACATGTATCGGGTCAAAATAACTTAAACATGATCACCTAAGGTGCTATTTCATCATTAAACACACTTTTTTAAAAACACTTTAAGTGCAGAATTTCATGGGTTGCTGCTGTATTTCGCACTTTACACCAATTTAACTTTCAAACGAGCAAAAACATAAAGAATAACAATTAAAGTAGACTCAGAGAGCTACAACTTTCGTTTAGACCTCATCTTAATCCGACGAACGGTTTATTCTCAGCAGCCCTTTCAAGTCTGCGCATTTTCTGAAAAACCTTGCTGTCCCAAATTTAAATATCACCAAAACGACCAAAAACTTATGATAAGCTATTCTATTATACACCAAACTTAGTTTACAGCTTATTTGACATATAAAGATCATTTTTCATCAGGTCCATAAGCTATCTTGCTAGTTTAAGCACTTAATAAGCTTGTTCCAAACACTCCTTAACTTGACATAATAAATCATAACATCAAAACCATAACATGAATTCTTACTAATCTTTAAGCCATGTTTCTAACACATGATTCTTACTATAATTCTATCATAACATGATTATTAAATCCATAATTCATTATAATCAAAACTAGGTTTCCATAAGTCTTCAACTAAACATAAACTTTTTAATTTCATATAAACATAATCCTAAACATGAACTTACCTTGAATGAAATAGAATTATGAGAACTTGAATATATCAAAGTCACCAAGAACATCATCGCTTAGCCATGAAGAACACTAAACCCTTGTTCTTGAATCAATCTTGAAACACTGGGTACTGATCTTGAAAAATGAAATACTTGTAATATTTTTCCCTTCTTATCGTCATATGATGCCACGTTCCATACAACACACACAATACTTGTATTTATTTTAGCTAAATTCTGAGTTTACTTCTTCCTTAGGTAAGCTACTTAAGCTTATCATGTAAGTTTCAAAATTTGGCAAGGTTAGTCCCTGTCGTTAAGTCTTTTGCATCGTTGGTCCCTTTTATTAACTATCTTGCATTCTAAGTCCTTATCGTTATAAAATACAATCATAAGGACCTTTCTAATTTTCTACAAGAAATATATAAGTCTATTTATGAAACTTATAAAGATCGGGGTGTTACAGCCTCATGCTTCAATAATTCTGTGTTCCTTTTTATGTTTACTTTTCAAATTTTAATGTTTTAAATATTAAACTTGTGGTCTGGTACAATGTCATATAATTTTATTGAGTTTATGGTATAAAATCTAGCTTACTAAATATTTCTAGATGGGGACTAGCTTATATTTTTACATGTAATTTGTAACATTGAATGCTTTTTGTATGAACCGTAGGATCTTGGTATTTTTAACTTTTGGTACATAGTTAAATTTATGTCTTAATAAACATAGCTTCTAAGTTAAAATTATAGACAACAAGAAAAAAAAATACTCCGATTTTATGGGCAAAGAGATGATGTTATTCATAACATCACAATTACAATCACAGGCTGACAGCTGTGACACGGGGCATGGTAATTCAATATGCATATGATATCTGTTTCACAAAAAATATCGGCACCCCCTAACTTTAAATCCTAGCTCCGTCCCTGCCGACACACTCCGAAGGTGCTCCCGCAACATGCTCACTTGTCACCACAACTTTGAACCCATTCGGCATCTTAACATTCTCATCACCATGACTCAACCAAATAATCTGCACAATATAAGTTTAACAATTAGAACAAACAATTTTAACAAACACAAAACATCATACCTCTTTCTGATACATTGCAACGGAGGGACCAAAATGGACAGGTATATATAGAAATAGCTAAATTTCGTTTAAGGGAAAAAAAACATTTAAATCAAAATGAATGACAATTGTTAGTATTTTACTTTCCACACTCCCCTTAAAAAAAATAATAAAAAATAAAAATCTCCTTATATACACTCACATCAATGTTTTAAAACCCGGGTTTTTAGTTGACCCGGTCGAGTGACCGGTTCACCGGGTCGCCAGTACAACCGCTTTACTGTACATGATTGGTTTGATATTATATTTATTATCATAGAAACCCGGTCGAGTGACCGGTTCACCGGGTCGCCAGTACAACCGCTTTACTGTACATGATTGATTTGATATTACATTTATTATCATAGAAACTAAGGTGCTTAACATTTTTCGTTGTGTACACTTTGAGTAAAGTTACATCTCTCTTTGGCGTAAAACCGGTTTGACTCGGCGGTTCAACCAGGTGTCATTAAATTTGTCACAAACTCATTTCTCCTTCCTTGTATACTACCTCTTTCGTGATGCGTCCCACACCCCTGTTGTGAGTAACATAAATTGTCAATAAAAGTAAAATACACAAAGTGTCAACAAAAGTAAAAGTGTCTAAGGGCCCGTCTGGTTTATAGATGGGTTTATGATTATGACTTGATTTAAACTTGGTTTACGATTTGAACTTTGATTTGAGGTAGGAAAAAGAAATAATATAAAAAATATATTAAATATTAAAATATAAATTAAATATTATTTAAATTAATAATGAGGAAAATAAAAAAAAATATGAGGAGGAGAAATAATGTGACCTCACTTGTGTCATAAAACCCTTAAACCCCTTAACTTTTACACATTACCTAATATCTAAGATTAGTATCTAAACCCATTTTCTAAAAATGCAACTAAATTCTTGATTTGAAACTTTTAACCCAAAACCCAACAAAACCCCTCAACCAAACGGGCCCTAAAACTTCATCCTTCTTCCTGCACCTTCTTTTACCTCACTCCTATATTATATATATAATATATATTAGAGTGGCGATCGGTCCAAAACCGAACCGAACCGACAAAACCGAAAACCAAAATTCATAAAAAACCTAAACCGAAACCGAACCGACGAACCGTCGGGTCGGTTCGGTTTTGTGTCGGGCCGTCGGTTCGGTCCGGTTTAGGTGTATTTAAGTATGTTTTTTTCGGTTTTGGGCCGAACCGAACCGAACCGACCCGAAACCGAAAACATGCAAAACATAACACCGAAACCGAACCGACGGGCCGTCCAGTCGGCTCGGTTTTTGTCGGTTTTGGACCTTTGATGCTCAGCCCTAATATATATGATTCAACACCTTCCTTTAACTTACTCCTATACCATGTGATTTTTTTCATGCAAATTTTAGTAACAAAAAAAACGAAAAAATGTAAAAAAACGTGAAAAATACGGGGAAAAAATTCGAAAGTATATCAAAGTGTCTATCTATAGAAATATTATTAAATGCTTGTCATAATGGTATATATTTTTATGCTTAACGATTAACGGTCTGAAAGATATTAATATTTGAAAAAAAAAGGATGAAAGTGAGTTTTTTAAATTGTTAGGATTAATATCATCCATTAGATCAAATAAAAATGGAGGGAAGATAGATGGTGGAGATTGATCTCTTGTATGTAAAAGATCTTTTGTCCTCAAATGATCTTAAATCAAACTTATAAATATAATATAGAGTAAACTGCAAAAATCATCTCTGTGGTTTGTGGTTTTTGGCAAGTATCATCCCTTTCTCAAACCTTTGGCATTAATCATCCCTAAGTCCATAAACTATCGGCACTAATCATCCCTGAGCACTAACGTCGTTATCTTCTCCGTTAGCTCTTACTCGTAAGTGGCAACGTTAGTCCATTAACCAAACAATTGTTTGCAACGTTAGTCCTTTATACTAACAGTCGTTTCTAATTAAATAAAAATTTCGTTTTCTTACGTAACTCGTCCGTATTCTTACGTTTTTGTCTGTTTTTATACGTTTTCGCCCATTTTGCTATGTTTTTGTCTGTTTTTATCCGTTTCCGTCCGTTTTTACACGTTGTCGTCCTTTTTTCTTACGTTTTCGTCCTTTTTTTTTACGTTTTCGTCTATTTTAACATGTTTTCGTCTGTTTTTACACGTTTTTTGCAGTTTTTATACGTTTTCGTTCGTTTTAACACATTCTCGTCCGTTTTCACACGTTTTCATCCGTTTTCCTTATGTTTTCGTATGTTTTTTACGTTTTCGTCCGTTTTAACACGTTTTTGTCTGCTTTTACACGTTTTTTTGCCGTTTTTATACATCTTCGTCCGTTTTCATACGTTTTCGTCAGTTTTCTTTTGTTTTTGTCCTTTTTTTACGTTTTCCCCCGTTTTAACACGTTTTCGTCTGTTTTTACACGTTTTCGACTATTTTTATATGTTTTCGTCCGTTTTAACAAATTTTCATCTGTTTTAACACGTGTTCGTCTGTTTTACACGTTTTTGCCGTTTTTATACGTTTTCTTCTGTTTTATCACATTTTCGTCCGTTTTTCTTACGTTTTCGTCTGTTTTAACACGTTTTTGGATGTTTTTACATGTTTTCGGCTGTTAAAACGGATGAAAACGTAAAAAAATGGCCAAAAACGTGTAAAAACAGACGAAAACGTGTTAAAACGGCCGAAAACGTGTAAAAACCGCCAAAATGTAAAATAGACGAAACATATTAAACCGACGAAACGTAAAAAGACGAAAACGTAAGAAATACTGGACGAAATGTGAAACGGACGAAAACGTGTTAAAACAGTATAAAACGTAAAAATGGCCGAAAACGTTTAAAAACAGACGAAAACATGTTAAAACGGACGAAAACGTATAAAATTATTACATGCAATTCATTATTAAAACTAAACTCCTAAAAAGTCTTTTTATGTAACCACACATCCGGTGGTTTGATTGCGGTAAGTGTGCGCCTGTGTGCGTTTTTTTTTCTGTAACCACACAGCCGGTGGTTTGAAAGAGGAAGAGAAAGATGAGTTTGTATTTTGATATGAATATTTTGTGCAATCAATGTATTTGTAGAAGAAAGGATGGCCGAGGTAACTCAAAAACCATAGATGATGGTGGTGCCCTGTTATTAGGGTAGTGAGAAAGTGTCTTTTTGTTGCGTGTCTGTGTGCGTTTTTGTGATGGTGACGGATATGTACGGAGAAGAATGGTTTAGAAGGGTCTAGATTAGGGGAAGTTAAGTTGAGCATTTAGGGGCCGTTTGGTTTGTTTCTAGGAATCACAATGGGTATCAGATTTGTTATGGGGTAGAATGACAATGGATATGAAAAAAAGTTTATCATTACGATTGTTTATGTTTGGTTGATAAAATATGGAATGAAAAAGTGTATAGATATTTGAATTTTGTAGTGGAAAAAGAGGCTCATGAATGGATTTTATAGACACCAAATTAGTGTGTAATGAATCTATGACTATGATATACCCATTTCATTCTTGGGCCCACAAAACAAACACCTTTAATCACTTTCATAGTTATAATCTCATTGTAACATATTGATTTCACAAACACATCATACCAAATACATAAGAGGCGTATATAAGGTTTTAGAGAGAGAAAGTGAAGAGAGTTGGGAACTATGTGAAACAAAGAAAAATGGTATTGAGCTCCAACCTCTACCTTGGAAGGTAGAGGTATTTATAGTGTCTTACAATAAACGCCTCCTACGGGCATGGATCGGGCATACAGGTGGGTAAAGACCCGTCCGTCCTCCACGGTATTACTTAACTAACTTCTTACTAATATAAAATAACTACGACTACGAGCTTAATGATTACATATACTTGAGGTGACCGACACTTTAATGATCGAATTTTCTAATTCTAACAATCTCCCCTAAGGAGGTCACCTCAATTACACAGATGACAAACATATATTACATTAAGATTGTTCTTGAATTCTTGTTTAAGTTCTTAGCTCAGAGCTCGTAGTCTTTGATTCTTCGAGTTCCGCATGTTTTCTTTTGAAATGAATGTGTTGTGTGAGCATGCGGCTATGGATTGACCTCTCCATTCGATCACCGAAGCGTCGGGTGTACCGCATACAACAGTTAGCAATAAAGCGCACGAAAGTGTCTTTGATCACTTCGTTGAATTGAGGTACACGGACCACGCCTCCCGCTTGATCAAGACAAGTACCGCTGTGATCGTATAATTCCTAAGAGTCTCCTTGACGGGGTTTCGCGGCGGCTTCTAGTGTTCTCAAACCGAACGCCTCAAAGAAGACAACACGGAGTGAGTGAACCGATGAATAGAGATTCACTAATTGATGGAAAATGATATGAAAAACAATCGTGAACTGCTCAAAATAAAGTGTTTTTGCAATACAACGAAGGTTTTAACGAAAATCAATTATCAATCATAAACATCTTTTAATTTTGAAATATTAATACACAATCGATGTGCTAGAGAAAAGAGTTTTAAGCACAACGATCGGTTTTTCAAAGGTATCCGTCAATCCTTTTCCTGGACCAAGGTTGATTCAAGATTGAATCGCCCCATAGTTTCTATCCATTTGTCACATGGTTGATCTATTGGATAGATCTCACATGCCACCTACCAAGAGCTTGTTTGATGTTGGCTCTAGAAGGCTTTCCATCTTCATTGTGAATATGTTTGCATATCACTCGGATGTTCAGCAATACCACAAGGATAATCGTGGGACTCTTAAAATATATTCTCTTTTCACATTGTGTGAAACAGAGAGTCTTCATTGACAGTATCCTAATGAGATTTATTGATGATCTCGAGGCTCTAGACTCAATTGTGCACATTTGGTTCCAATGCCGGAGACTAGGGAGAGGGTCTCCTTCTTCAATATCAACCATCTCTAAGAGAAAGTCGATAGATGATTTCGGTTCCCTTGTGAGAATGAAACAAGTCCTTTTAAGAGGAACTTGAGTAGTTTGGGAAGATGTAGTGCAGTGCGTCACTGGGTCCATGACGTCTTGTCTTCAATACCGGTGTTACCTTAGTAATAACCAGTAGCATATGTATTGAACCCGGTTTCTGCCCTAAGGTTGAGATATTGGAGGGCTATTTGTTTTCAACCTTTCCTCATTCAATTCTTTTCATTATTCAACCCCTTGATTGCTTACCGAGACTTCATAACTAGAACCTTGTTGGGTTTATTCCGGTTCTAGTTCTATCTCATCCGCACTCTTCCCATATATCACTTTTCTCCTTTTTCATCATACCTAAGGACTTCTACACTATCTAGTGGATTGTCTCGGTAGATCCCTCCGGCTCGCGGATCATGGGAACTAATACCTAACCTTATCATCCTTATATCACCATACATAAAGTAAGTTTGGTCGGTCTATTTGGTATTGTTCATCTACCATTGGAACCAATTGAAAATCAATCCAGATACTTGTGATATATTATCAAGGCATTTTGTACCTGAATTGTTTTTGATATTTTAGAAAAACGGCTCCCCCTCAACATGTGCAACATATGTTTAAAACCATTTTGGCACATGGAGGCAAGAGGAAGAATTCACTTCTTTTGGTAAATATTTTCTGAAAATATCGACATTACTTTGCCGATCAAAAATCAGTGATTCACATACAGTTAAAGATATTTTCGGGAAAGAATGCGGTTTTCAATAAAAATTGCTCCCTCTCAATATGTACATCGAGTTTTGAAAGAGTTTTGCACATACCTAAGAGTTTTGCTCTTAAGCATTCTAGCAGCTCTTGAAATCGTTTGGCACATGAATGGAGGAGAGTTTGCTAAACAATTATAAAACCAATTATCGAGTTATCAGTTAAATCCAATTTAAATCATAAATTCTCCCCCGATCACAATTTTCAAATCATTTGAAATTTGAGATCTTTACAGATTTAAATTGTTTTGAAAGCTTTTGAGAAGAATTGTGACTTGCTTATGAAAACATTTAACCGATAAGGATCAAATCTTCAGACTTTAAACTCCATTGCTCAGACATGCATGAGTATCTTTTGAAAACATTACATTAGCAAAGGTTTTGAATCAATTGTATAAAACATTGTTCATTTTGATTTTCTAAAAGTAAACCTTGCTCATTTACGTGCCAATTGATTAAAAAATACTCTTTTTAATTCGATTGAAATCATTCTCCCCCTCAATCAATGACACAAGTTGTTGATTGAGAGATAGAGATTTTGACGATGATAAGCACGATGATTTACAAGAATAATAGAGTACGAGGTATTTTCAAACCAATTTTGTTTTCATTAGATGACAAATATTTTCGGAAGAATCATTAGACGGAAAAATATGTGTAAAGAAAACATTGTCTTTTGGTGACAAATATTTGTTTTAAGAATCGAGCATGAGATTTGAAAAAATAAGATTAAGCATGGCTCGTTCTTTCTTTTTAAAGCAGGTTCTTGCTGAAATGACAATAAACCACCATTTTCTCCGCCTCATTTTTTATTTTATTTTTATTTTTTTAAACAATTTATGTACATTCGAAGAACATCTAAAAACTCGTGACATTCTTTGAATGTCAACACAAAGTCCGTAGATGATATCGAATAAAGAAAAAACATGACAAAATAACACTATTTTTTTGGAATTTTTCAATGTTTTCTAATTTTTTTTATTATTTTTTTATGGGTTTTAAAATTTTGTATTTTGCTTTTTGAATAAGTATATACAAGAGATAGATGAAGAAAGACCTTCACTCCTCGTCTTCCTCTTGAAGATGTTTGAGTGTTTCCTATCAGAGACTCTTTAGACCAAGTCGTGGAAGGATAAACTCAAACGTTCTCTAGGAAGAGCTTTGGTGAAGATGTCGCTAACCGGTATTCGAGACCTCACAAAATAGAGTTCTACCACACCTTTTTCCACTTGCTCCCGATGAAATGATGTCGAATATCGATGTGCTTTGCTCTTGAGTGTTGTACGTTGTTGCATGAGAGCAATGGCACTTTGCTATCACAATCTGAGAGGATTTTGTTGAATTCAAAGCCATAGTCGATAATCGGGATCTCATCCATAGGATTTGAGCACAACAAGATGACATGGCTATGTATTCACCTCTGTAGAGGATATCAAGTACTCATTTGTTTCTTAGAAGACCACTCACAAGCTTATCACCCAAAACTAAGCACCTCAAACGTGCTTGACGTGTATCTTGACATCTGCATGATCGGCATCTGCATAGGTCGTTAGTGACATACCGGTGTCCTTCGGTACCAAAGTCCCATATTGATGGTTCCTTGGAGATACCGAAGACCCGTTTAACCGCTTCAAGGTGCTTTTGGTAGGCTTAGCTCGGTATCTAGCACACATGCAAACAGGAATGAATGTCCGGTCTCGGGTGTGAGGTACATCGTGGATCCAATCATACTACGATATTTCATTTGGTCTACCATGATCCTGAGTGGTCCTCATCCGGTTTAGTACGCTCAATCATGGGAGTGTCAATAGGTCACAAGAATCAAATCTAAATTTCTTTAAAATCTCATTTGCATATTTAGATTGATTAATAAAAATGCCTTCGGGACTTTGTGAAATTTGTAATCCCAAGAAAAATGACATTTGTCCCATCATTGACATTTGAAATTTGGAGCTCATTTCATTAGAAAAACGGTCACATTCATTGGGGTCAGTCGAGGCAAAAATAATATCATCAACATAGATTTGAATATGAATTAAGTGTTTGCACGACTTTACGGTGAACAATGTCGGATCAATGCTCCTTTCTTTGAATCCAAGAGATAGAAGAAACTTTGATAGTGTATCATACCATGCCCTTGGAGCTTGCTTTAAACCATAAAGAGCCTTCTTCAACCGATAGACATGAGTAGGATGCTCGGATTCACAAAACCTTCGTGTTGGTCGACGTATAGGACTTCTTTAAGATCTCCGTTAAGAAAAGCCGTCTTTACATCCATCGATGACTACCATGTTCTTACTTGCGGCATTAGCCAAGAAGATTACGATTGCCTCGATCACGAGCAACTAGAGCAAATGATTCTTCAAAGTCTATACCGCCTCTTGACGGTATCCTTTTGTAAACAATCGAGCCTTGTTCTTTAATACATCACCACGCTCATCAAGTTTTACTTTGAAGATCCACTTTAGAGCAATGATCATAGGACGTCGAGAGCGGTACTAATTCCCATACATCTAGTCGATCAAACTCATGAATTTCTTCTTGCATGGCATTGAACCATTGTCTTCATTCATGGCGGTTTAACGTCTTTTGGTTCGATCTTGGATAGTACGAATATAAGAAGCACCATAAGGCATCGGTTGCAAGTTGTTTGTGAGTGGATCTTTGACGAGAGGATTTCAATGATGTTATCCAATGGATGATCATGTGTCCATTTTCTAAGGTGTTCGTGTGGTTGTTGTTGAGGAACCAAGTAGCGATGTCGATTTCTCCCGATGAAGATGGTTCGAAGATGATTCGAGAGCAAATATGTTTTCAAATGGGGCATCTTCGTGAGTAGCAAAGGGATTCTCTCCATCAAGGGTGCGAAACAATTCCATGATGTACACTCGATGATTGATGATTTGTTGATGAGACGAGTGATCGGCGGTGGCGCTACTTGACTTAACGACATAGACACCGAAGGGTTAACTTCATTGGCGGGGATAAGAGCACCTCGTTGATGGATTTGATGATCATTAGCAATTGGCTCATAGTGTTCATCAAACATTGGATCAAACAGCTTTCTTCAAGTCATCTTCAAGGAGGTACATAAGGAGTTCTTTGGAGAAGAATCGTATACAAGTGTAGAACCGATAGGACTATTTGATTATGCGGGTCCGAACTAGATTGTCCCGGAGCCATTGGACCGGTCGACTCATCGAGCGTGCGTGAATTGTTTCCATGATATTTTGGGTTCTTTTGTTGTAGATTCGGTATCCTTTTCTGCTTGGTGCATATCCTACAAATACTCCAATGTCCACTTTAGCTTTAAGTTTTCCTAAGTCTTGGCCCTCATTAGTTGGATAACATAATGCACTAAACACACGAAGGAATGAAAGATTAGGTTTTCGATTGTGGACAAGTTCATATGGAGTTTTTCCATGAGAAGTGTGAATAAGGAATCGATTTTGTGTATAGCATGCAATGGCAATGGCTTCAGCCCAGAGAAACATTGGAACCTTTGAGTAAATCATCATTGTTCTAGCGGCTTCCACAAGAGTTCGATTTCGTCTTTCAACTACACCGTTCTGTTGAGGAGTTCGTGGAACACTTCTTTGATGACCGATTCCAACACTTTCATAGAACTCACTAAGTTGTTTATTAACAAACTCGGTTCCATTGTCTGCTCGGATGATTCGGCGGTTTTGTTAAGTCGAACTGCAATTTGTTTGATAAGTTTGATGATGATATCCGGAGTTTCATCCTTTGTTCTCAAGAACTTAACCCATGTAAATCGAGAATAATCATCAATCACAACTAACACATATTTCTTCCCATAAATGTTCTCGCACTCTCATGGGTCCACATAAATCCATGTGAATGGTATGAAGAACTTCCATAAGCGAGTTTGTAGGTTTGGGTTTGTGGGCATACTTCTTGATTTTTCCCAATTGGCATCTTTGAACAAAGATGATCTTTTTCATACTTTAGTCTAGGTAAGCCTATAACTAAGTCCTTTCGAGAGATCATTTATGGTGCCAAGTTCAAGTGATTAAGACGACGATGCCATAACCATGACTTTGTTTTCAAGCCTTTGACAACAAGCAAATTGGAGAAGACTTCATCATATCTTCGATAGAGATGGTGTATAGGTTTGAACCACGTGTTCCTCTTAAAGTTCTCTACCATCAAGTTCTCTAACGAAACAAGTATGTTTTACAAGGCCACTTCTAGATCGAGAATCACTGAAAATTGACCGACGAGAATAAGTTATGACCAAGACCTTCAATGTAATATACCACGGAGATAACACTATCACCTACAACATAGTCTCCATAACCCATAATTGCACCGAAATGATCGTTCGATGTTACGCCCGATTCCCGTTTGACCGGAAATTACTCATTTTAAAACTTTGACTCGGAACGTTTGACTATTACTCTTCTCATTAGATTCTTGTCAAACTTTGACATTTAACCCTTTACAAATCTTATATAACATGTACTCGATAACTTCTTTGATTAATAACATTTAACTTTAACAAAACATCATTTATAAGTCAGTGTAGCGGTGGCGTCGTCGCCTATATGGTGCGACGTCGTCACCCTTCGACCATGACCCAAAACATATTTTTAGATTTAACACGCGACGGCTCGGGGACTTAGAACCCGGCTGTCTCTACTAAGCCGGACGTCGCCACAAGATCATGAGGCCGTTAGGTCTACGACCGCACCTTTGACAAAGAAACTACACAATCACACTTGACCCATTTCAATCAATTTAAACACTTTAACATTTCAAGGTAAACAAGGACCATAAAAGCTATACATAAACCATCATTAACGCATTTAACACTTATTTGACCCATTCAACCCAAAATGGGTGAAAATACACTTTAATGCAAACACTCCTTTAAATTGACCATGACGTCCAATTTGACCAATCAAAATACCATAACGACTAGGACTTGTACTTGTCGATTGATGACACTTTACAAAACTATAAAAAGACTCACGGGGTACAATTCATCTTACGAGCTCGGTATTTACCTAGCTCCTATTATTACATATTACCGCCTTCAATAATCATTCCATGTTCCACACCCAATCCAAGCCATATCGCTTGAGCAC
Organism: Chrysanthemum lavandulifolium; assembly: GCA_022545495.1. Lineage (NCBI taxonomy): Eukaryota > Viridiplantae > Streptophyta > Magnoliopsida > Asterales > Asteraceae > Chrysanthemum > Chrysanthemum lavandulifolium. The sequence goes on from CM040238.1 coordinate 217,685,417, forward strand.
ATGAACCTACAATAACATTAACAACTATAACATGTAAGTGATAACGCTTAGTAAGTAATTGGCTAAAACATGCTTAATATATCCATTGCTAATACAAGCATCTCAACCATATAATCATAATACACAACTATCCAATTAGCAGATAAAACATCTCACACATACCTTAGCCATTCAATAATTCCAAGACATGTCTATAACCACTTAACACAACATCAATCACATACTATAATATTTTCATATTAAATACATAGTAACCAAGTTACTTACCTTAGCTAGCCAAGCTAAGCTATTATGAGATTATCATCATCTTCCATCATCTCCAACATCAACACCATCCAAAGCTAACATCCTTAACACATAATCGAATATACTTAAAACATAAACAATAAACTATAGTCATGGTTTACACAACCGTTAGGCTTTCATAACATCCTATAATCATCACATAATCATATATTGATTATATGATGATTTACCCACAAATTATCCAACTTTACTCACAATAAGATTCCCCTAAGATTACTATAATTCTCCTTTATCAAACCTTATGATCATAACATGATCATATCCAACTTACCCAATTACTTCAATTAAATAAAAAGGGTTTCACCCAATTACACTATAATATCTTAATTAGTGTTTAAAACCACAATTACCCAAAACCCCCAACTTGGATACATGAACCCTAACTCTTCAATTCACAATTAGAGATACTTACTTGCACAAAAGTGATAGAAACTAGTTTATTAGTTGATTGGAAACACTAATCCCATCCTAATTGATCATCATTCTTGCCATCATTCTTCCCTCTCTTTTCCTAGACCGACTTTCCTTCATCTCCTGGAATTATGAAAAGCCTAGCTTAATATACTTGTAGCTTTCTTCATTGTAAAGTTATATTACTATTTAGCACTTTTGATCCTTCAATTTCCCTTCCTTCTATTTTGGCCACAAGATACTTATTTCAAGTTTAAGATGTGGCAACTTAAGTCCCCCTCATTTATATAACTATAACATAACATTTAAAAATTATTAGTTTGACTATCGGGTCAACTAGTCAATCCCGTCAAGTCCTTAGACCATATTCATCTAGGGTAGGGCCTATTTGTATTTCGGGATACGGGTGTAACAATTCTACCTCCCTTATTTAGATTTCGTCCCCGAAATCTCTCGTCTATTACCGTTTACACTTAATCCTAACTTATATCATACCACACAAGCAATTTCCAAATGCATTTGCTTCATCATAAAATTTCTATAACAACACATCATTACGTCATCCAAGATATAATTTTAGCAAAATCAAGTATTCCCATATTCAATTTCTTACCATAACATTCACCTATATAGTCACGGCCATATTATTTTGACTTTAAGTCAAAGTTAACCAACCATTCCACATTTTTACTTATTTACACATCATTTATCTTTTTATAAGTCGAATGCTAACTATTACTTCCTTACTTAACTATGACTAGCGTTCTCATTATAATACTTTGCTAGTTTTTATTACCTTCTTATAATTAAATATTTACGACCACCATGGTCATTATTACACCACATCATGCTACAAGGTATACTATAAACATTACTTTACACTCGCAATCACTTTAACTTATGCTTAAGTCACCTAACATGATGGTTCTCATAAGGCCTTAACTAAAAATTGCATCTAATCCTACTATTCTATCTTAGTCTTTTTTTTTCTTTTTCTTTTTTTTTAAGTTCTAACTTATCTTAGATTTCCGCCCTCTACTCATTTAAACCTACTTGTACCATGTCGGGAAGACATAAGCCCACTCGTTCATATTTCCTCATTTACATGGAGAGGCGTCCCAATCGATGTAAATCCGAAAATATAAACTCATGGTTATGTAATTCGACATACACAAGTACTCCTATCACTTAATTAAATTTTAATTTACCACATTATATTATTTTATTTACGCTTACACTTTTCATCTTTTAGACTTGGACCCACCTTTACTATAACATTCCCCAAAAGGGGCTATAATGTTCTTCCTCGTAGGATTTGACTCTATAACATCAGTTGGCCTTTCCCAATAGGGATCCGCCTATAACGTATTCCTCCAAAGGTTTTACGTAACTAGTACCGTAACATCAGAATCGTGGATTAATGCTATTATCATACATACATACATACATACATATCTATTTATCCTTTATAACAATCAATGAGATATTACCTGATTTATAATTCACACATTCTCTATGTGTTTATATGTCTCATTATGACCTTCACTTGTCAACTCTTCGTTGACCAATTTCAACTCTTATACTATTAGAGTTTTAGTCTATCCAACTTTCCATATATAAACCTTATATAGGTCATCAACTACAACCTCTCATTAGCATTCATCTATTTTTCTTACATGTTTTAAACACGTTTTATTAATCGACATACATTATATTAGTCATTACTAATGGGGAACAATAGGCGTGTTATAATAACTTCAAAGCAACATCTTAATCTCATACATACTTCATTTTATCTAACTATTAGCGCTTAAGCTATACCAGTTCATCTCATCATTAACATAACAATGTGCTTAGTCCACTTTCATAACTTCCATAACATTACACGCTTAGTAACAGATGTATCAACATCTATTATACCTGTGCCACATCATACCATTCCACACCAACATACTTTGCATTTAAATTCTTTCTTATCTTGTTTTTAATACCACTTATTGACCTTCACTAGATATGACTTATTAATGAGACCCTATGTTGATCATTATTAACACATAGCTTATACATGCCAAATATGAGTCAAGTCTCTATAAACCATTACTCGACTCATCACATCCTTTCTTATGCTCATACTAGACTCATCGACACCACTCAAACGCACGGTGTGCTTATTACATAGATACAATTTCATTCCACTCTAGACTTACACTACTTACATCTCAATACTGGAAAACACTTTTATTACTTAATTCACTTACTAACCCATCTCTAATACTACTTACCAAATTTAATCTTATCTTGTCATTTCGACCCCTCTATATCACACACAACCTTAGTTCAATCACTTATACATTAATCTCATCACTTACACACATCTAGTCCTCCATATGTTTATATCATATATATATCCCTTTCTTACGAGTAAGCATTCACCTCACTTGTCGTCTTAGGCCATATAGGACCTATTACATAAATTCTCCACGACTTTAACATATACTTAAGAAACTTTCAAATCCCATAAACCTATTATTCACATCATTAATAAATGATTATCAAAACTATTGAAACGTAACCGAATCCCTTACTTACACATCTTCAGTCTAACATGAACTCATTTCTTACATTTAACAAACTATTCATTGCGTGGTACAACTAAGCAATCATATCTAACTTACTATTTATATGTTTCACCAATTATTCATTATTCAACATTTCTTAGACTATCATTATCCCGTTTTCTCTTCTGTTTGTTCTTAGCACTCTCAATCGCTCACATTTACATCCAATGACCCAAGTGGGTCATCACCTCTTCATCTTTCACGATTCTCATTTCTTAACATTTGATCCATTTTAGCATTTACACATTTTCTATGTGCTTACTCATCTCACTTTTTCATATACCCGTCAACCCTTGTTGACCATTTCCACATTTTACTTTTACTATTTTTAGTCTATTTGACTTTATCCACATGTAAACCATTTATAGGTTTATTCCATTACACACTTGTTATCTTTCAATTATTCCCTTTTACACATTCCATAACTTTAACACGTTCTTGTCGCGTTTTATTATATCACCTACCTCAAATCCTTTTGTATATTTTAGCTTTTTCACTTCGGATTTAATTAGCACTTAGCTTTACTATTTTATTCCACATTTAGACCCTACATAGGTCATCAACTATAAGCATTCTTCCCACATTTTCCACATGTCTCATTTTAATTATTAGTAAGTAAACTATCTCATTCCCATCTTTCAATATCATTCTATAACCTTATATTTTAGACACTTAACTATTATATATCAAATTTCCACTATACATTTACACATGTGTTACAACACACAATTAATATTACATTATAACATATTTATTATCCATTAACATTTAGGTTTACACTACTTTATATGACTTACAATTACCCCATCTCTAATACCATCATATTGGCTATCCGATAGCCATCCACATAATAAGACCATAAGTTGGTCATTAACACAACACAAGTCATACCCTATCTTATTCAAGTCTCATTATGGTATCTATGACATGGAATCATTCAACCACTATCCGTTCTCCGACACTATCCAAAGTGTACATTTTCCTGTCACTTAACTCGCTTAGTCTAATGTGGACTCTCATTACACAAACCGCCTCATATTCTAAGTCAAAAATCTTACTACTATCAACTTCTAACCATGCCGTCTAAAGGACGTCAGTCCATATATCTCATCACGCATATCATAGCAATATTCTAACACATAACCACACAAGCATATCTCATTCATTGATAATCTAATCATCTCTACTCATAAAATCCGCCATGGACCTACATTAATTACATGATAATACAATATTATCCGATTAATTTCTAAACTTCACATAGCACACATCATTTAAACCGAAGCTTTATAGTGGAAACCTAATTCGCACCTAATTCCAAAACTCTATAGTGGAAAACCTATAACTTAGACACATACATTTCCGCTTTACCTAATTCCGCAACTAAAAGTGGTTTAAGACTAGGCAACCTATAGTGGAAACCTAATTCACTTAAACCAAGCTCGATACCAATTTGTTACGCCCGATTCCGGTTTGACCGAAATTACTCATTTTAAAACTTTGACTCGGACGTTTGACTATTACTCTTTCTCATTAGATTCTTGTCAAACTTTGACATTTAACCCTTTACAAATCTTATATAACATGTACTTGATAACTTCTTTGATTAATAACATTTAACTTTAACAAAACATCATTTATAAGTCAGTGGCGGTGGCGCCGTCGCTATATGGTGCGACGTCGTCACCTTTCGACCATGACCCAAAACATATTTTTAGATTTAACACGCGATGGCTCGGGGACTTAGAACCCGATGTCGTCTCACTAAGCTCGACGCCGTCGCCACAAGATCATGACGCCGTCAGTCTGTGACCCGCACCTTTGACAACAAAACTACACAATCACACTTGACCCAATGCAATCAATTTAAACACTTTAACATTTCAAGGTAAACAAGGACCATAAAAGCTGTACATAAACCATCATTAACGCATTTAACACTTATTTGACCCATTCAACCCAAAATGGGTAGAAAATACACTTTAATCCAAACACACCTTTAAATTGACCATGACGTTCAATTTGACCAATCAAAATACCATAACGACTAGGACTTGTACTTGTCGATTGATGACACTTTTACAAAACTATAAAAAGACTCACGGGGGTACAAATTCATCTTACGAGCTTGGTATTTACCTAGCTCCTATTATTACATATTACCGTCTTCAATAATCATTCCATGTTCCACACCCAATCCAAGCCATATCGCTTCGAGCACATGAACCTACAATAACATTAACAACTATAACATGTAAGTGATAACGCTTAGTAAGTAATTGGCTAAAACATGCTTAATATATCCATTGCTAATACAAGCATCTCAACCATATAATCATAATACACAACTATCCAATTAGCACATAAAACATCTCACACATACCTTAGCCATTCAATAATTCCAAGACATGTCTATAACCACTTAACACAACATCAATCACATACTATAATATTTTCATATTAAATACATAGTAACCAAGTTACTTACCTTAGCTAGCCAAGCTAAGCTATTATGAGATTATCATCATCTTCCATCATCTCCAACATCAACACCATCCAAAGCTAACATCCTTAACACATAATCAGAATATACTTAAAACATAAACAATAAACTATAGTCATGGTTTACACAACCGTTAGGCTTTCATAACATCCTATAATCATCACATAATCATATATTGATTATATGATGATTTACCCACAAATTATCCAACTTTACTCACAATAAGATTCCCCTAAGATTACTATAATTCTCCTTTATCAAACCTTATGATCATAACATGATCATATCCAACTTACCCAATTACTTCAATTAAATAAAAAGGGTTTCACCCAATTACACTATAATATCTTAATTAGTGTTTAAAACCACAATTACCCAAAACCCCCAACTTGGATACATGAACCCTAACTCTTCAATTCACAATTAGAGATACTTACTTGCACAAAAGTGATAGAAACTAGTTTATTAGTTGATTGGAAACACTAATCCCATCCCAATTTATCATCATTCTTGCCATCATTCTTCCCTCTCTTTTCCTAAACCGACTTTCCTTCATCTCCTGGAATTATGAAAAGCCTAGCTTAATATACTTGTAGCTTTCTTCATTGTAAAGTTATATTACTATTTGGCACTTTTGATCCTTCAATTTCCTTCCTTCTATTTTGGCCACAAGATACTTATTTCAAGTTTAAGATGTGGCAACTTAAGTCCCCTCATTTATATAACTATAACATAACATTTAAAATTATTAGTTTGACTATCGGGTCAACTAGTCAATCCGTCAAGTCCTTAGACCATATTCATCTAGGGTAGGGCCTATTTGTATTTCGGGATACGAGTGTAACACCGAATCTAACATTCTCGATGAATTTACTCACGAGTTCATGAGCGCGACCGGTATCCAAATATGCTTGGAATGCACTGAGTCCGTGTACCACGTAACGATTTGAACGATCTGCTTGTTGAACACGCACAAGAATGGATAATCGGATAATTGGGATCCCCATGCAAGAATGGGTTCCATTTGGTTAGTAACAATGATTGGACCACCCACATCGAAGTAGAAACAATGGAATCATCGGGATAGATGCAATGCTAGTGTCCGATTTGATCTATTCAAAGTATGTTCACTTCTTAAGGAATAGTTCTACCAAGAGGCATCCATTTTCTAATGGGCATTGATCTAGATAATTTAGGGCACATCTCATTAAGATTGATTTTGCGGCCAGTAGGTATCCATTGATAACCTATGTTACTAAATTTCCTTCCTGTGGGTTTCCAATGTTTTCTAACCTTCTTCTGCCATTGCTTTCTAGCCTTCTTAGCATGATTTTTTCATTAACTATCTTAGCAAGGCATTTAACCGCATTAATCAAATCATTCACACCACATTCAAGATTAATAACAGAAACCACGCAATCATCATTACATGTTTTGCCAAAAGTAGCAGAATTCGCATTAATTACAGTACGCTTAGAGCTAACACTAGAATCAACACAATTCGTTTTATTCAAATTCTCCCTAAGGTGATCTTCTACTCTCTTCCATTGAACATTCCTAGCATGCAAGGTCCTATCATTCTTTGTGTTGCCTTGAGGCTTTGACTCGCTTGCTTTGGTGTCACTTCTTACTCCCCGTGAGGAATTGGAACATTAGTTGGTTTTGCTACTTTTGCATTCTGAACTAGAAGTGCGGGGATCGAACTATTTGAAGGCACTCTAGAGTTTACTTGCTTAGTATTGGGCATAGAATGAGTTGCATACTTATCACTAGGCATCGAGCAAGGCATCACAACTTTACCTTTCACACCTAAGGATTTAGGACATGTTGCTATTAAACATTCTAACATCTCCTGAGATCGTTTGGCCTGAATGCAAGCAAACCTAATTTCACTATCAAGTGGCTTATTTATGAAATCCTCTTCTACAATCTCATGGAGACATTCAAGACTATCCTTAAGGCGAGCAAGATAATTATGAAATACAAGTTCGTTATTTCTAAGATGAGGAGGAATGTATTTAACATTCACAGTATATTTAGAGTCTGCAGATGACTTTGATGCAACATTCTCATTGAAGACAAGTAGCATTTTCCTTTTCCCGACTCCTCGATTCTCAATTTCCTTTGGTAAAGAAGTTATTTTTCGTTATTCTTGTCACGGTGACTTTCATTGAATCATATAACTCTTTAAAGTGTCGTTTAACTTTTCATTTTCTTCTAGAAAACTCTCATTTTCTTTTGTAAAACATTAACCCGCTTTTGAAGATGAAAACTCGAGAACTCGAGAATCTAAAGGAGGAGGCATTTGGGAGCCGGTCACATTGTTCTTTTCCCTTTTTAATTGTGAAATTTGGGTTCTCATCTTTCTGATCGTGTTATAATGAGCTCGAATCTGCTCATCACGTTTGTCGATTTCAAAACTACATCAAATTCAGAACATCCAAGGATGTCTTGATATTTGAGGTTTTAACATTTTCTTTTAGATGTTGATATTTTAATTGCGAGCAAGATGCTCAACTTCCAATTTAGAAAACTGTTTCACCGTGTTATCATGATCATCCTGTTCAAATTTTCATGCAATTTAGAGTTAGTTTTCTCAAGCTCAATGACACGACCATGGGAGACTTTCGAGCAATAGATAATTCATGAAATTGAGATGCATTAATTGAGCGATTCGTGGCGATGTAAAACACATCTTAAGTGATACATTCGTAAATCGATTCTCATTTAAGGTATGCAAGTTTTCCTCTCAATCTCATTATATTTTAATTCTCGCTCATAGTCATCGACCTCAACTATCATTGCATCAAATTCTTTTTCCATTTCTTTAATATCTGAATCCATCCCCTTTTTAAGACTCTCAAATTGACCTTTTAATTGTTTAAAAAAGGCATGACCTTAGTTAAATAGCATTCTTTAGTTTGCTCAAAACCCCTTTCCCCTTCAGTTATCCTAGTAGGTGTGATCCTTATCTTACATGTCTTCTCAAAATCAACAAATAATTGATATATGACATACTGACTGATTAAGGTCTTGCTATTATAGGCAAAAGTTCTAGGAACTAAGTGCATTGGTGTATTTGGAGGATACACGATGAGCTGCAGCATTTTCCTAAAGGGAGTGTTTGTTTCAACAAGTACATTAACTTTTGCTTATCCATATCTTTCTTCCAAAAGATCATGCTCGGTTAATTGAGTTTGAGGCTTAAACATGTTCGAGGAGATCCAATTTTCCTTAGTGTAATCATGGGGTTTGATCGTTCATTATTCTTTTTACACGCAGGATCGTTAAGCTTCTTATCCATTTTCTCCTAGATGCATCATCTAATTTTCTATCCTCTTCCTTGCACTCAGGTAGCAACTAGGTTTCTCGCCTAGGCTTAAGGATTTCATTACCATCATAGATCACATTTTGAGCGACTTTTGCTATATTACCATACTCGGGATTAGGTTTCTCTAAAATGGGAAAACTATGCTTATCGCGAGAACTCTATGCTTAGTGATCATGTGAGCGATCGAATGGTATTCCCTTGTACGCACAACTTATTTTCAAGCTTGTTTTCAAAGTTTTTAGATTAGAAAAATCATTCAAAAGTTTTGATTCCTTAGCATCGAATTCTTGTTTAAGCACTTTAACATTATCTTGCGACTCTTGCTTTTGCTTAACAGCTTTAGAAAGCTTTTCTTGTAAGGAGTTTAACTCTTGTTTTAACACTTCTTCTATAATTACTTTTTCTAATAATTGTGCGCATTTGGTCATCCATTTCACGCTCACGGGTAGTTAACTCAAACTTAGCACGTTGTTCATAAATAGCAACTTGTTCTTTATAGGCATTCGATTCGGAGGTAACATAATCATCGGGGGCACATGCGATGTATTCATCAAAACATAGTCATCATTGACCGCAAAGATATATCACTTGGTTCAATCACATTTTCACTTTGGATCACATATTGATCATATGGGACAATATTATTATTACCTATATTATCAATATCTGAGTCACAAGTTTCCTGTGATTGCACTTTATCATGTATCTTTTGCAGATCAACATCATCATATAGTTTTAATACCTCTAAGATGATTGATTCTTTGGATGGACCAGCTTGCTGTGATGATGAGACCTTTGGAGAGACCATTGGAGAAATGCTAGCCATGAAAATTTTCTATGCAGTAGGTTCATCATCGACGTCAGAGTCATATGCATCATAGTCTGCAACTTGAAAGGCATTCTGATGATTATGACCTATCTCCTGATGGTCGCTCATCCACATCTCGCATCATATGTCTTGGCATTACCCTCGAAGAAACAGATAATTCCTCTTCATCCAAAACACTCCATTATCCCGAGCTTGCACAAGTAGCATCTTGTCTTTGAAGTACTCTACATTTTGAGGCGTTTTGGAGAAGTGCGCCTCACTACTATGTGTCCATCACCACCACGCTTGTAGCACTTAATTGGCTTTGCTTGTCCTTGATTGCCATTCCTTCCCGATACTGATTTGCCACATAACCTCCACCTACACCACCTATTCCCTGTTCATATTGCCTTCCTTGAACTGGTTGCACCAAAACCTTTCCATCTCTGACAGTAGCTTGATTATGTGGATTGGATGTAGGTCTAAGGTTATTGTTGGTGTGTGGGGTGGAATTCATATTTTGACTAACCATGAGAGACAGTTGATTGATGAAGTTTTCCATGAATGTGTTCGAGTCCAGGCTTATATGTCAGATCGTGGATGAGTTTGTAATTACCATTTCCCGTGGGTATGACTTGTGAAGCTTTGGTGGTAATTCCAATATTTGTGTAAAAGGCTGTTGAATCATTTGATGAACTTGTTTCTCCTTATTTAGTTTTGAACAGTTCAAGAATCCTTCGTTCAAACATAGCATGTCTCTCATTCTGAAGAAGGAAGGCATACAGTTGCTCATAGTTGGTGTTCTTCAATCCTTTGGTTAGCATCACAGAGGTGACAAATTTGTGCCATTCGGGATTCATGTTGTTCACAAACTTTGAGTTCAAATTGAATATTTGGCATGGTCATTTTGATATTCCTCATATCATTCACAAGCTTGTGGAATCTCACGTAATATTCATAGACACTTTCTTGGTTTCATCTTAAAATGCTCAAATTCATCATCTGATTGAGATTCTCTGCCTTCCTTGGTTAGTTCGAACCCGAGAGTAGCATCTTGACATTGTCCCAAACTACCTTAGCTTCGGTGTTGTAATTGATCGACTTGTAAATGTCCTTAGGTAAACCACAAGTATGATGTTAGAAGCCCGATGTCTCGCATCGTATCTCTTCTTCTCCTTATCGATCGGTTCATCATACATTTTAGGTCCGCCCGGTCCTAATATCATCGAGCCATCAACAAGTGTCAAGTATGTCTCGGTTGTCTCAACTCGACACGGTCCTTCATCAATTGACTTGAGAATGTTAACTCCATTTTCCTTCCCGGACAATACAACCTAATTCGTTGAGCCCATGAGTCATAGTCGGTTCTGCTGCATTGGTGGACGAGTGTCCGAACCAATGCTGAACGTGCTCGCCACAGAGAGATGATTGTAGGTACGCTTTGCGGACATGATTACAGATTTCACGGATTTTATAACTCTATGATTAAACCGGGAAATAGATTCTTTCACGGGATTTTACTAAATCAAGAGAAAACCGTATTGAAAACAAATATTAACCAAGTCGCTATAACCCTTGAACTAAGTCGCTAAGCACCAAGTCGCTAAGTACAAGTCGCTAAAGAACAACTCTCTGTGAACCAAGTCGCTAAACACACAAGTCGCTAAATAACAACTCGCTAATTCCAAGTCGCTATGAATCAAGTCGCTAAGTACAAGTCACTAAAGAATCAAGTCGCTAAGTACAAGTCGCTGAACACAAGTTGCTAAAGCACCAAATCGCTAAGCAGACAAGTCGCTAAAGAACAACTCGCTAAGTATCCAAGTCGCTAAGTAGCAACTCGCTAAGAACAATAAGGACAAGTCGCTAGAAATTATAGAAACAAGTCGCTAACCCAACCAAGTCGCTAGCCGTAGTGGAGTCTCCACTAACTTGTACTGTTTGTCGGCTTGTCTCAAAAGATAAGTCGCTAAGATCAAGTCGCTACGACTTAAGCTACAACTCGTTGGAAATTACAAAAGCAAGTCGCTACGAAGAAAAGTACTCCGAGACTCAAGTCGCTAAGATGATAAACTTCAAAACCACACTTTTCAATCCAAAACAAGCCCAACCACAGTGATTCAAGCTTTCCAAATCAAAACCCAAGCACTTACAATGATTCTAAATACAAAAGTACACTCAAAATTCAAGCTTTAACACAAGAAATGATCCAAATGATGCAAAACCACTAAAATTTTCAAACCCAAAACTATATAAAACCACTAGAAATCCAAGGATATGTAAGAGATGATCAAACCATGGCTCTTGATACCAATTGTAACATATTGGTTTCACAAACACATCATACCAAATACATAAGAGGCGTATATAAGGTTTTAAAGAGAGAGTTTTAGAAAGAAAGTGAAGAGAGTTGGGAACTATGTGAAACAAAGAAAAATGGTATTGAGCTCCAACCCTCTACCTTGGAAGGTAGAGGTATTTATAGTGTCTTACAATAAACGCCTCCTACGGGCGTGGATCGGGCATACAGGTGGGTAAAGACCCGTCCGTCCTCAACGGTATTACTTAACTAACTTCTTACTAATATAAAATAACTACGACTACGAGCTTTCTAATGATTACATATACTTGAGGTGACCGACACTTTAATGACTGAATTTTCTAATTCCTAGCACTCATTCCAATAGTGGGATACCAAACGCACCCTTAATGAATAACGGAATAGGTATCCTATTCCGTAATGTAATTTTGTTGTTGTTTAATTTTCTAGCCAATCATATGGTGACTAGGGATGGCAATGGGGCGGGGAATATCGGGGATCGTATTTACCATCCCCATCCCCGTTTCTCACTCCAATCCCCATCCCCGCCCCCATCCCCATCGGGGAATCGTTTTACATCCCCATCCCCGTCCCCAACGGGGATTCTGGGATTTTCAGCCCTTATAAATTAAGCATAAAATTAAATAACTAATTGAAATTATATAGAAGTTGCCTATAACATGTCTTAAAAAGCGTACATTGTGCATAGTTGGATTAATTAAAATGTCATTTAAATTTAAGGCATAGTTGTATATATTGAAACATCGTGTATAAAATAAAAATAAAGTGCATCGAATGAGTGTATTCGGACAAAATATTGGTTGGATAATACGTATAACATTTTAAAATATTTGATGATTTTGATCCATTAAATGTCACATATACATACAAATTATTTCAACTATGATACTTGTCAATACTCACTGGCATTTATATATACAAGTGCATTTAGTATTAATATACATATAATTTATACTTATTTGTACATAAAAAAGTTCGGGGTCGGGTTCGGGGTCAGGGATTTATGTTATGCCCATCCCCGACCCATCCCTGGTTTCATTATTTCGGGGATTCCCCGTCCCCATCCTCGGTCAACTCGGGGATTCCCCAGTCAAACCGAGTTTGGGGATCAGATCCCCATCGGGTACGGATTTTTTTGCCATCTCTAATGGTGACCAATGGGCCACTAACCTAAGCCCACCAGTAGGAGCCCTTATTATTATTAAATACTCTTTGTAATACATTGCAACGGAGGGACCAAAATGGACAGGTATATATAGAAACTAGCTTATAAGACCTGTGGAATCCACGGGTTTTTAGAAGAGATAATGCAAAAAAATAGAAAATTAGTGTGTAAACAAAATAAGAAAAAGAACGGAAGTAAAAAGAGTTAATCAGTTATTTATTAATATGACGTAATAAGTCAATTACAATATAGAGTACAATTCTTGTAAGTAATAATGTAATAAACGGCCATTCACATGAGCTTCAATCTTGACAGCCTTTAAAAAGAAAGCGTATGTAGTCGGAATTTGATGAAGTGGTAAGCCAATAAAAATTTGTCGAGAACCTAATAAAGCATAAAAAGAAGGTGTAAGTAAAACATTTGTGTCAATGATAAAACATGTAAAAAACAAATGCATATCGCATTATATGAATATTCATACATACCTCTTGATAACTGATCAAAGACCGTGAAGAACCTCTTTGTAGACTACATTTGTAGTAGTCTTTGATAAATTACCATCGGCATCAGAAACAACAACCTTCAAACCCTTTTTGCTTTTTACGCGTGAAAGAGCCACGTATAATTGTCCATGTGTGAAAACAGGACGTGGTAGGTATAAACCAACTTTCAAAAGTGATTGTCCTTGTCTCTTGTTTATCGTCATGGCAAAAGAAACTGACACAGGAAATTGTTTGCACACGATCTTGAGTGGTAAGCGTTTATCTGATGGAGTAATTTTCAACCTTGGAAAGATAACCGTATTCCCAAAATGTGTTCCATTAATTATTTTGGCTTGAATAGAAGTTCGGGTTAATTTAGTGACTTGAAGCCTTGTCCCATTACATAAACCTTGTGATTGATTAATGTTTCTCAACAACATTATTGGGACACCGACCTTCAATGCAAGCCTATGGTTTGGGACACCCAAAAATTTTAAACCGTTGATAAATTCAGGTGAAAAAACGGATTGATCTATAGCACCACCACATTCAGTTTTATCTATGTTGTCACAACTAAGATAAACCGGTTCTTTACCAGGAAAGGTTTTAAGCAAATGATCATTAATAGTATCAACCACTTCATTGGTTGGAGCAAGAATGGTCTTTTCCTGGAAGTATGACGGATCATCTATGTTATCCAAAAGGTTTGTGTAAGTGAAATCTATAATAGATTGTACCGGATCATCAGTTTCATGTATTAGAATATCTTCGGGGATATCTATCAAAACCTCTCCGTCATGTTGTCCTCCAATTTCTCCATCTCCTACTTTCAATATCCATTCCGCAAATTCCTTTATCTCAGTTACATCCTCAGGGCGAGATCCAACAGTAAGGCGCATATTAGCGGTTAATTTTAAGACTTTGCAGTGATCCCACAAGTACGATTGTTTTAAAGATGCACTTACAATGTCTTGCCGGGAACCTTTTGGAATAACGGGAAGCACCTGCCTAAAATCACCGCCAAATACTACAGTCATGTTACCAAAGGGCCCATCAAAAGTATCGTACCTGCTCTTACGCAAGATATCTCTCAAGGTCCTATCTAAACCCTCAAAGCACAACTTATTTGTCATGGGAGGCTCATCCCAAATGATAAGCTTGCATTTCTTCAACAACAGGCCCAGGTCACTTTGCGGAGATATTGAGCACATAGAAGTCTCATCAATATTTATCGGAATATGGAACCTCGAATGAGCAGTCCTTCCACCTGACATCAATAAAGATGCAATGCCACTTGATACAACGTTTATGACTATGTCACCATTTCCTCTAATCCCGGCAGCAAGGGTTTTCCATAAATATGTCTTGTTAGTCCCTCCGTATCCGTATACAAAATAAGTTCCTCCTGTTGTGTTTGTAACAAACGTCATGATGGTGTCATACACATTTCTGTGTTCCGTGGTTAACGCGGCATATAGAGTTTCGTATTCAGCCTGTAACTCTAATGGATTATAATCTCTCTCAGCAAAGATTAGTCGGTTACCAAACTCGGCGATGTAAGTGTCATCTGGATAAGGAAGTTCTGGAAAAGCCTTCAAAGTGGTGCTTCTTGAGTGCATAAGTTGTTCGATAAAGAACAAACAAACATTTTTTCTCGTCTTCACTCAGTCGTAAACCTGTATCAAATTAGGCATATTTGAGGCGTGGCATATGTATGCAAATAACAATTATCCAAAATAGTAAGTAGTGTAGGATATTTGTAGTGTAACATAGCTTTCATAAGAATGAGTAGATACATTTTTGTTTAAGTCACTTGCAAAAATATGGTCTTTTAACAGCTTTGATGAATCTCTAATTTGTAATTTTTTAGCATTTCCAGTAATATATAAATTTATATAAAAATTTAGTAACAAAGCTAAGTTGCTGGTTATACCTGGAATGCCTAAAAGAATTCTTCTCTTGTACTCGACATCTTCGATAGCAAATGCCAAGTTTGTAACCAAACTGTCAATGGTGTGTCAAGCTCCTTTTGGGACAAGAATGTAACAAAAAGGTCCGTAAATGCTCATCGAGAGGACCAATGGGCGCCTCTTTAATACCCTCAATATGCTCCTTGTCGTTATCTAAAAGGCGGCTGCGTAGCGAGCATCTTTGTAAGTAGGATAAACTACACCGTTAATTTTCCTTATGTCAGCGTGATTTCGACAACCTTTTTGACTATTGAGTAGCATCCTACAATAGTAACCTTCACCAGCTGAGATTGGAACATTATGAATTCTGCCAATTGCATATTTTTGCTTCCTATGTGTCCACATTCTTTTTGCAAGATTCCATAAAAATTTCGTAGGAAACTCAGCATATGTTAACTCCCTTGCTGATGGATACATTTCATTCATCTGCATCCAGGATTGGAACATAGAAGCCCCAACTGTTGGTTTATGAATAATGGTTTCAAGGTCAGAGTTCTCATCAAATACAACTGGCTGGTCACCTTCGAGATGAAATGAGAGACGTTCAACAGATGGTGTTCTATAATGGATCTCAAATCCAAATATTCTCCAAGCGGCTTCACAAGCAGATAGGTACCTGCAATCATAGAATACCTTAATCTCGCCAACAGGTTTATCATTCTGTTGACCATCTTCGGTGCTTCCTGGTTCATACAACTGTGCTGATACTCTATCGGGACCTTTGTTTATGTATTTAAACAAATATTTTATTGATCCCGTCTGATTGCACCATTCAACATTGATGTGGCATTGATAACGTTTCAATAACGTAGCGTTATACGGAATAACATAACCGTTGTGCAACTTATGTCGACTCTTAACAACATGGATCCCGTTATCACATCTTTTATATATGTGGCGACCTTCCGAGTCAATGAATCGTGTTGCATGAACTTTTAGGGAAGTGTTTGGTACATTTCCCATCATCCATGCAAACCTGATTTGGGTCATCAACACCACATGGACCATGCATCATAAAATCAGAAACTAACTTGTGCAGATCGGGATCCTCATTTGGATCTGGTATCTCAGCAGATATGTGTTTGTCAATATGTTTGGCGTTTGGTAGCTTGTTATCCTTATGTAGAAACAAACAAACATGTGCGTGTGGAAGGCCTCTTTTCTGAAATTCAACGGTGTATACAACTGCAAAATATTTTTCAAATAAACATAATATCAGTTATAATTATAATTATAGATATTTTGTTATAAGACTACACGTATGAATGTCAGGTGGCCAATAAATAAAGAACATACCTGCTTGAACACGTCCGAACAAATGCAACTCTTTGACATCCTTCATCAGCTGATCGAGTTTCATTTTAAAAACTCGAGATACCACATCAGGTCGGTCTATAGATGAAAGGTTATGCTCCCGCATATATCTTTCAATCTCTGGCCATTTAGGGTTGCATGTGATCGTTATAAACAAATCTGGACAACCATACCACCTACACAATGCCATGGCATCCATATAATTTTGTTGCATGTACCTTGGTCCGCCAGTGAAAGAAGAAGGCAAAATGATAGGCTTTCCAACTGTGGATGGGTCATTATTTCCAGATGCGACGCTTTGACGCATTTTGAATCGTATCACACCTTAGTTTAGACTGTTTTGAACGATGGAAAAACATACGCTCTCTCTCAACCATAGCAAAGCCATCCACAAGAAATTGCTGGAACAAACGACCTCCACGTATGAATAAATTCTCTTGATTCGGGCGGTCCTGTATCTGATAGACAAACCACTCACACATAGTGACTGTTTTCTCATTCTTTTCAGTGGCCGGTTGTCCCGATTTATTTCTGTGTGGTATTCCTAAAAAATACCCATCTTGCGCACAGGGCATCAACAAAGGCTATTGCAAAGGAAGGTACATAGGATGAAAAATATTGATACGCTGCAAACCTTCACCAAAACTTCCTATCAAAATATCCCTATCTTCTGCGCATGCATCCAAGTCGCCTACATTAAGTCCAACAACCTCGTCGGCAGTTGGAAGAGTGTATTGCCGCCCACTCTTGCCTCGCTTTGCTATGAGCTTTATTCTAATATTTTGCTCGTTGTCTTCTGTGTAGCGGTCACGTGCCCTTCTAAATGTTTTGACCAAATCACTTGATCCATCCAAAATATCTTTCACTTCATTGATAATGTTTCGATCAATAGGTTTCTTTGAATTAGAATTACCAGAAGAAGCAAATTTAGAACTGCTGGTTAATACAGTAACGGGACAAACATTAGGTAAAAGTGTAACTATATGAATTTTTTTTCGTAAATATGTACACACAATAATAAACCATTTAATGTAAATTACCTTAAAGCAGCTGATCTATTATTGGTTTCGTTTTGCGTGTCATATATATACAACTGCACAAACTTTGGAGGAGCCTCGTTTTCCGAAAGTAAACTACCAATAATATGGTATGTTTGACCATGTAAGCGGAAAACATACGGACCGCGTCCTTTCTTGTTGATTGTGTCATCAACCTTGCCACCCATTGAAGTAAACGCAAACATGTTGTTGTACGTTCTAATGTTGTTTCTGAATTTTTACTTTTGTTGTCGTCATTCAAGAATAAATCAAGTAATTGTTTTGGAGCTGGAGGTGCTTGTGGAATAGAAATTTTTCCCTTGCCACAGCATATGGAATAAGCTTTTCCCAACGGATTAGCATTTCCTTGTTTTGCTTCTGCTTCCCATAAGAGGGCATGACATTCTTTACACTCGAACGTAGGATCGCCAAGGTCATAGTACTCTGCACTCACGTAAAAGGGTATATTTTAATTAATTGTGCTAACAAATAGCATCAAAATTGTTCAATGATGGCAGAATAATATTGACTTATACCTTCAGATATACCGACGTATTTGTCGTAAACTTTCCTGACAGGTCCATCTTCATCAAGATTGAAAACAATCGGACTGCGAGATTGTAACGTTGGTCTGTTAGACCTTTTTGGTCTTCTTGAAGAATCTCCTGCTTCGAATGTTGATTTTTGTGTTGGTATACCATGAATGCCATTTGAAACCCCATACGATTGTGTATTTCTTTGACGTGCATTACCTTGACGAAGCACAGGTGTTTGAAACGTAACTGTGAAAACAAAAATAGTTCAAGAATGGTTACATTTCCATCGAATTTTTTTTTTCAAAACACTATGTTTAATTTTGAAACGTACCTGTTGAAACGTTAATAAGTGGAGTATGTCGCTTGCGTAGTGCAACAACCGGAGTTAATTGAGGAGTTTTTTTATTCACAGAATTGGTGCCTATTTATATAGAAAATATTATAATAGTCTCCTAAAAACATAATGCGAAAACAAAGTAAAAACTCAAACAAAGAATAAGTAACTCCAATAAAATTATCTAAGGTTGGCTGTGATTTGTATAATATGTACCTTGGTTATGCGTTGATAATGGTGAAGTGTTTGTTTGAACAGTATTTACTGAAGTAGTCATACGTTGTGGTGTAAATTGAGTATTTTGCGCAACCTGAGAAGTAACTGTAATAGTTTTTGCATACAAAACACTCACTAACTAAACAAATTACTTTAAACATACTTAAACAGAAACTAAAGATTGTATTTATAGTTTACCATTCTGCAAAGGAGTTGGGTGAATATTGTAAGGAGACACGTTGCATCTATTGTGATCATTGTTGCCTACATTTGTCATTCAAAATAGTATATTAGTCGTGTATGAAGAACTACAGCTGGATAAGTATACTTGAAGAATAGCAGTGACCATATAATGAAAGTTTCTGACGTGTTAAATGTGCATGATATGTACCTTGGTTATGCGTTGATTTTTGCAAACTATTGATTGGCGGAGTGTAAGCTTGTGCTGTTATTTCAGTAAATGTTGCAACATAACATGTAAGTCTAAGATTATATCAGTATAAATATGCAGTAATTTATGTAATCGACATAGGTAAGTGTAAGCAATTAATTAAGATTGTAGTTTATAGTTTACCATTTTGTCAAGGACTTTGTTGAATGTTGTTGGTCGATACGGTGCTTCTATTTTGTCCTGCTTTTCCTAAATCAAGGTTACAAAAATAAAATGAGTCAGGCATGTCGAATTACACTTGAAGAAAGTTTGTAAACAAACAAACAAACTTATATAAGCAAAGTAAGCAAACCTTGATGAATGTGTAAAGGTAAACTTGTAGTTGCCATTGGTGACAGTGATGATGTATTTAATCGATGTTGATGATCTGTGTGAAATAGCAAATTGAGAAATAAAGCATGACTATCGGATACTAAAAGTAACAACAAAAGTAGTAGTAAACTGAATTTTGTTATTGCATATTATTTAAAAGAAACTAACGATTAGTCACGTCTGTTAGAGGCTGCCTTTCATGACTAAACACCAAGCATGGTCCGCCTCTTTTTTTGGGTTGTCGCATGTTGGTTGATGATGTTGGTTGTCTATTGGAAACGACATCTACATGTAGAGGATTATCTGATGCATGAAGAATAATTAGTTACAAAGGTACCATAGGTAAAAAAAGGTTATGAATAAAATGTGTAATTATATATTGAAGATAAGCTTACAATTCAACAATTCTGTCAGCGATACTCTTCGATTAGTTGAACCGGAATCCACCAACAAATGTTTTGCAAAAGTGTCACTTGAAAATTGAGTTGTATTTCCCGACGATTTAAAATTCTTGTTGGACATGGAAGAAGTTTGTGCATTTTTAGGTTTTCTATTTTCAAGATTATCTGATGAACGTTTTCTGGTGTTTGGTGGAGTGTTTTCATCATCCATGATGATAATCGATTACGATCCGTTTTGTGTATAACTGAAATGATGTTGTTGATATGTTTTTCAGAAACTGTTTTATGACAATATGTTATGGATATGGAGTTGAAAAGACATTCATTCAAGTTTCAGTATATAGAATTTGAAAAAGAGATAAATTAGCTAATGATATGAAGAGTAACTTTTACAAATAATATAAATGGAGTAACAATTTGTCATTAATTTCAGTTATATTATATCATTTAATATGATGATATTTTGAAATCAAAAAGGCTTTCTACATCTTATGATTGTAACATACAAAAACTTGATTCATGGAAGATAATGAAATTATCATACATTCAAACCAAATAATTGTTACACAAAAGTCATCAACGTAGAATCTTATTAATAAAACTTAATCATTGGAATGACATAAGCAAATCAGAATCTAAATGATCATGTCTTGACACATGATAATCGCTATATGCTATCAAGTATCAAAAACTGATTAAGGTGTTGTCTTAATGTTTCATACGTTTAGCAAGGTAACGAATGTGCTACTAAAAAATCATCATCGTGATCTTAATGCTCGGTAGAATATCTTCCCAGCGACTCGTCATCATCAGACACGTAAGGTTGTTGTAAATTTTTTCCGGCTTCTTCATGAATGTAGTTGTTATGAATATTTAAAGAGTGAAAAGGTTCATGTGGAATATCGTTGATATTAACCCACACACGATTGTCGCTTGTGTTGTTATTGTTTTGATCATGTGCATCTGGTTCTTCATCAATGAGAGCAAACTTTTTATCTTTTATACTGTGTGGTTGATCAAGTAAATGTTCGTCATCACTAAAATCATCCAGATGGTAGACATGATCATTAGAATGATCAAATAGTTGTCATCCTCTTTATCAACGTGTTTAGATTTATAGTCAACTGAATTGTGGAATAGGCCTGAATCATCATTATCTTTCTCTTCCTTGGTTTTGCGCTTTATCCTCAGCGGTTTCTCATCATCGGATTCCTATCAAGATGTTTACACATGAATCATAAAAGTTGGTACTATGTTAACATAATTAAGTAGTAGTATTTAATATGTTCATACCTCGTCTAGGAGGTGTGCACCTTCTTGTAAATCGTGATCAAAAGTAACACGTCCCACAACAGGGTTGCCATCTTTGAGTAGTCTTCATCGTTTTTTTGCGACGGAAATCCGCTGAAAGGAACTGAAAAATGAAAAGTTAGTTTCTAAATGTAAATGTGTTAAATGTTTCAATTTGTATAATAAGAATTGAATACAAGATCGGATGATGATTTGCTATTGAACATGGTTTGATAGTCGTATATGTTTTTTGTTAATGAATTGTATGATTGAGTATGGTATTTATGTAGTTTCAATATTTTAAGTATTATAGGAAAGTATATGTAGATATATTCTAAACAAATATGTGTTATGATAATATTTGTTTTGATTTTAGTGTTTGTAAAAATATTTTTTGTATATCTTAATTAAAACTTAAAGTAGTTGTTAGGAAAGGATAGTACAAATAATATATTTTAGTTGTAAATTTGATATGATTTTAAGTTTATGTTAATTCTGTCAAACAAAATGGTTAAATGTATTTAGGGTTGAGCATGGAAGCTTTAAAACGAACCGGACCGACAAAACCGACCGAACCGACAAAAACCAAACCGACTCGACAACCTTTCGGTTCGGTTTGGTTTTTACACAATTCGGTTTCGGTTCGGTTCGATCGACCCAAACCGACAAAAACATGCACAAAACACGTAAACCGGACCGAACCGACGGACCCGACACTAAATATTCGGTTCGGTTTCGCTTCGATTTTATGGTTTTCGGTTTTCGGTTTTCGGTTTTGTCGGTTCAGGTCGGTTTTGGACCGACGCTCAGCCCTAAATGTATTTGTTTCATTCTTATTCATGTTAATATTCCGTAGTAACATTTGCAAAATGATAGAAATCCTTAAATGTTAGATTCGACTTCGCAAAAAATAAGCATCATTGTTAATGGTATTGTCATGACTCATTGTTTCAAGGAAATTTAAAAAGTAAACATGAATGATGATAATATTGTAATGGAGAGTGTACTTAAAATATGAAATGAAATGCTAAATAACGTGATGAATCCTGTCTCCGAGCTGACAACCGAGCAGCCCTTCGATTCGCTTCAACATGTCCACTTATCCAGTCGTTTGTTTCCCATCTTCTTAGCAGCCATCTTTGACGATTTGGGTCAATAAGGGTAGGATAACGATAATGTGCCAAGTATATATCCAATGGTTGACCAAGTTGAATGTTGTGTAGCCAACCATCAATATACCATTCATGTTCTATCTTACGAAGACTATCTGCTTCTTCCATTTGGACAGTCGGAACACGCAACTAGTAAGCAATTACATCAATGTACTGACTTAGATGTTGACGAACTAATCGTCTAAGGTTGGTGTAGGTTAAATTGTGTGTTGAGACATTGCATATCATAAGTTCATCTCCGCCCCAATAATCGTAAAAAAAACGTTTGTAGTTACAACTCTACCACCATGATGAATGCATATGTCAATTGTAGGAAGAGCAACACCCCATTCACTGTTATAATAAAAAACTAAACGATTAGATAGCATGGAATTTACGACAAATGATTAGGAAAGAAACTGTATAACTTACGTGTAAGCTGTAATCCTACGATTACCATTGTTGAATTGTAGAGGCATTGTAGTGTATAATGTGGTGAGGATGTAATGTTGAACAACATTTATAGCATATTCCACTATAATAATTATAGAAACGATTTACGCCAAATAAAGTGGGACTTTTTTAGACAATGATTTGATTGTTTAAAACTAAAAAAATGAGTCACCATAATTTATAGTGCATATACGACTATTATAAAGAAATGACAATAGTTTATGAATGTTTTATAAGACACGTTATGAATCTAATCAAATAGAAAAAAACAGCGAAATGGTTCGATCAATTTATTAAAAGAAATACATAATTATTTCAGTATACTAATCATAAACATAGATAGATTTCAAAAGGTAAACAAAAGTATTTTCATTTTGAAAATTCAACATAAATTATGCCGTTGGAGGCGAGCAATATGAGCATTCACATTTTCCAGGTGGGCATTTGCAAGTTCCTGAACAAACAGGGCAATGACAGTTCTCCTCCATTATACTTTTAAGTATATATGGATCTACGGAATCATAAGAATCATAGTATGTACTATTTCCAGGTTCAAATGGTTGTAGTTTTTGATCATTGTTTCCTATCATAGGATCGTATACAAAGTCGTTTTCCAAGATGGTTGATGTCTCATTTTTCTTCGCATGAACGACTGATTCTTAATAAAAACCAATAATATCCATTTTGTCTGCACCATGTTCCTTAGCAGATTCATTGTTTGCCATGCAACACTTTCCTTAACAGATTCAAACTTTTGGCCTACAATACATGCAAATGAATACACTGTATTACGGTTTAGGCAAATAAATGTTTTCTAAACTAAAATTATAAAAATTCAAATAAAAGTTAATAAAAAGATCGATTATGATTGTAACAGACCTTCGTTTAGATGCTTTGAGTTTGACATTCTTTTTTTCTCATGTATTCCGAAACATGTTATGAATTATGGTTTAAAGAATTCCGCATGGTTCCATTTATAGAATATGAAGGTGACAATATATTAGGAAATAATTTGTTGTATAATTTATTTTATTTGTAGACAACTTATTTGAGAGTTGATTACATGAAATATTTGTTTTGTATACATATTGTTAAGTAAACTATAGTTACTTAAAAATGTATTTGTGGCGGATATACATGAAGGATATATGTCAAACATTGATACAAAAACTTATTGTAGATGAAACGCAAATAGTTGCGTAAGTATTATGAAAGAAAGTTGAAGTGGTTGTGTAAAAGTAAAAGTACTAATTATTATTTAAGTCCGAAAGCGGCAGTGTTGGATTAGTTGTTGGTTGAATCTGTGTAGAAGAAAGAGAGGAACCTATCATTTAAAAGAATGAAGCATAGTAAGATTTTAACATGGAATAAATGTACAAAAATAATTTATTCGTTTAGATTAAGGCGAATATACCAACATTGGTTCCGGAACATTCTCTAAACAATCAAAAGAATAAGAGTGAAACGATCTTGAATTGTTACTGGAGGTCTTAGTAATTTGATCTTTTTTGTGATTTTTTATTCAACATTTATTAAGAAGATGTACGGTTTGTTGATTTTGTTGAAGTAGTTTCATCATGGCCAGTTGGTGTTATTGCCGATCATGAGTATAGCTTGTAAATGAAAATGCAGATAGGTGCATCATGTTTTGAAACGTATGTTATGAAAATGTAGATAGGTACATCTATTGAATACAATGTTAGGGTTGTTATTTGCTAAAAAAAATTTTGCATTGAGTTTATATTAAATTGACTAATGCATGTGATTTTATTTGGTTGAATAATACTTTAGTAAATGATTTGATACACTATTTTTTTAATTAACTATTTGTGTACTCAATTATTTTTGTTAGAATATAGAAATTTTACATGTGTATTTATGTATATGTATAAAGTGTAATTGCAAACAAATTATATAGACACAGCGTGTAAAACGTAAACATGGTTGGTCTCCAAAGATATCTATTCAAATAAACATCATAAGATGCATAAAAAATGTAACAAAATAAAAGAAATATATAAATATAGTTCATAAAAAGCATCAACATCATCTGACTCATCCGTAGATTGTTCACTATTACTTTCAAAATCTTCTATAGTAATGGCATATTCCTGATCGGTAACTTCTTCAACGGTATTGCTAATATGAGTGCCGTTATCTACAATAATTTTTTGAACGTCATCATGCGTGTGTTGGTGAATAATACTAACCGGATATGGATTTTATCACGACGTCCTTAGAAATTTGTTCTCAAGAGCAAAAATGACGGACGCATCCTCCGTCCCAGTTGAACATTATCGTGAATGTCAGGATTGTCCACATTGCTTGGTAAATGGTATATAATCAACCGGGAGATAGACAGAATTAAATGGTTTAGCGGTTCATCTTCATTGATTGCCTACATTGACAAAAAGTTACAAAATGTAACGTAACGTCTTTTTTTTTTAATTGTATATCATACATCTTTTAAGAGTTGATTATATGAAATATTTTTTATGACAAAAGCAATGTATGTCAAATGTATTAAGTCAAAATATGAATACAAAAGGTATATGTTTATAATAAAAAAACGTTTAACTAAAAAAATTTTACAAAACAAATCCATCACACTTTTGTGTAAATGTAATTTATTTGGTTAAACAAAATAAGAAAAAAAAATAACGCTTGAAATAGTGTATTAATCGGAAAAATTCAACAAAGACCATCATGACTCTGAGTAAAGCATATTGATATGTGTGATAATACGGCTGAGTTAAGTTAACGTGCAACTACCCAAATACTTTCACAACACACTTTCTACTTGATCTTCTCCATCTCTCTCTGCAAGAATACAGGTTCGAAGGAAAATGTTTATTATTATTTTTTCTTGAATGTAATTCTGTTAATAATGTAGCGATTAAGCACCGATCAAACTAATTTGAATGATTGTCATTATTGTTACAACAACAAAAAAGTAAAAAAATGGTTCGGTTACAATGAAATACCGATACAGAATGCATGTGTAGTTAAATGATATGAAACATATCCAAAATAGAAGTTAGTACTTTTAAAGATATGTATGAGTTAGGTTAGCATTGATTTAGTACGACTTTGTTAGATAGGTAAGGAAGATCTTCTTATGCATCTGAATATAGGTATTAACATTGTATAAAATTATGGCGAGAAGGTAGGTTGGGTAGAGTATAGATTAGTTTTTGCATATGAAAAAGCGTGTGATATGGTATAAGATGGTGAACAGCCAAAAATACTTATACGTAGTGTAAAATGGCTATATCATTATACAATATGAGGAACCATTTCAGAATGCATGTGTAGTTAAATTCTATGAAAGATATGCAAACTTGAAGTTAGTACTTTTAAAGACATGTATGAGTTAGGTTAGTATCGATTTAGTACCACTTGGTTGCATAGTTAATGAATATATTCTTATGCACTGAATATAGGTATGAGCATTGTTTTTAAACATGGAAGGAAGGTAGGTTGGGTAGATTGTGGATTAGTTTTTGCATATGAAAAGCGCTTGATATGGTATAAGATGGTGAACAGCCAAAAATAGGTATTCGTACTGTGAAATGGCTATATGATTATAGATGTGTGTAACACTTTTGTATGTAGTAACATAATCTTCATTTTTTGGTTGACACCTCAACTGAAATTATGTTTTTGATCAAAGACTTTAAATGTTTATACGAATGTGCATATGTATGTTGATGTGAAAACATGTTGACCCTTTTCACGTGTGTGGTTTTATTAAATTGAATGACGATGCAATTTCTGGTTGAGGCAAACCAAATTAACATTCGAACATTACAGGTATGTTGTATTTGATCGAGTTGTATAATTTAGTAGTTTATTCGAAACTCTTGATATTAAAACATGCAACATGTTTTTCAATTACAGCTTCTTCCTACTCTGTTTACGGGAGCACTGAAACCTAAGAACAATTGGATTTACTTAATCCATAATGGCAGAAGGAAACATAAATTTTACATAAAGATGGCTGGCGGAAAGCGTTTTAAGCTGTATGAAAGTGAGTGGCCGGTATTTTTAGATGACAACAACTACAGGAACGTCGGGACATTCCATTTCATTAGGCAAGAAGAGGACTGTTATTACGTAACAGCGTATAACAATGATGGATATGAATGCAATGGATACAACCTGGCTCTTGTAGGTTACAGACAACATAGATGCTTGGTAACTTTGGAACAGCTTGAACAATCGCCGGTAATTACTAAACTATAATCATTAAATTGTATAATTTGATTGGAAATCTCATGAAAACCCAATTAGAAAATAACACTTTGTTTTGTATAACACACTGTTACGTAGGCCATTCCTTGCGGTTTCCTAACTTCAACTGATAATCCTCGATTCTGCGTTCTTGTGAGTGGAGTGCTTGTAGCAACTGTCACTCATCGTAAGATTGAGCTGCTGGATGAAGATAGACATGTGCATGTATTCGGCGGTCAGGGATGGGATATTTTAGTGCACGTAGAAAACCTGGCTGTTGGCACAAGATTGGTCTTGACAAACTTGCTAAACAATTTTGTTTCATTGATGCCATTTGACGCAGCTGGTGTGGAGATGCGTCATGATGTTGTAGAACGTATGTTTCTGAACTGGAGAAACCCTTTCATGAGAAATCCGATTGACGAAGGTATGTTACTGAAACTGTTGGCATAATATATGTACTTATTTCTCAAGATAAAAACTTTTGAATATGATAATTTTATATATAATTTTTTTTGTTTATTTGAAATGTTGATAAGAGAATGAAACATATGTGCGAATGGGTAAGACACACTTAACATGACAATGAGAGGGACTGTTTTTAAGCACCGATTGTGGCGTACGTTATGGAAAGAGGATGGTTGGTAAGTGATTGATATTAATATATACTTTAGTGACTGAACATATTTACTCAGTTGAGTTTATCGTGTTAGGTATACGTTGAGTTGATTGTTTTACCGTATCAAATATATACGAAATTTATGATTATGAAACGGTTATGCTAATAATAGACCACTTAGTGATAACATATAATTGTTGTATCACGCCTTGCTATGAGTGTCTTATTGATTGCTATTTTGCCGAAAAAGTTTGCGTTTAGTCAGCTTTCCATGTTGTGTTTCAATTATATCATTTTGGTTTGCACAATGTAACATGTTATATTTTGTATATATTATTCTGAAAAAAATATGCTAAAGAGTGACACATACTATTTTTGGTTTGAAACTTTGACTGACATTTCATGTTTGAAAGTGTTTTGGTTTGAATAAGTGGAATTACTTATTATGTTGCTTATATTGTCTTACATTAAAGCATAGGTTATTCCTTACATTACTTCTCATATTAATTCAGAACATTCCTCATGACTTTGTGAAGGCGCATGAGATGTGGAAGTACCCCAATGCCTTGCTGCAATACGCTAGAGAAGAAGAGTTCTATGTTGACATTGATTTGGAACACCACAGTGACAGGCCAAAAAGCAAAAATCATGTTACGATCAATTGCAGCTGGAAGGAAATTGTTAGCGATTGTGACTGGGAAGATAACAAAATGGTCCGGTTCAAGCTTGTTCAAAAAGTTCCAGACGTCCACGTCTCTTGGCCTTCAGGTAAGAAAATTGAAATTCCTGTATTTCACATGTGTTAAGACATCCGCCGTCGTGCGTCAAGAAACTTTCTGGGTTTGTTTATGACTGGACATGTTATGGTTAGGCAAGCCTTAGAAATTACATTTGGAATGGTTCTGTTTAATGTTTTGTGTTTTGGAGTGGTTATGAAGGCTGGCTGTATATGGCATGAACAATATGATATAATGATATGCTATGTATGTATGTAATGGTAAGTACATCAATGTTATGAAGTTATGTGTAAGCGTTTGTGATATCTGTAGAAGACATTCTATTTTATTGTCAAGGTTTATTTTGGACTTCTATAATGGCACAGTTTAGATTGTTAGATATTTTGTAACTGTTGGTGAAGGTGTTGATTCAAAAAGACTTCAGTTTTAAATATAGCGTTCATTGATAACATCAAGAAGCAATTGCATTTTGCAAATTAACACATATACTAATTGTGATTAGACTTACTTTTCTTCTAGAATGTAATAGTTTAGATGCATTGGTTTTATGTCCCATTATAAGTTGAAGTTGTATAAATAGATTGGCCATTTATAGGTAATATTGTATGAAAAAAGTGTGCATACTTTAATATGTTCGATTGGTTCATCAAACTTAATAGCGTAGCAACAGTATTGTGACTAATATAAGAGAATCGCAACTTTTATATGCGTCATGTTTTGATCCAGTTTGTAGTATTAATGCATTGATTAGTTATAAATGAGATGATATGGTGTATAAATGCGATTTTAAATTTGATTTCTGAATTCAAAACGCTATTAGGATATCACATTTATTGACATACCTATTGATTTTTTAGCATAAAAGGAGCTGATTATATTAATTGATATATTGAATGACATTAATACATGATTAGAATAACTTAATTTTGTTAATATTGATGATAAATATGTACAGAAATAATGATTTGAACTTCAAACACTTTTACAAAAACAGACATAATATTCAACCCAGAAATGGTGTTACATCAAAGTAATTTATGAAGCCTTGATCTTCAAATACATTTATTAATAAAAGTGACATAAAATAAATATGCGAAATATACTTTGATAATGAAAGTTCAATCCTCGTCGAAGAAGTTAAATCGACAACGTAGTCATCAGGCAAATCATGACCCATTGCGCGTACTTCATTAATCATAGCTTCTGTTTTTAGGACCTTCGACCTTACAGCGATTAGAACCTTGGATTGTTCTTCAAGATCCCCACCATTTACGTTAAGCCAATCAAGAAAAATGGATATGTCTAACTCATCTGGAATAAGAAAATTACATTGGCAACTATAAAGTAAATATGTATAATGAATTTATTTAGAAGATGGTATAAAAGTTATATGACATACCTTTATTATGTTGAGAAGATTCACCTTCTTCAAAAAGTGATGCAAGAAATCTCAATGCATCATCAACTTTAGTATTTGGCTTTTTCCTGTCGCGATCACGCACTCCAGGTTCAATATTTGGTTGGGTTGAAGGATCGACAGCAGCAACTGTTGGACGATGCACCTTTGAATTTGTTTTTGCCGTATTTGAGTTCCCATCATCAAAGTTTTTAGGGTTTGATGATGCCATGGGTAAATTGGTATTGGAAGATGTATTTTTATTAGGAGTATTTATAGAGATTTTGTGTCTATTATTATGTATTTTACACATGTGATCCTTGATGATTGACTAATATGTTAAATAAAATTTCAAAAGTTGTAACATAGTATAAAAATTGCTAAAAACCTATATATAGAAATTGTATCACACAATATATATGATCTCATTATAATGCAAATGACTTACTCCAAACGATAATAAAAACGTGTAAGAGATATATGACCACAAAAACGCCAAAACAAATATATAGTTTTAAAACTTAACATAGCAAAGAAGAATAGCAAGACTCAAACATGTCTTATTGAGAAAACGGCATTTTTTTGCAATTACGTTTCTTTCAGCATCAAACATCGTCATCATTACTGTCATCATCCGTAGGAAAAGGAGTTGCATCTTCGTCGTCAATAAAATCGGCCAAATCATTATCGATATCATCGATAGATTCGTCAATATCAGTATCAAGATCTGCTAAACTAATTCCATCTTCCTCTTCATCATCAGTACCACCACCAATGCTATCGCTAATGCGAATAGAATTATCTTCAAAGGTAATGTTATCAAAATCATCATCCGTTTCTTCGTCCATGAGCCTAAATGGATGTGCGTTTGATGGCAAAGTCCTTTGTTTTTTTTGTAATCGACTAAACGTTATAGGTCCATCTTCATATGTAAAAAAGTAGTGCAACATGACATTAGTGGTATCATGTATATGCATAAATTGAACAATTGTAACAGCAAAACAAATATACTATTCTGATCAATTCATACCAAATTATAATTGTTTACGGTGCCATCATCGATTTTTTCCTTTTGTGTTAATGGCTCAACATTTTCATCATCAGAAGAACCAATGTCAGCAACATTGTTATTCACAGAAACAACATTTTTCAACAATCTTCCACGTTTGCGAGATACGGGGAACTCCTTGATAATGTAATAATCGGTTAAAATTACTACAAATTGTGTGTTTGAATTTTATTGTAAAAATATAATGCGCATTTTTTTAAAAGGTAAAATATATATGTTTGAAATTCTTACCACATTTTCATCTGATATGTCGATAAACGATATATCTTTCTCGGGTGGATCCACAGTATTTAATGCTTTACTGCCTTCCTCTTTTTTGGGAACCTACATATGAACAAACAAACAAATTAAAAGTAAATTGAACAAATTTGGATGCAAATGAATTGAAAAGTAAATTTAAGTTTAGTCATTTGGTTTTCTTTCTAAATTTCATAAAATACATACGTACCTTGGGTGACTCATTGTTCACCATAATGTGATTGTAGGAGATTAATTGCGTGTTTACGTCCTACATTGGTGGCACTTTTTATACAAAATGTAGAGAAAGTTAAATTAAGAATTGATCTCTAACATATTCTAATTTTATTTTTAAATTACATAGAACTTGTGAGTTGATTACATCAAATCATTTAATTGTATTAGCAAATGTAAAAAAGGTAATATGTTTGTAACTATAATAGTTAGGAAGACTATTGTACATGGTTAAATATATTTAGTAACTAAATATTACATTGAAATACTCTTGTGTTAATAAGACTATTGTACATGGTTAGGCAAGTATTTTTGTGTAAGTAACACGAAATTTATTTGCAAATTGTACTACATTGGGTTGCATATTTTATGATTTATTGATATATACAATGGTCTAACATTGGGTCATTGGTTATTCACTTGTATACAAATATTACAAAGATACTTACAAATATGGCATTTATATTAAGCGTGTATTTTTCAAAGGTAAATATTGTTGTATCTTTAAAATATCAACTTTGCCTTGATAAATGAAACGGTGGTAGATGAATTCTCACACACACCTCATTCATTGAGAAGCAAATACTGTTGCAAAGTTAGTACCAAGAACAGGTAATGATCTCAAACAAACAAAAATCTAATAATTTTATTGTTAGTTTTTTTTATCTGCATGTAAGTAAGAATGACAACTATAATATAGTCAACACCAACGGTTTAGGGTTTAGGTTGATTCTTAAGCCTTACGATTGTAGTGATTTATAGTATGTTGATACATAGTTAGTTGCTTGGGGTATGAGGTTTCTTATTTGACCAAAAAGGTTTAACTTGAAATATTTTTTGTTTTATAGTTTGTATAAACTCTATTAGATATGGAGATCAGTCTTCAAGAATATATGTTGATTAATGATCTATGGTGTATGTTTTGTTTAAAAGTTAGTTAAGACAATAACATAGTATGTGCTCCATTATTTTGTTAGATGGTATGTATGATATGATTATTGGGTGAAATCATATACTCGAAAGGACACGCAAAAAAAAGTGTAGTGTTACTGTATATGTTTTATAAAGGTGTTGTGTTTATATTGCAAAAAGAAATTAGTATTAGGTATAAAGTAATCACGTAAGACCTATAGTGAATCAATGTAAACAATTTGTGTATTTATGATATATACGATATGCGAATTTATATTTATGATAGACGATAGGCGAATTTATATTTCTAAAGTGATTCCTATGTTTTAAATCTATTATTGTTTAGATATTTGTGTTATGCATAGAGTATGATTGCTTACATTAGTTTTGATTATTGTTACTAAATCAGTCATTTTGCTAATATATGTTGATTAATGATCCATGGTGTATGTTCAGATTAAAATTTAGTTAAGACAATAAGACAGTATGTCCTTCATTATTTTGTTAGATGGTATGTATGATATGATTATTGGGTGAAATCATATAGCCGAAAGTTTACGGAAAAAAGAAGTGTAGTGTTAGTGTATAACTTTTATAAAGGTGTTGTGTTTGTATTGGAAACAGAAACTAGTATTAGTTATAAAGTAATCACCTAACGCATATAGTAAATCAACGTAAACCATTTGTGTATTTATGATATACGATATGCGAATTTATATTTGTAAAGTGATTCATATGTTTTAAAATGGATACTTGTTTTGATATTTGTGTTATCTTGATCGGCATTACAACGCGTTCGGGGTCAAAGGAACTTCCTTTTAAATCGAGCAAGTTTTTCAACACCCTAGGCGTTGAACCTAATCGTTGTAGTGTAGTATTAGGGTAAGCCTCGGGAATTGATATCGTTCTCTAGGGAATAGAAATGCTAGTGAGAAATTACTACTCTAAGGTTGGGGTTGAGGAAGATTATTTTTATCTTTTTATATTTTTAGAAAATTGAAAGGTACGAATCTCGGGTATTGGATTTGGGGTGGTATTTCTCCGATTACTCTACTTATCTAATTATCTAATCTAAGCTAATCGAGTGTAGTCTATGTCTATTGTTGTGCGTCGTATAATGATTAAAAATGTGTTTACTTAGATGCTACTACTCCCTAGTTATCTCCTATTGATGGTTGAATTGTCACGTCCTTATTCTTAACGCGTTGTGTCTTCTAAGGCCGTAGGGTATGCATATTTCCCTATCTCTTTGAGACTACCTTAAGGTTATTGCTTACGAAATCTATAGGATTCATAAACTAACTCTAAGGTTAACTTTGGATGTTTAGCCTACAATAACTCTAGGTGATTATAAACTAATGTTCACAAAGATTACTCAAGCATTAAAAACACAACGAATGACCTATCGCAATACTAGGTCAATCACAATTAAGATAAGAGACAACCAATCAATATTCAATACCTAGGTTTCATAGATCTAAGCAAACACACGAGTAAATTAGCCGGACATGGAAAACATGCAAGCATACACACAAAAAATTGAAGATATAATTGAATTAATGAAGTAAATCACTTATCTTGTTGTAAAATATGGTATGGAACCCTAAGATACTGCCCAAGACAGCCAAAGTTCGGTTTAGGTTTTACTCCAAAAAACTACCTCTTTTAAAGTCTGAAAATTCGAATACTATATATAGAGTTACAATATGCGATGGCGTCACTCTTTATTTGTGAGGCCGTTGGATCGCCGCCATTAGGTTTTCGTCTTGGCCATGTCAACTTTGTGACGGCGTCACCTTATGAGTCGTCTTGCAAATCGGCTTCATCTTCGACGCGTCGGGATCCGAATCTAGGCCGTCACGAGTTGTGACGCCTACTCTTTAAAACCCGATGTCGTCAAGTGCAAAATAGCAATTTAGCTCTTGAGTCATCACAAAGTGTGTCGCGATGGCATCGCCATTTGGTACGTGAAACCGTCACCATCTTTTCAGCTGACTTGAGTGTCTTGATTCTTGACTTTGGCCATTTTCTTCATATATTCGCGCCTTTTCGTCCGAATAAGTGTCATTCCGACAATTTGCCTTCAAGAGACCTAAAAGTGAAAAGGAGCGAAATTAAGCGATAGCGGATATAAAAGTGATCGATTAAGGGCTTAAATAACCCCTCAAAGTGTACCTTTTAAATCCTTATCAAATATCCCTACACTTGGTATTTGCTTGTCCTCAAGCAAATGTGCTTTTAGCCAACTAATTTATAAGTTAGGGTCATGAAGCATTAGTTTAGAACAATTCACAACACGTATAATACCCGCAAAAGTCATAACAAGCACGGAAATTACATACTAGCACCTCACAAGTGGTGTTTGGATACTCTCATCTCTCGGGTGTATATGTCATATATCAAGTTGGAAATGGAAGATAAACACTCATTAACCGGTCCTAGTACATAGATTACCATAGGCTTGAGACTAGATCAAACCTCCATTGCTTTGGCCTAAGCACCTAGGAAAAACTATCCAAGAGGTCTTTTAAAGGGTTGTAACGTTAGGCTTACTGTAGGGAAACAAAGGGTTTGGTGGAATAGGCGATTTAGTGGTGGCAAGTCAAAAATCTTTATGTTACAAGCATGAGAAGAATGGCGTTGCTAAGCCAAGACTCGGCACTCTAAACTCTAGATAAATTGAGACAAACAAACATAAATTTAAAGAAAATGTAGGATGGTAGCCCGAATGTTTTTTTTACACACTTTTACTCTACCATCCTCTATGATAACATCAAAATAATAGGGATTTATAGGCACATCCCTACACTTGAGTTTTATTACTCTAACACTAATTTGACCCGAATTGAAAGATCAAAACACTTGAGTACATTATTACGTAAATAAAGGGAATTTGAATTTCACGTTCCTTCCGTCACTCCATAAAATTTAACTTTTCCCATGAGTCCCAATCGTCCCAAAGCGTGTACAAAGGATATGACTCGACTTAGCAACTTATGCAAGTAACTAGATAATTGAACTAAGGGTTATGTATGATAATAATAATGCACTAAAAGTGAGTGCATACAAGGTAGGCTAAAGCGATTTGGGTGTACATTTGGGGTGGATTGTAAACAATGCTCTTCATTGATATTTTGGAAAACCGAAACATCACGAGAACCGCGAAAAGGATAGGCTCTGAGGGTTAACTAGGGTATCGTGTACTAAAGATGAGTACAACGCAAGGGTGTGGGGAATTAATCAACCGATGTGGAAGAAGTAATTATAATACGAATTATCAAACAAGGGTTATTCTAATGCCTCTTATCATTTAGTTATTCCTAACTACACAAGTGTAGTCTCACTAGCGATCTCGGAATGCATCGTAAAACTAGTTCTAGAATCTATTATACTACCGTGCACTCTCGAAGCATTAAAGTGGAACAACTTTAATTCCTACAAATCTAAAGCGATCCTCACATTTTGGGTGGAATTTAAGTGGTAAAGGGTTTTGTGCTAGTCATATAACTTCCTATCCATGAGGCGCTTTATTAAGACTAATGGCCCATTCCTACATGTCATGAAAAATTTTAAATTTGGTGCAAAATTACCCTAACCGATATTTCTCATGGTTTATTACACAAATGAAATTGGACAAGGCAAATAGTCAAGGATAAGCATAGTTTCAAAGTTCCGTTTTATTTTCCTCCCTATACTTAAAGCGAACATTGTCCCAATGTTCCCGAAAATATCAAAGTTATGATAATGGAAGGTAATTAAAAAGAAAGAAACTAATACTCCCGATTAGCTTGGTAGGATCCGTGTGAAGTAGTGGTTAAATTCTTCTCAAAAAAGAGCGTATCACGGGGAAAAGCTCCTTCAAATCTTATGTATCTTCTTCTTGATAAATAAAACACGCACACTTGAAGAAAACAAGCGAAACCTTCGGCGTAAAATCGTGGTAACAATATATATGACTCTACTAAACTAGGATATAATGCTTTTGGAATGGATGTTTCTGATTTTACGGAAAATTAAGACAGAAATTCCAAAATTTATAAGTAACATGAAAACGAGAAAAAGTTAGAAGTTGTTTCTACTCCTCCTCACGCCGTCACGACACCGACGAGGTTATCCCGACGGAAACTGGTCTCTGCGATTTTACGGAAAAAATTACGGAAAATTTATATCTTTAGAATCGGAAAATTTCACGCAAAACATCCATTATGACTCGATACAAGCATTTGACTCAAACAAACACACATGTATATATTTTTAATAATCGTAATTCTTATGTTCACGTTCTTTTGAAAACGTGTAATCCTCCTTACACTTATCCCTTTTGTAAAATACATTTATATGTAATTAAGACGAGGTTAAAGACAAAATAAAGCATTTTTACAAATTTAAACATGAGAATAAACAATCAATAAAAGATATACGACACACAACAAGCAAACAATTAAGCATGGGTTGCCTCCCACGAAGCGCTTTTCTTTATTTATGAGTCTTGTAGCTAGACTCGAAGTCGTGCCCCTACGTGGTCTCGTTTTTCATTCTCAATAAGAATTCTATCATATTGACAAAATTTTCATCGACTCTATACCTAGGCCCTAGGGTCAAGCAATCTTTATAATAAAGTCTCCTTTTCTCCCATATGAAGTTCAAACCTTTTTCAACATCGTCTTCGCTTTTTTCCTCAAAAGCTCTAATGTTGTCTCGTTCGAAAAGGGATAAAGGGCCATATCCATTCGTCTTCCAAGGCATCCTATAAGTGATCTCGTCGTCCCCTTCCTTAAACCTAACCGTTCCTTCATACTTGTTATGGCTCATTTTAGACGTTTCAACAAACGGTTTTCCTAGCACTACTTGGGATAAGCTATAGTCAATGACACATCCGATGTCTTCTACGACCACAAAATCAACTAAGTAGGTGAAATTCCCTATAAAGACGTGTACATCTTTGACTCTTCCCATAAAGTTGCAAACCCCATCCGGATACTTAGGGTCTCTCCTAATCTTAAGTCGCTCATTCATAATGTCATTGTAAACAGCTAATGACATCACATTAATGGGATATTCTGTATCTATGTAAGCATGCTCGACATTCCTATATCCAATCATACAAGGGATTCTGAGGTTCCAAGGATTTCCTCTCCTAATCTTTGGAAATATCCTAATGATGGGTGATCGGGGATTATCGATTATGTATTGAGGGTAGGCAACCTTTTCCTTAGTGGGGTAAAGATTGAAATAAGCACTATCCTCCTCATTCACATTTTTATCCACTAAGCCATTATCCGAATGCATTGATCATAGAGCCAACAACACAGGCGCTAACCACTTTCTCAACAGATCCCTAATTGTCTTGTCAAATACCTTTGCAAATCTTGAAGGTCGTTGTTTCTACTCACATAACGGCTTGGCGATTGTGTTGGTCATTGGGTTAGGGTTTGAGTGAAAGTGATTTATTTGGTGGTGGGTTGTTGAGTGGTGGTTGATTATCACCTTCCATGATGGCCCGGTGGGGTTACTGAACAAAGGTCACAAGAAGGGGATAGACTACGAGGAAGCTAAAATGAGAAAAATCTTACTTGATAGGAATCAAGCAAGGGAACCTAAACGAGTGAAAATCTAACTAGCTATTCTATTTCTGATGGCGGCACCAAAAACTTGATACGCATACAACGGCGTTCGGGGTCAAAGGAACTTCCTTTCGTCGAGCAAGTTTTCAACACCCAAGCGATGAACCTAATCGTTGTAGTATAATATTAGGGTAAGCCTCGGAATTGATATCGTTCTCTGGGAATAGGAATGCTAGTGAGAAATTACTACGCTAAGGTTGGGGTTGAGGAAGATTATTTTTTATCTTTTTTATATTTTTTAGAAAATTGAAAGGTACGAATCTCGGGGTATTGGATTTGGGGGTGGTATTTCTACCGATTACTCTACTTATCTAATTATCTAATCTAAGCTAAGCTGAGTGTAGTCTATGTCTATTGTTGTGTGCTGGTATAATGATTAAAAATGTGTTTACTTAGATGCT
Source organism: Chrysanthemum lavandulifolium (assembly GCA_022545495.1). NCBI lineage: Eukaryota > Viridiplantae > Streptophyta > Magnoliopsida > Asterales > Asteraceae > Chrysanthemum > Chrysanthemum lavandulifolium. The sequence continues at coordinate 217,724,309 of CM040238.1, forward strand.
ACTACTCCCTAGTTATCTCCTATTGATGGTTGAATTGTCACGTCCTTATTCTTAACGCGTTGTGTCTTCTAAGGTCGTAGGGTATCGTTTTCCCTAACTCTTTGAGATTACCTTAAGGTTGTGCCTCTGAAATCTCTAGGATTCATAAACTAACTCTAAGGTTACCTTTGGATGTTTAGCCTACAATAACTCTAGGTGATTATAAACTAATGTTCACAAAGATTACTCAAGCATTAAAACACAACGAATGACCTATCGCAATACTAGGTCAATCACAATTAAGATAAGAGACAACCAATCAATATTCAATACCTAGGTTTCATAGATCTAAGCAAACACACAAGTAAATTAGCGGGACATGGAAAACATGCAAGCATACACAAAACAATTGAAGACATAATTGAATTAATGAAGTAAATCACTTATCTTGTTGTAAAATAAGGTATGGAACCCTAAGATCTTGAAGACGACCAAAGTTCGGTTTAGGTTTTACTCCAAAAACTACCTCTTTTAAAGTCGAAAATTGAATTCTTTATATAGAGTTACAATATCGACGGCGTCGCTCTTTATTTGTGGCGCGTCGGATCGCCGCCATTAGGTTTTCGTCTTTGCCACGTCAACTTTGTGACGGCGTCACCTTATGGTTGTGACGCCGTCGTCTTCATCTTCTAACGCCGTTGGGATCTGAATCTAGGTCGTCTGAATTGTGACGCCATACTCTTTAAAACCTGATGCCGTCAAGTGCAAAATAGCAATTTGGCTACTGAGTCGTCACAAAGTGTGTCGCGACGGCGTCGCCATTTGGCTGTGACGCCATCACCTTCTGTTCCAGCAGCTTGAGTGTCTTGATTCTTGACTTTGGCCATTTTCTTCATATATTCGCTCCTTTTCATCCGAATAAGTGTCATTCCAGCAATTTGCCTTCAAGAGACCTAAAAAGTGAAAAGTAACGAAATTAAGCAGTAACGAATATAAAAGTGATCGATTAAGGGCTTAAATGACCCCTCAAAAGTGTACCTTTTAAATCCTTATCATATGCAAAGAGTCTGATTGGTTAAATTTGTTTTGAGTGTTCTTATTAAATGAGTCATTTAGCTAATATATTATTTATGTTAATGATAATTTGACAGGATGAGTCTTGAATTTGTTTTTGCTGTAAACAAAGCAAAGTTCTGGAAAGTCGTATGCGTAAGGTCATAATTTAAACGTTGTATATTGTTAGCTTTGTTTATAAAGAAATAATAGTTGTATATTGTTTGTGTTGTCGCGTTCTAGTCTTTGTTCACTAAAAGCTTCTACAATGGAGCGCCGTGGCTGTACTTAATGCTGGCCGTGGAACAAAACACAAAGTATGGATAAAACAAAAGTCGAAAACCATTAAAAATTGTATGGAGTGAGTGGGCCAAGTTTGTGGAACACGAGGGTATACAAATGTGGAAGCGTTACACTTTATCAAGGAAGAAGAAGATACTTATTACGTAGCGCCTACAATCATCTTTGGTGTTAAATGCGGTGGATATGACCCGCGGGAGATAGCAGCGAGCAAATGAGATGCTTAGTATTTCGAGAGAATCTTGGGCGTTCTCCGGTAAGCATCTGAGGAACTAACCTTTTTAACGTGTTTTTTAAGTTGATATAAGTATTGTTTAGTGTGTAAATATGTTGATTATTTATAATTGTATGTAGTTGTTTCCCGGAGATTTCCTGCAAGATATAGTGACTAACGAATATGATATTCAGATGGGAGGAATGAATTTAGCAACAGTAAACCATATTCGTGTTCATATTCGAGGAACAGATCATCCGAAAATATATGCAAACTTGTTTTATGGAGATGGCTGGAATACTGTTGTTGAGAGTCAACACTTGGTACCCGGGAAACCAATGGTTTTCACAAATCTTGGTGGTGCAGTCATTAATATGATTACTTTTGGAAGGGATGGACTTGGTTTAGGCTTTGAAGACATCCTGAGAACGGAATTGCATGATGCTTTTCCTATCTGTCGTGGTCCTCTGGACAAAGGTATGTTTCGCTATTGTTAGCAACTTTATCATAATTTATGGTACACGTATTATATATATGATTACATAATTCTAATATTTTGTGTTAATAAATTGCAATATAGATCCAAGGATGTTTCACATATCATTGGGAAGGCCATGATCGACAGAAGCGAAGATGCATGTTTTTACACACCAATCTTGGCCTATGTCATAGATAGAAACCGTTTGGTAAGTAGATATAATTGTTAGTGCATGTCAGTCTTTGTATATTTAAGTTTTGGTTAAGTTTACTTAAAAATAGGAGCTTATCGTGGTTTTATATTTGACTATAGACTGTACCTGCTAAGTATGTTGATAAGAATGAACTGTACTCGTTTGACAATGCAATTGTTCGCCATGGTGGGATGGAGTTTCCGGTGGAACTGGTCACTATAAGGCACAAAAGACCCCGCGGAGAGAAAGAACCATCGACCATGATTGCAAAGGACAAATGGAAACATATCAACGAGCAATGCCGTTTCGGAAAGACAAATGATACGCTTCGGTGGTTGACGATGAGATTTGGTGGAGACAGTTGATCCAGAGTTTCTGTGCTTGTTCCAATCTTTGATATGTGTTGAATGAAGGGTGATTGCAAGAAACCGTCAAGTTTTCTCACGCAAGCAAGAAACTTAAAACCGCTTTAGCACGAATGCAATGAAGATCGGGAGAGTATAATGTTTCCCGTGTCGTTAAGTCCCAACGACATGTCACGAGAATAGTCAAACGATGTAGTGATCGAGAGATTTGAGCGGGAAAGAGATTTGAAGATTATTATAACTAAGGAAAAAGCCCATAAACTACAGGGCTTAAATGCAAAATAAAGAAAGTTAAAATATAAAATCTATTAAATAAACGCTATCACTATATTTAAAATGATGAACGTTTAAAACCTAAAACTTACGTTTTAAAACAAAATTACGTAGCGTACAAATAAAAGCGTGAAACTTATACAATATAAATCCTAAAAATATGAAAAATACATTTTACAATCCTAATGATATAAGAAAATTTATAGAAAAGGAAAATTATTTTATAACTATTTATCTAATTATTATTAATTAAAAACTATTTTTAACTATTAAATAATTATCTAAAATACAAGAAATTAGGAAATAAGGCTAGAAAAATAAAATTAAGACTTAGAAAAGTCTAAAATATCAAAATAGACTTTTCAAAACTATTTTGTATTTTATGATTATTTTCTATTTTCTATGAATTTTAAACTATTAAAACTAATTAAATTATTTAAAAATACAAATTTAACTAAGAAAAATATGAAAAATACTTTTTGGCTTTTTATATTTATCTTAACTTAATAAAATGAAAACTTATTTTTAGAACCTTTTTCTAATTTTTATATTAAATACTAATTAAAAATGCTTAAAAACTCATTTAAAATAGGAAAATAGCAAATTAACTTAGAAAAATCTGAAAATTTCAGGAAAAGTCTAAAACATTATTAGGAAGCTAGGAAAATTGGAAAACAAGAGCTTATTAGGAGGAATATGAAGCGATGACTAAGTGCTTATTGAAATAAGCACTTAGATAAGCAAATGGAATCAAAAGGCACCAAACCAAAATGAAGCTAGGATAAGCTAAAGGAACTCAAATTCAACAAGAATCAACAAGTCGCAACCTCACGATAAGCTGGATTACACCGATTTGGAGATTTGAGATCATAAGCTAGAAACAGTTAGGGGTCTACTTGCGACCACCAAATAAGCAACCAAATAAGCTAGATACTAAAAACAAATTAAGGGACCTAAAGATGACCTGGTGACTAGCTAAATCCCAAAACTCGAGACTTGGACAAGCTCAAATGAGCCTTGTGCAAGAGTTACAAAGCGAGAAAAACTCGACATAAAAGTGAGATTTTGGGCGAGCGATTAGGACCTAAAAGACAAGCTCTTTTGAGCTTGTAGAAAATCACAAAAATATGCTAAAATGACAACAAGAAACTAGAGCAAGAGGGCTTTCTAAAACCACAAGTTTCATTGAAAATGATTAAGAAATGAGCTCATGAAAAATCTTCCTAGTTGAGCCCAAACGACTTTGCAAACTTTGACTTTTAACAAAAACTAAAAGTTGACTTATGTGATTGAAGCTAATGTTTTGAACTGAATATGATGTTTAAAAGCTAATGATTATGATAAAGTGCTAGTTCTACTAAATTTGAGCCTAGATGCAAGATTGATACCCACTGATGTTGACAGAAACAGATTATAGAATGGTTACAAAGTGATTTTGACTTTTTAAGAGTTGCAGGCACAAAATAAGACAGGGATGAGTACACAAGGGGTACACAAGCATAAATAAACAGATCCTAACCAAGGATAAAGCCTCTATCATAGCTATAAAGCCTTATCCAAACACTACTTTCAAACTGATATGAACTAAAAATCTGAACAAACTGCCAAACCAACATGAGTTCTTAATGACACTAAGTCCAAACACCTTACTTGACACTAAATAAACAAGTTGGAATTAAAATTAAACACAGATTCAGTCACAAGCTAACTATGCAAAATAGAGCTAAAAATGAAAATGGACAAACAATGCTCACAAGAGGTCCAGCTGTTTGCAGACTAAAAACCAAGCCCAGTATCACTATACTAAACCTTTTTTAACCCAAATCCAAGCCTGCAACATCCCAGGATCCAATTTCCATTCTTGACCAATTTCCTTTGACTTTTGTTGACTATGATTCAAAATTGTTTGAAAATGAAAGATAAGCTTACAGTAAGCTTTAATAAGCTTGCTTAAGCTTGTTGGAAATCAAAACTAAGCTATTATAAGATCGACAAAGAGTTTGAAAGTGAAAATTTCCACGATAAGAGTAATCACTAATTTTAACCAATCCTTGAAATTACTTCTTAAAAGCAGTTACAAAGGTGAATTAAGTTGAGTTTGAATAATAGCAACACAAGATTACATATTTTAAACTAAATTAAGACATTGAATAAAAAAGCGACATTACTGGAAAATAATAAAACTAACTACTCTTTCCTTTCTTCATCTCTCTTCCTTTTATAGCTCAAAATCCTTGCCACGTGTTTACGAGAGGATCCCACTGATTCGGATCATTTGGATAACTTTTGGTGCAATTTAGCCATTAGATGGTTTTGGCGGGAAAGGTGAAATTTGACTTATAGGCCTTACGAACTAGCACTAGGGGGTGGGCGGTATATGATGAGTGGAGGGATAAGAGGGATAAGGTGATGGGAGGTGATGGGTGAAAGGCACGAGTGTAGCGAGTAACTTGGTCAATTGGGAAGAAGCATGTGGGAGGGAAAAAAGCGGTGTTGGGTTTGACTTGTTTTGACCAGAGGGTCAAAAGTGGCTAGGTGACAGGGGGGTCAAAAACAGGTATATGGCAGGGGTTCACATTGTTTTGACAAGGGACCAAGGTTTTAAATATGACAAGGACTAGTTTGTAATTTCTGCAATTTTGAAGGACCATTCCTGCCATTTTTCCAAAGTTGTCACAAGGACTAAAATTGACAAGTTTTAATATTACAAGGGCCAGTTTTGTCATTTTCAAATTTCCAGGGACCAAACTTGACATTTTTTGAAACTTGAGGGACCTTTTCTGCCATTTAACAAAAGATTTATTCAAGGACCATTTTTGACAAATTAGAATATTTCAGGGACCTTGAATAACATTTTTCTTTATTTAGATTTACCAGGGGTGCTTTTGACAACTTTTGAAACTTGGGGACTAAAGCGCCAATTATGCAAATTTTATCGTTTTCACAGATTTTGATATTTTGCATTTAAAACATATAAAACACTTATTTGTGATATTTTATCATTTTGATGCATTTAAAGTGTTTTCGGATGTTTTGCAGTTTAAATGGTACAAAAATGATGAGTATTTGACACTCATCAATCCCACACTAAGATATTGCTAGTCCCTAGCAATGTTTTGAGAAAAATTAATGGATTTCATCTCTTTGCAAAAGCCATTATACGGAGTAGCCAAATGTTTCATTCAAGTAAGAACTTTGGTACACCGATAACGAATGATTTTGAGCAAACCACCGACTTCCAACGGTTTGATTTGTCTTTACGGAAGCCGTTTGCTCTGGACTAGCCAACTCTTAGATAAAATATCTTTGGTGGTGATTACCAATTATGGTTTTTCCATTGCCTTTACCACAAGCCATAAACTTGCAGGGCTAGCCAACTCTTCACTTTTAGGATATGGTGAAATTTGAATACCATACAATTTTGGGCAAATTGCAAGCCGTCAGCGGTTTGAGATATCTTTACCAAGAGCCGTTTGCTCTGGATTAGCCAATCCTTATGTGGGTTAGACATGGTGGGTGATTACCATTTGTTGTGTTTAGTACATAGTACTTCCACTAAAAAATTTTTTAAATTTTGGCCATTTTGGGGAAAAGGGACTAAAAGGGTACATTCTGATCAAAATTAGCGAATTTCCCCCACACTTAGAAATGAATATTGTCCTCAATATTCAAAGTACCGTGGTTATGCGAAACTTAGAACGTAAAAAGATAATATTACTAGCTAAGTGTGGAAACACAACAATTATTTTCTTTTTTAATATATACAATTTTCATTCATTTTTTAGATCTATATACAACATGTGGGGTATCTCCCCCACACTAGGGTGGTACACACGGGTGAAAACCCATGTTTAAGCTATTGTTTTTGATTACCGAGTCGCTAGCTTGACTCGACCCCGAATTAATTAGTCCATGGGGAAGTAAGGTGGAAGAAACAATCTCCATCGGACTTTTCATTCAAAATGTTTGGATAAACATTGAAATCGTGAAAGTTCCACACCGATGAGATCTGAGACAGACAGACCCGACTCACAAATGGTGCATGGAAATGCTGGGTCAAGATAATGTCTTCATTCCCGAAGGAGTGAAGAACGAGAAGCTACGGGATATATGAAGAAAGAAAGAAAATCATGATACAAATCATGACTAACTCTTCATCTTCATCCATAGGAGGATCCATAATTTCGGGATTATGAATCTCATCATTTAAGCAAGTGATCAAGACAAATATCGGGTGTGTCATGATCAATTTGGGAGTTATCATATTAAGCGAGATATGATATGAGTGAGTTCACCGGAAACTCCTCGTGAAGAATCAATCACAAGATGTAAATCTGTGGATTCTTGTTCCACTGTAGATTCATCACTATCCTCAATCTGGTATCAAAGAGTGGATTCTCGAAATTAAGGTGAATTCGGTCGAATTCAAATAGAGGATTAGTGAAAGTAGTTTTGAATGTTTCGAGAACAAAGTGATTAACATTCTCGATTGAATTTTGGGATAAGAAGTGAGTGGGCGATCATTATCAAGGAGACTTTCGGTCTCTCCGGATCAACTTTGAAATCGGAAGATTATCACTACTTTCGATGAAAGTGGATTAGTGTGAGTGAGCTCATTGGTGAACTCCTCAAGATGATGATCGGCATCGGTTGTGGGAGTGATGCCTCAACATACTCGATGTTTCCATGAGAAGTACAATCGTCGCTAACATCGGAGAAAGTTTCAAAATGATCTTTAAACACTCAAGAGGAGATAGAATCACACATATGATCGAAGTTCCTGTGACTCTCTCGGGATTGGGACAAGGTTCTCAACACTAGACTTTATGAATTCGTCCGATTCCTTTTGAGAACAAGTGTCAAGATGCTCGTCCCCATGTTCGAGAGAGTGAGTGGGAGCTTGGTGTGATAGCGATTGTTTGAGATGGAATCTCAGCTTCATTGGATATCAATGGCCGAGGGAGTTGAAAATATTATCTCTAAAGGATAAAACTCTCCTCGTCATCATCATAGAGCCGGCCTTAAGAAATTGGGAACGCCTTAGAGCTTGCTTGCTCTGGGACTAATGATTCTTCCCTAGGTTTGCGGGCCTCTCGTTCTTCTCGCTCTTGACAAGCAATTCTCCCATGGTCTTTTCATTACTCACTTGATCCTTGAAGTTTTGCATCATATCATTAAGTGATTTCATTGCGGTTTCAAGATCTGGGAGATTTCATGAGACAACGGCTCGGTGGAGTTTGAACCGTATGGTCTTTGTGGAGGTTAGTCGTGATATGGATAGTCGTAATTGTTACAAGGAATTGGATTCCTGTTTGACAATCGGTGAAATGGGGACCTCCACGGTACTACATGATAAAAAGCTGTTGAGTGCAGGCTGTGAATCATATGGATTTTGGTCATATCCAAAGTTACGAGCATCACCGGAAAAGCGTTCATAGACAAGCGTGTTTCCGGATTGACACTCAAATCCTTGGTGAGGACCTCCACAAAATTCCAGCAAGCATGTTGATTATATGAAGATGAGTCGGTGTGGTGGGTAATTGGAAAAGTTTGAGGAGTCGTTAAATGAGTTCGATTAGGATCATAATCAAATGAATTCCTCGAACCACAAAACAAACAACTCCGTTATGAATATCATTACCACATTGTACACACGTACACCAACGACGTGGTGAACCATAAAGGGCTCGCGCACAACCGGCACAAGGAATAAACGATTGCATTTGAGAGTTATGAAGAGGAATCGGTTTATTCAATGAATCATCAAAACCAACACGGTGATCCGAATGACTATCAAGTCTCGAAGAACATTCGGGAAAATCGGGAGGTGGGACAAGTGGTGTGCTCGAGAGCTAGCAATTTCCACCACTTCCGTTATGGTCTCCGGTTCTTGAGCAGGTTCATCGGGTTGTGGCGGATGGTCGAAAAACTTGGAGAATCATCGAGAGAGTTATCGACACCGCACCAATAACAATATTTGCTTGCACCCATCCTTCCACATCGCTTGCATAAACAATCCGGATTCGACAATCGGTGACCCTCTTCCATACGACTTTTCGATTGGAAACAACGAGGATAATTGATCGTCGCCATGAGAATTAAACATTTAGAGGTTAGAAAAATAGAATTAAGCGGTTTTGAGGTTAAAGAAGAGTATTTTGGTATTTTGGATAAGAAAATATAAACATATCTGGATGGATGGTATAAACAAAGAGTGAGTATTCAAACAACTAATCGCTAAGCGTAAGACTATTAGCTTGCTCCCGTGGCGCCAAAATTTGATTCGCAAAACCGTCAAGTTTTCTCACGAAGCAAGAAACTTAAAGCTGCTTTAGCACGAATGCAATGAAGATCGGAGAGTTAGTGTTTCCCGTGTCGTTAAGTCCCAACAATGTGCGAGAATAGTCAAACGATGTAGTGATCGAGAGATTTGAGCGGGAAAAGAGATTTGAAGATTATTATAACTAAGGAAAAGCCCATAAACTACAGGGGCTTAAATGCAAAATAAAGAAAGTTAAAAGATAAAATCTATTAAATAAACGCTATCACTATATTTAAAATGATGAGCGTTTAAAACCTAAAACTTCGTTTTAAAACAAAATTACGTAAGCGTACAAATAAAAGCGTGAAACTTATACAATATAAATCCTAAAATATGAAAAATACATTTTACAATCCTAATGATATAAGAAAATTTATAGAAAAGGAAAATTATTTTATAACTATTTATCTAATTATTATTAATTAAAACTATTTTTAACTATTAAATAATTATCTAAAATACAAGAAATTAGGAAATAAGGCTAGAAAAATAAAATTAAGACTTAGAAAAGTCTAAAATATCAAAATAGACTTTTCAAAACTATTTTTGTATTTTTATGATTATTTTTCTATTTTCTATGAATTTTAAACTATTAAAAACTAATTAAATTATTTAAAAATACAAATTTAACTAAGAAAAATATGAAAAAAATACTTTTTTGGCTTTTTATATTTATCTTAACTTAATAAAAATGAAAACTTATTTTTTAGAACCTTTTTCTAATTTTTTATATTAAATACTAATTAAAAATGCTTAAAAACTCATTTAAAATAGGAAAAATAGCAAATTAACTTAGAAAAATCTGAAAATTTCAGGAAAAGTCTAAAACATTATTAGGAAGCTAGGAAAATTGGAAAAACAAGAGCTTATTAGGAGGAATATGAATCGATGACTAAGTGCTTATTGAAATAAGCACTTAGATAAGCAAATGGAATCAAAAGGCACCAAACCAAAAGCGAAGCTAGGATAAGCTAAAGGAACTCAAATTCAACAAGAATCAACAAGTCGCAACCTCGATAAGTGGATTACACTGATTTGGAGATTTGAGATCATAAGCTAGAACAGATTTAGGGGGTCTACTTGCAGCCACCAAATAAGCAACCAAATAAGCTAGATACTAAAAACAAATTAAGGGGACCTAAAGATGACCTGGGTGACTAGCTAAATCCCAAAACTCAGACTTGGACAAGCTCAAATGAGCCTTGTGCAAGAGTTGCAAAAGCTGAGAAAAACTCGGCATAAGTCGAGTTTTGGAGCAAGCGATTAGGACCTAAAAGACAAGCTCTTTTGAAGCTTGTAGAAAAATCACAAAATATGCTAAAATGACAACAAGAAACTAGAAGCGGTGGGGCTTTCTAAAACCACAAGTTTCATTGAAAATGATTAAGAAATGAGCTCATGAAAAATCTTCCTAGTTGAGCCCAAAACTGACTTTGCAAACTTTGACTTTTTAACAAAAACTAAAAAGTTGACTTATGTGAGATTTGAAGCTAATGTTTTGAACTGAATATGATGTTTAAAAGCTAATGATTATGATAAAGTGCTAGTTCTACTAAATTTGAGCCTAGATGCAAGATTGATACCCACTGATGTTGTGAAAGCAGTTATAGAATGGTTACAAAGTGATTTTGACTTTTTAAGAGTTGCGGGCACAAAATAAGGCAGGGGATGAGTACACAAGGGTACACAAGCATAAATAAACAGATCCTAACCAAGGATAAAGCCTCTATCATAGCTATAAAGCCTTATCCAAACACTACTTTCAAACCGATATGAACTAAAAATGCGAACAAGCGCCAAACCAACATGAGTTCTTAATGACACTAAGTCCAAACACCTTACTTGACACTAAATAAACAAGTTGGAATTAAAATTAAACATGATTAGGTCACAAGCTAACTATGCAAAATAGAGCTAAAATGAAAATGGACAAACAATGCTCACAAGAGGTCCAAATTGTTTGCGGACTAAAACCAAGCCAGTATCACTATACTAAACCTTTTAACCCAATCCAAACTCCGCAACATCCGGGATCCAATTTCCATTCTTGACCAATTTCCTTTGACTTTTGTTGACTATGATTCAAAATTGTTTGAAAATGAAAGATAAGCTTACAGTAAGCTTTAATAAGCTTGCTTAAGCTTGTTGGAAATCAAAACTAAGCTATTATAAGATCTGACAAAAGAGTTTGAAAGTGAAAATTTCCACAGTAAGACAGAATCACTAATTTTAACCAATCCTTGAAATTACTTCTTAAAAACAGATTACAAAGGTGAATTAAGTTGAGTTTGAATAATAGCAACACAAGATTACATATTTTAAACTAAATTAAGACATTGAATAAAAAAACGACATTACAGGAAAATAATAAAACTAACTACTCTTTCCTTTCTTCATCTCTCTTCCTTTTTATAGCTCAAAAATCCTTGCCACGTGTTTCTGAGAGGATCCCACTTGATTCGAGATCATTTGGATAACTTTTGGTGCAATTTAGCCATTAGATGGTTTTGGCGGAAAGGGTGAAATTTGACTTATAGGCCTTGAACTAGCACTAGGGGGTGGGCGGTATATGATGAGTGGAGGATAAGAGGGATAAGGTGATGGAGGTGATGGGTGAAAGGCACGAGTGTAGCGGGTAACTTGGTCCAATGGGGAAGAAGCATGTGGGAGGGAAAAAAGCGGTGTTGGGTTTGACTTGTTTTGACCAGAGGGTCAAAAGTGGCTAGGTGACAGGGGGGTCAAAAACAGGTATATGGCAGGGGTTCACATTGTTTTGACAAAGGACCAAGGTTTTAAATATGACAAGGACTAGTTTGTAATTTCTGCAATTTTGAAGGACCATTCCTGCCATTTTTCCAAAGTTGTCACAAGGACTAAAATTGACAAGTTTTAATATTACAAGGGCCGGTTTGTCATTTTCAAATTTCAGGACCAAACTTGACATTTTTGAAACTTGAGGACCTTTTTCGCCATTTAACAAAAGATTTATTCAAGGACCATTTTTGACAAATTAGAATATTTCGGGGACCTTGAATAACATTTTTCTTTATTTAGATTTACAGAGGACCTGTTTTGACAACTTTTGAAACTTGGGGACTAAAGCGCCAATTATGCAAATTTTATCGTTTTCACAGATTTTGATATTTTTGCATTTAAAACATATAAAACACTTATTTGTGATATTTTTATCATTTTGATGCATTTACGAGTGTTTCGGATGTTTTTGCGCTTTAAATGGTACAAAAATGATGAGTATTTAGACACTCATCAAGGGTATTGAAGCGAAGACTCGTCTTTTGTTTTAAGGCTTCAGTGGTTTGTGTCTTTTCAATCTATGTTTAATATCAAGACTTTTCTAGTTTGGTTATGTGTTAAGTTTAATAATGTCTGGATACATGATAATGACTGCCGTCTATTATCCTAAGTTGTTTAAGGTGTTATCCATATGCTATCGACATGTTTTCGTATGTTGACAATCAGTTCTTATTGCTAATGTTGTTGAATCAACTACTTTAAACTACTGCAAATTCACGGTTCATGTAATATTTGTAGTCATTTGTTAATTAGCTTACTTCCCTTTAGGAGTGTTTGTTATTGTTTAAAGAGCTTACTTCCCTTTGTAGTAAGCATTTTACTTAGGTTACTTCCCATTTGAAACTGGATGATAGTATTGGGCTTAGTACCTTTTTAGAGTGTTTGTTATACTTCAATGGGCTTTGGTTCCCACATAACCATTAAAGCATTGTGCTTTTATAAGATAATTGCCAAAACCATATTCACCCCTAACACAACAAATAATAGCAATGCTACTGTTACATGTGCAACAAATTCTATTATACTTGATTCATTTGAGTCCACTTATACACATTGAGCCAGTTCACCTTATTGTTCAATTGTTTATATAGCAGATTGACTAAATTAGCATGCAACTTAAGCTCAATTCCCAATTAAGGGAACTTTACTTTTTAGAAGCACAATGTGAAGTACTACATCTTGATATTTTCTTTTCTTCTCATCAAGATGATTTCATCTTCATCTGAATCAATAAGAACATACATTTGTTGTTTACCAACTGAAATTTGTACGTCATAAATAAATGTAAATTTTTCAACAAATTCATCCAAATAGTATACATGATCGTTAGCTTCTTCAATCTTTAGATGTACCACTTGATCAATTTCTATGGAATATACATTGATGTCATTAGTGTGTTCATCAAAAATAGTCCAACAACTTTTCTTTGAAATAGAAGTTTGTGAAGACATTTGGAGTAATTTAGTAGCAAGTCTTTAGCATCCTATAGATCAATGAGACCAAACTTTTGATGTTTCGCAACTAAACTTCGTAGGACATGTGCATAGATTCGTTTTCATTAAAGTAATACAAATGATGTACATGATCAATCGCCATTTCAATCAAGTGCTCATCCTCTTTATAAATTTATTTGGAATCATCAATGGTGTCATTAGTGGGTGTTGTACAAAAATAGTCTATTTAAAATCAAGGTTTTTGAAGACTTGCTAGTACTGTTAAACATAACATGATTGACATCATCAAATTCTTATGTTCAAGTTATGAGAATATATACAAAAGTGAATCCTATATGTTATCATTAAAACATTGTTCAAGATGGTTAAAAAATTAATATGAAATTTAAATAGACATATGGTTTCAGAAATAAATGTTCTGCGTTTGGCTAATGGTATACAAAGTTTTCTTATTACATAAAGGTAATAGATTCTCATGAACATAGAAAACAATATACAAAACAATTGTGTTCATAATTACAAAAAGATACAAAAGTCATAAATAAAGAGCGAATGTTATCATAAAGTATTCATTAGAACATATAAACTATTACAGAAATGTGCAAGTATACATTGGTTATTTATCCAAACAAACTTTCTCGTACAAATAAAGCTATATTGCCAAACTGCCTACGTTTTTTGGACTGAAGGTGGTTAAACTTGATGAAGCCATATGCTTTACAGAGAATGTAACACAAAGTTACCTGCAAAATGAACAGAACAGAGGAAAATAGGTACAGTATGTTAAAGTATCTGTTAAAACCTGCAAACAATTTTAAGCACAACGATTAATTGTTCAAGCACAATGTAGTGATGCGTTATTCATAATAAGACATTATCCACAGGGAAAAGAAGTTCAAACACCATCGCAAACGCGAGGAAAATAAAATCAAAGACCAACATAAGCCAACATAAATGTATTGTTTATGTGGAAATGCATCAACAGCTTCCCGTTATTTCAAAAGTTGGAACTAAAAGACACACTTCATTCACGGTTTCTCAACTTTAATATCCTTGTCGAGAACCAACTTTGTCCTTTTGGTTGCACTATTTTCTTCGCCTTGGAGCAAGTCAGTCTTATCCAATGGAACCTCGACATTCGCAACATCATTCTTTAGGCCAGCAACCGGCGTTGTGTTCTCATCGGTCTGTGACTCCAAATCCTGCAAAAATAACAAAAAGGTAGGTTAACTCTTCTAAAATGCTTAGCAACAAACGTGGCAAATAAAGGTACAAAATGTATACTACTAAAATTTTGTAAGTAGATAATTAAGAATACTTACAAATGGCGTCACATCAGCAACCTTTAAACTGGTGGCTTCATTTTCAGCCTGAGAGCCAAAAAAATTATATTAAATGGGTAAACTTTATATGGTACTGACTTAGAAAAACAATAAGTTTGCGTAAAACTTTTTAACAAAGAAACTTCATTTATCACCTTCCCTGGTGTAGCAGCAGCACAAACAGATTTTATGATATCGGGATGATTAGACAAACGCAAGACATTGAAGACAGGCATTAGTTTTTCTTTGCTTTTGGCATCAATAGACACCTTAAACACAAATTTCTTATCAACAATGTCCATAATCTCCGTTGGGAAGACACCATCAGACTACATAACAACAATTAAATGGGTGGACAATTTAGCATGTACAAAGTATTTAAATCAAATAGCAATGTTGATAAGCACGAATACCTTGCCATACTTATCCACCAACTGATAGGCAGTTAAATTATTCAGAATAGCCTGGACCTCATCGTTAAATAGACAAACTGATACAGTGCCAATTTCATCTTGAACCCTCACCTGTAAGCGCAACCTAAATGCCGAAAAGTATATACGCAATGAGGAACTAACTACTAAAAACCAATACTATAACAGAGCCATTTCAAGTGAAAGTATATACTCACTGGGTTTTGATTGATGTAACAGTAGCATTGCATTTTGAGCACCACCATTCATTCGGACCACCAGCCGGTTTTGGTGTGCTATCAGATTCAAGGTCAACAATATCTGCAGACTTGACCACCTTCTTTCTGCATGCCCTGCATCCGAGGTACCACCAACCTTCCTCCTCTTGTATAGCACATATTGTTGCGACAATAATGGACGGAACACCCTGCATATACGTATAACAAACTTGATGTTATTTTTGTACAAACGTTTGGAGCTACATATATGGGAATGGTATGTTTGCTTCAAAAGGGGTACAAATGGTTGTAGATATGGTATCCAAAATGCATATAGACGTGTTTTACTATATATATTTGCAGTGGTTAAGTGCAGATGTAAATGGTGTAGTTGGTAGAAGTGTGTATTTACCTGTTCAACATCCAAAATTTCCACAATGTTTCTCAACTAGAATTTGGTGACGAAATCATCTTTCGTAGAATTCTTTGAAGCAGTTGAGATACGTGATGCAGTTTGTTGAGAATCCTCCGTTCCTTGAGCAGCCACCAAACTACATATGGTTGAACATACCAAAGTTATTAAGACAGCAAGACAACGCTAATATACTCGATAATTAAAAACATATAAAATCTTGTTTTCGAGATACCTTTTCCTAAAAGCATCTACATCTTTAAATTGAGTTGGGTATATTGTCTTTCTTGGTTGAAGAGGAACAACCTTGTTCCATTGAAACCATTTTGGATGGCCATTTTTCCTGTGTATTCAAAAACAAATATAAAACATTTTAATGCTTTTGGAAGTATACTTATTCACTCTAGTGCAGACAAAAATAATTTGGCTATAAATAGAAATAAAGCGGAACATACCATCCCAGATTTTCATCATTGCCAGCTGCACGACAGCAATGATCTTACCATGTTCCTCGAGTTTATTCAAAAAGTCAGCGAATTGTTAAGCAAAACTACCCCACAAGGTACATGGCAGCTCATTGCCCCTGTGCATATTATGGTTATAAATTCATAAACCATGCTAAATCTAAATGAAACTATATAAACGACTTTAGAATGACTTACTCAGCATCATTGATTTTGATGGGTTTCTTCTTGCCAGACCTGCCGTTCTTGTCATAATTATCCAGATCTTCACAAGCAACCACCTGGCCTATCACATCTGTATAATGTTCAAACAAAATAAGTTTCAATTGGTTGACATATCATCATGTAATAAAAGACAATTTTTACAAATAATTAGAAGGTTTGTACATACCAAACTGGCCAACTTCCTCATTCTTTAGAGAAGTAATGGTTCCATAGGGACGAAAGTCAAACCCATCTGAGAGAACCGTGAAATCATGCACTTTTCGATTCTGATTCGAAAGGAAGCTAAGGTCGAGAGGTTTTTAACGATACGGAACTTGGTTGGATCTCCCAAGACTATACCGTTGAAGGATGACGACATTGCCCTCTTCTAATTGATGTTTGAAACCAGCGACCAACGCCATCGACCATTGCTTGCATCCTTGTGTCTTTAACAAAACATTTGGACATTATGTAAAATGCGAAACCAAAATGAATATCACAAATAAGAATTCATCTAAAAAATGCAAAATAAAAAGATTAATAAGGACCCTATATGAGGTAAATACTTGCATGCTCATCAAAAACAATCATCTCCATATTAACAACATGTGGCTTGCTAAACATAGGTTGCATCCAAGTTCGAAGAATACGTACTCGTAACTTGATGTTGTCCTTAACAGGTGATAAATCTTTGATATACCCAGAAACAAAGGTAGACATTCTTTGATTTGATATTCAACGATTAGGTAAGTAACTGAAATGTGCATCTTTAGCACCAACGCCATCCTCATTTTATACTATATTGTATCGCCCTGACAATTAGGGATCATATAATCAGAATGTTTTTAATTGCATGATCCTCTTCCAAAATATACTACCCAAAAAAAAGGCCCAATTTCAAATCTTACACACACAATTAGTTTGCAGCATAAAGCTCTCATATAATCTGAATGTTTTTAATACTTTGATTATCTTCCAAAATTAAAATTTCAAATATACTACCCCAAAAAAAAGCCCCAATTCTTTTTTAGGGTTCTGGGCATATAATGAATTATTAATCATTCAATTATAAAAACTAAAAATTAACAAAAAACGAAATTAAATTACAACAAAATTAGTTCACAATCAAAATCATTACCAAATCATTAGGTATGCCAGCAATCACCAACTAATTTAGTTATTTGGGGAGATGATATGTAGGATGGTTTTGAAATATTGAAAAAACGTATGGAAGAAGAAAACTTCTGGTTTTCTTGATTGGAAAGAAGATTCATATGGTTTTAATTAGAAGAAGAAAACGCATCATTGAAATTTATGAGTTTCCAAAATTAGTGATAAAAAATTTAAGAGTTACCAAAACGCAGAAGAAGAAAACGTATGGACAAAGTCAGTGCTACCTCACGTGTTGTATCACGTGGCTAATGGAGTGAAGGGATGCATTGGTGTGTTGTACAAAGTAGTTAAATATGGAAGGCCACATCAGAAAATTTAATTTTAATAAGCTTAAATAGGTAGTACAGAACTGTCATATATTAGATAACATAGATAGCTAAATTTCGTTTAAGGGAAAAAAACATTTAAATCAAAATGAATGACAATTGTTAGTATTTTACTTTCCACAATCCCCTAAAAAGAATCTTCTTTTCTTATACACTTACATCAATGTTTTAAAACTCGGGTTTTTAGTTGACCCGGTCGAGTGACCGGGTCGCCAGTACAACCGCTTTACTGTACATGATTGGTTTGATATTATATTTATTATCATAGACACCCGGTCGAGTGACCAGGTCGCCAGTACAACCGCTTTACTGTACAGGATTGGTTTGATATTATATTTATTATCATAGAAACTAAGGTGCATAACATTTTTCGTTGTGTACACTTTGAATAAAGTTACATCTCTCTTTCGCGTAAAACCGATTTGACCCGGCGGTTCAACCATGTGTCATTAAAATTGTCACAAACTCATTTCTCCTTCTTTGTATACTACCTCCTTCGTGATGCGTCCCACACCCCTGTTGTGAGTAACATAAATTGTCAATAAAAGTAAAATACACAAAGTGTCAACAAAAGTAAAAGTGTCTAAGGGCTCGTCTGGTTTATAAATGGGTTTATGATTATGATTTGATTTAAACTTGGTTTAGGATTTGGACTTTGATTTGAGGTAGGAAAAAGAAATAATATTAAAAATATATTAAATATTAAAATATAAATTAAATATTATTTATATTAATAATTATATTAATAATGAGGAGATTTAAAAAAAATGTGAGGAGGAGAAATAATGTGACCTCACTTGTGTCATAAAACCCTTAAACCCCTTAACGTTTACACATCACCTAATATCTAGGATTAGTATCTAAACCCATTTTCTAAAAATGCAACAAAATACTTGATTTGAAACTTTTAACCCAAAACCCAACAAAACCCCCCAACCAAACGGGCCCTAAAACTTCATCCTTCTTACTGCACCTTCTTTTACCCCACTCCTATATTATCTATATAATATATATGATTCAACACCTTCCTTTAACTTACTCCTATACCATGTGATTTTTTTCATGCAAATTTTAGTAACGAAAAAAACGAAAAAATGTAAAAAAAGGTGCAAAATACGAGAAAAAAATTCGAAAGTATATCAAAGTGTCTATCTATATAAATATTATTAAACGCTTGTCATAATGGTATATATTTTTTCGCTTAACGATTAACGGTCTGAAAGATATTAATAATTGAAAAAAAAGGATGAAAGTGGGTTTTTTAAATTGTTAGGATTAATATCATCCATTAGATCAAATAAAAATAGAGGGAAGATAGATGGTGGAGATTGATCTCTTGTATGTAAAAGATCTTTTGTCCTCAAATGATCTTAAATCAAACTTATAAATATAATATAGAGTAAACTGCAAAAATCATCTCTGTGGTTTGTGGTTTGTGGTTTTTAGCAAGTATCATCCCTTTCTCAAACCTTTGGCATTAATCATCCCTAAATCCATAAACTATCGGCCCTAATCATCCTTGAGCACTAACGTTGTTATCTTCTCCGTTAGCTCTCACTCGTAAGTGGCAACGTTAGTCCATTAACCAAACAATCATTTGCAATGATAGTCCTTTATACTAAAAGTCGTTTCTAATTAAATAAAAATTTCATTTTCTTACGTAACTCGTCCGTATTCTTACGTTTTTGTCTGTTTTTATACGTTTTCGCCTGTTTTGCTACGTTTTTGTCTTTTTTTTACGTTTTTGTCCGTTTTTACTGTCAGTTTTTATACGTTTTCGTCCGTTTTTACACGTTTTGGCCGTTTTTATACGTTTTCGTCCATTTTCATCCGTTTTCACGCGTTTTCGTCCATTTTTCTTACGTTTCGTCTGTTTTTTTACGTTTTCGTCCATTTAAACACGTTTTCTTCTGTTTTAACACGTTTTTGGCCGTTTTTTAACGTTTTAGTTCGTTTTTCTTACGTTTTCGTCTATTTTTTTTATGTTTTCATCCGTTTTAACACATTTTCGACTGTTTTTACACGTTTTCGGCCGTATTTTTAGGTTTTTGTCTGTTTTAACACGTTTTCGTCCGTTTTCACACGTTTTCGTCCTTTTTTCTTACGTTTTCGTCTTTTTTACGTTTTAAATACATTTTACATGTTTTCGTCTATTTTTACACGTTTTCGGCGGTTTTTATACGTTTTCGTTCGTTTTAACACATTCGTCCGTTTTCACACGTTTTCGTCCGTTTTCCTTACGTTTTCGTATGTTTTTTTTACGTTTTCGTCCATTTTAACACGTTTTCGTCTGTTTTTACACGTTTTTATGCATTTTCGTCCGTTTTCATACGTTTTCGTCAGTTTCTTACGTTTTTGTCCTTTTTACGTTTTCCGCGCGTTTAACATGTTTTCGTCCAGTTTACGTTTCACGCCACTATTTTATATGTTTTCTTCGTTTAACAAATTTTCATCCGTTTAACGTTTTGCATTTTTACGTTTCGCCGTTCTTTTCGTTTCTTACGTTTTAACAAATTTTAGCCGTTTTACACGTTTTCGCTATTAAAGCGGATGAAAACATAAAAATGGCCAAAACGTGTAAAGCGATGAAAATATGTTAAAGCGGACGAAATCGCAAAAAGAATTAGACGAAACATAAGAAAACAAACGAAACGTGTGAAAACTGACGAAAATGTGTTAAACGGACGAAACATGTAAACCCGAAAATGTGTAAAATAAACGAAACATGTTAAACCGCGAAACGTAAAAAGGACGGCGTAAGAAAACGGACGAAAATGTGAAATGGACGAAACGTGTTAAAATGCATAAAACGAAAAAGCAAGTAGAAACGTAAAAACAGATTTAAAACATGTTAAAACGGACGGCGTGATAAAATTAGGCAAAAACGTAAGAAAAACGGACGAAAGCATGTGAAAACGGACGAAAACTTTTAAAAACCGACGAAAATGTGTAAAAACAGACGAAAACATGTTAAAACTGACGAAAACGTAAAAAAGACGAAAACGCAAGAAAAACGGACGAAAACGCCTTAAAACAGACAAAAACGGATAAAAACGGCAAAAACGTGTAAAAACAGACTTAAATGTGTTAAAACGGACGAAAACGTATAAAAACAGACGATAACATAAGAAAAACGGACGAAAACGAACAAAAATATGTTAAAATGGACGAAAACGTGTAAAAACGGCCAAGAACGTCTAAAAATAAACGAAAACGTGTTTAAACGGACGAAAACGTAAGAAAACGGACAAAAACGTGTGAAAATATACGAAAATGTGTTAAAACGGACGAAAACGTATAAAAACGGACGAAAACGTGTAAAAACATACGAAAACGTGTTAAAACGGAGGAAAACGTAAAAACGGAGGAAAACGTGTGAAAACGGACGAAAACGTGTTAAACGGACGAAAATGTATAAAACGGCAAAAACGTGTAAAACGCAAGAAAGCTGACGAAACGTATAAAACGGACAAAACGTAGCAAAGCGGGCGAAACGATATAAAATGGGCAAAACGTATAAAATGCAGACAAAATGTATAAAACATGACAAAACGTAAGAATACGGACGAGTTACGTGAAAGCGAAATTTTATTTAATTAAAGCGATCACATTATAAATGACTAACGTTAAACGATTGTTTGGTTAATGGACTAACGCTGCCACTTACGGTGAGAGCTAACGGAGACGTTAACGACGTTAGTGTTCGAGGATGATTAGTGCCGATAGTTTATAGACTTAGGGATGATTAATGCCAAAGGTTTGTGATAGGGATGATCTTTGCTAAAACCACAAACCACATGGACGATTTTAGCTTTACTCTATAATATATTTAGTTATTTAAAATGTAAATAAGATGTTAGGTTTTAAGAATTTTTTTTCTTCATTTTAAGGTTTTTTTTTATTAAAATGATTCGTATAATATAAGCTCACTTAACCAATATCCGTTTAAACCCGTGTTCATTCAGGCCAAAACCCGTTAGAACCCGTCGCTTAACCCGCCCAACCCTTCTAGTTTACCACCTCCACTGATACAACGCATGTTATCATGAAAAAGTAAAAGCATGTATAATCCATATAACACGTGTAATCATGAAAAAAGTAAAAGCATTTATTTCAATTGACACATTAACATTGTACTTTTTTTTGCACATAACTTTTACAGCTTATTAAACCTCATATACTTCTTTCGTTTCAAAACTCTTGTTCATATTTCTTTTTTAGGATGTTTTAAAATAATTTATTCACTTTCAATTTTAAGTAAAAATAAAATAATTTAATGAGGGAATATTTTATTTCAATGGTTGAGAATTATAATAGTCCCACTTTTATTAAACGGTGTGCTTTTTATCCTCTAACAATAATTTTGAGGGGCTAAGTTTATTAGACCCCCCGGCTTTTTATTGGACCCCCTAGTTTTTGCTTTTTTTTTTTATTTTATTTTTATTTTTTATTTTTTATAATTTTGTTTATATCAAAAGTTTATAAACCCGAAAATCGCGAATCAGAATATAAACTTTAATGTGCTCAAACGCTTAAAACCGCTGAAATGCGAACAGAATCGACAAAAATCAAGGTCTTTGGAAAAATAAGGGACAAGAGGAATATTCCTGTGAGTCGCATCCATAGGGAGGCTCCAATACTGGACCCATTTTGAGACTAAAAAGTACTAGTTATTTAAGAATCTTACTAACCTGCTTAAGTCAAACATAGTTCAAAAAGAATAGAAAAAAAAAAAACACAGCTTAAGTCAAACAATTACGAGATCATTATATCTTTAAACAGTGGTTGGGTTTTGTTGTTGGACTACTCTCAGCAGTTACATTATTTTACATTTCATCTCAGTGTCATATTAGCTTTCTTTATCCTCTCAATCTCTCTCACTTTTCACTTCTAATATTCACACCACCTCACATTTTATTAAAATACACATATTTTTATACAAACATACCTCACTAAAGGCGTCTCTAATATGATCACTAAATGTATTTTTTTACTCTATAATAGTGCTAAATTGCAAAAATTATCCTCCAATGTTAGCACTAAAACTTGCACTATTTTAATGTGATGAATAGTAAATGGAAAAAAACACTAAGAGCATCTCCAATGTGAGCATTATTATTTTGCACTATCTTAGTGCAAAATAAGAATATTTTTGGAATATCCTTGCACTATAAATATATTACTCCAATGTGTACACTAAATTTTGCACTAAAACTAGTACTATATATTATTTTATATAATCTATGACAATAATATTACTATATTAATGGATGATAAAGATATAAATGAAAACTAAATTAAAGTATAAGGTTGAAAGTGAAACTTTAAGACATTTAGTGCAATGAATAAGATAAGACTATATTTAGTGCGTTTTAGTGATTACTTATTCATCTGCACTAAAACTGATCAAAGATATAGTGCTAACATTGAAGTGAATTTTATGTACTTTTTGCACTATTTTAGTGCAAAAAGTACATATAGTACATACATTGGAGATGCCCTAAATATAGTGCTATACTATTCATCACACTAAAACACTATTTATCTTTTTAAAACTCAACATTTTCATCATATACATGCTTTTATATTAAAAATTAAATATAAATTTGTATAAAATATAAATCTATAAGCTCTTCTTTAATACCTTCAAAACAAGTTCAATATCGATATATATTACATTAGATATATTTTCTATTTATTGCATTATCATATTTATTTTAATGATAAAAATTGATTTAGTGTTAAGTTTCAGTGCACACATTTGAGTAAAAACTATTTAGTGTTAGAATATGTCACAAAGATTCTTAATTTGCACTATCTTAGTGTTTTATTTTAATGTGCACATTGAAGATGCTCTAAATACTTACACACATTGACAAACTAAATAATAAATAACAAAAGTACTTAAGGGGTCCACTTTTGCAGACTCCCCTATTTAGAGAGGAGCTCACTAAACATCCATCACTTTGCTCGGTCACGAAAGGCTACTAGTGAGGCTAGCACGTGAGTTGGTTGGGTTACGGAAGGTAGCGCTCCCCACTAGGAGTAGTTTTAGAAAATGTGTGTTGAACTTCTTTGTATTGTGAGTAAATTAAAGCGGATATACAGTGGTAGTAGTAATTGTAATCTTATTTTGTTAGTAATTAACGAGTGAGATACCACGTTCTCATGGGCGGCCGTGTTTATGTTTATTAAAATTATGTTAATGTTTTGTTGAGCAAGCAATTATTTGTCATTGACAAAAAGAATACTTTAATGCATGTTCATAAGAGATGTA
This sequence comes from Chrysanthemum lavandulifolium, assembly GCA_022545495.1. Taxonomy (NCBI): domain Eukaryota; kingdom Viridiplantae; phylum Streptophyta; class Magnoliopsida; order Asterales; family Asteraceae; genus Chrysanthemum; species Chrysanthemum lavandulifolium. The sequence goes on from CM040238.1 coordinate 217,748,560, forward strand.
GATGGTGAGGTACAGTATCGATGTTGCAAGCGAAGACTACTAAACAAAATCACCACATTTGCGAAGATTACTAAGCCGAACCACCACATTATTTAGCTATATGCCTTTGTTTCTAACAGTGGTGTCGAGATTCTTCTTAGCTGTAGATGTATGAAACAACCTTCCCTTTCACATTCTTATACCCATACTTGATTAACAAAAAAAAAAAAAAAAAAAAAAAAAAAAAAAAAGGTGTAAGCAGTGGTTTAAAGTGAGTAGTAAAGGATAATAATTATTAATGCATTGTAACATTATTTATTATCTTCAGAGAACATGTTCGAATACATAAATGTGTACATGTATTTCGAACCTCAAATTTACTGCATCATGGATCCAAACAGCGATCACACCCAAAATATAATATATTCATATTACTAATGGATAACTAAAAGTATAATGTAATTATGAAATGCTCACTTGTTTCAAAGTCAAGGTGTTCGCTTTCAGAGATCAGGACCCATTTCATCGGCCAAGCCCATCCAAACATACCCGTTGCAGTCCCTTTCAACACCCACTGCAGCCCCCATATTAGCACCCAAACATACTCATCGGAGGACCTAATCCCACTTCTATTTTAGCTCCAAAACAGGTCCATTTTAGCGCCTTCTTCAGGCCCGAAACATATCCATTTCAGTTGCATTTAATCACCTTAACCCACCTATTTCAGCCTGCATACGCACCTATGGCAACCCCTATTTCAGCGCACAATTCCACACCCATTTCAGTTCTCAAACTGGCCCATTTTACCGTCCACTTCAGCCCCCCAAACATACCCATTCCTGCCCGATTCCATTATCAAAATCGCGGATTTCAGCCCCAACTGTACTCCACTTCAAGACTCAAATGCACTAATTATGGTCCTCACTTCAACCATAATCCGTTGCCTATTTTGACCGTAATGATCCTGGCAGGAATGTTAGGTTATTTTTCAAACTTACCACCATCGATAGTTAGGTTAGTTTTCAATTACCTTGGCCCAGAGAACGCGTTCGTGCACTCTGTGCATGCAACTCGGTGCAATTATTTTGTAAGTTATTAGTGATACCTGTAACAACTTAAACCAAACCATTAGCTACATACTGCATTCACCATCATATTATGTTTAAGAAACCAATTGCAATTTGCTACATGATTGTTTCTTGACATCAGCCCTTAAGAAAACAACTCCAATTCTGAAAATTTAGACGTTAAAGTATTCAAATGTGAAATAGCTTATTAACTCACTTGAGCTTAGCATCTTCAACCCTTCTCAAAAACTTTATTACTGCTACCGTTCATGAGAACCAGATCCATCCACGGTAGGGTTCGTAGGCTTGTTCTTTTTTTAATTTTTTTACCTGCATATATTGAACGTGGCATAATGAATCGCATTTCATAAAAACAAAATGTATCTATGAATATAAATTAATATGATTTGTATCCACTGTGCAACCTCTGTTTTACCTTGTTCAAGTATAATTACTCTTAGGCAGCTTATAAGTGCCTATTTATACTTTACGATATAGCCGGACAGTAAATTCATGAAGTAAACAGAGTAACAAATCATATTTTGCGCCTTAAACCCTGCTTTAGCTTTTGAGAGATTAATGCAACAGACAATTATCAAACCCATGTCGCTGCAACAAAACAAAATATGCATTAGTTTTCTCTAATATACAGAAACCACACATCAATACTTTACATAGGTATGTCGGTACAAAAAAATAGTAGTTGAGCATTAGATTGTTGGGTAATGTGCACTCACCTATTGTCGATAGCCTCCTTTATATTTCATTATAAGACAAAGTCACTTAGGGAGTGTTTGGCATTGGTTTTACGTTCAGGTAGTTGTCTGTTGTTTCAAATTTCCCATATTAGATAACCACTTCCAAACGCCAAACGGCCCATATTAAACCTAAGACCGTAACAATTTTCACATGTTATTCAATTTGCAAATAGGTGCAATGTAGTGTGTTACATACAGTTCAATTTGCAAATAGGTTGCATCACTCAGTAAGCCGTCAAATGTGAAGAAGTGAATCACTCACCTTTTTAAAAGTTCTATAATCTCGTGAGCTCGGTAAATAAGCTAACACGAAAACCCCATTATTAAATGGATACAAATAAATAAATTTGGGGTGAAAATAGTTATGTACCCAAAAGTAAGAGTTGTGACAGCCGACGCAATGAGAGAAGAAGATCCAACAGCTGCTAGGCTATCATTTCTCCACACACAAAGATGGTTTGCACCTGCAAATTTCGCCATGATTCCAAGAACTGAAGCTAATACACAAACTCCAAAAAGAACTCAGTTGCTCCATTTCCTCCAAACACGAAGTTAGTCAATCACCAAGGTCTGTGGCAATGTAACTAATATTAAGAACTTACCTCTGGAATACAACTATAAATATTTGAGGATAATAGCCATACCTCGCTTGTGGCAAACTGCCTTTCTTCGGATCTTTGGCAAATCTTTTAACGGAGTTGGAGTCAACTGAACGAAAAAACTATATAATTATTAACAACAGTAATCAACTTTGTTTAAAATGTAATAAGTAAATAAGAATTTATCAACAATAAACATACTTGAACATGCCAAACTGTGACGATCTCCCATGAGAAGCACCAATATGATAATACTCTTTGTTAATTTTCATATTCCTAAATACCTTAACCGGCCATTCTTCATATTCCGAATACGTATTCCTTTTAATGTTTTGTAAGGGATGCTTACGCTTCAACAAAAAAAGTCAGAGAATGGCCCTTATGGAACAAATTGGTTGCTCCGCCGCCACGCCAGCCTTATTATACTCCTCCAAGATCTTTGTTGATAAGATTTCTCCTACAGAAGTTTCTACATTCACACGAACATCGAAACCTGCACTTTCATTTCAAAAAATATTGTACAATTAAAATTCAACAGAAAATAAAACAACATTAGCCATTTTATCAATAACACTTACACATGAATACATTTGATCTTCAAATTCTTTAAGTAGCTTTATGTTATGATTAGTAGACCCAAATCTTAATGCAAGGCACCTTTTAAATTTACTTTTGTGCACAAAATTAGCAATCAAAAAACCTTTAGAAAACACTTTTCCAGCTTAAATATTCAGCAACCAAACAATCCTTTACATTCATTTTTTTGCACAAAACATAAGCAACCAAACAGCCATTGAAGATCATTTTAATGCATACAAGAGTCAGGAGCCAAACAGCCATGTTAAATCACTTTTATGCATAAAATTTCAGCAACCAAGCGGCTTAAGTTTCAGTTTACTACATTAAAAGGTCGTGTTACTATTACGTCGACCGTACACATCTATCTAGTAAACAACACCCTTATAGCCCTCTTTGTGGTACAATCAACTATCTCTCAGTGGTTCACTAATTAGACTTGCAAAGTAATCTCATAGCACACATAACAGAACTCGTCGTAACTATTGTAAATTGTAAACCAGTAATTGTATAAAACTCCTCATCAATCAATCGCCATCAACAATCATTACAAAACTATTTATTGCTCCTTTAATAACGGCATATCAGGTACCCTTGGGCGGGTCTTGTCGGACAAACCACAAACATTGTTTATCATTTCGAATAGTTATAAACGAGTGTTGAAAAACCCGCGCGATGCAGCGGGATTGCTTAAAGGACTTACTTTGCAACGACACTTAAACCTCAGGGGCTGTTTTGCCAAGTTGCGAAACTTTGCATTTAATGTTAAAGGACTTACTTTGCGTACCACTGAACCTCAAAATAAGTTTAAATTGTCAAAGTTTGCATTAAATGCATGTATTTTGGGGCAAAAGTTCCCGCTTTTTAGTATAGATACGAGTGTTGAAACCCGCTATACGCAATGGACGGCTTGAAAGGACTTATTTTGTAGACACACTTAAACCTCGGGGTTGTTTTGCCAAGTTGTGAAACTTTGCATTTAATGTTTGGACTTACTTTGCGCCACTGAACCTCGAAATGTTTTTGCCAAGTTGGAAAGTTTGCATTTAAAGGACTTGGTTTAGCTACTACTGAACCTTGAAAATAAGCTTTTTCCAAGTTCAAGAAAAGATTGAATTAATGCATGGGTGGTCTGCTTTTCCTCCCCAACATTTAGTATATAGTATAATATAATATAATATAATAATTGTGCAAAAACCTTGAAAAGACGTTCTAAATGACGCACTTGTATAATACTTTAAAATATATCATGTGTGCATGTAAAACCACCATCCTTCTTAGATGTTCAAATATGCTAATTATAATTTTTTTGCCCCAACATCTTTACACATTTTTTAGACCACCTGGTTTGGTAACTAAAATGCCAAAAAAGTAATTATCAACATTATATGGGCTAAAGAAAGTAAGAGTTGAGATCAATATAGAACTTATATTCGCTTATAAAACAAATTAACCAATTATAACCCTATTTTTTTTATCTAAATTAATAAAAATTATTTTCCACATTTTTTAAAACAACATATCTTACAAACCAGAAATCTTCAAACTATAAAATACACATCACGACGAGAATTAAATTATCTTTTTATAGATATGCACTTTATATATTTTAGAAAATATTTTTTCAAAAATCCCGTCCGAAAAAATCATATATGATTTTTACGAATCATATATGATTTTCAAAATCATGTATGATTCGATTTTTTTAATCATATATGATTCTCAAAAATCATATATGATTCAGTAAATCGAATCATATATGATTTTCACAAATCATATATGATTTTTGTTGACCAAAATTTTGAAAAAAATTGTTAAAATATATAATAGTGCATATCTATAGAAAGATAATTTAATTCGTCATGATAGATAATTTTATCGGCGAACGATTAACGGTTTGCGAGATATTTAATTTTTATAAAAGGTGAAAGTTTATCATAATAAAAACGAATTATTATTTGCCCATCGGATCCCAGAATTGAGATCTATATCGAACTTTTGCCAACAAAGTAAAATTGGTCAAATAAGTTCATTGCCAAACTTAAATTATCAAGCTAAGATATAAGTCAAGTACACTAACCATGATATAACCATCTATGGTTGCTAGCCTAGTTGCATGTGAATAATGTCACAGTGATAACCTTCACTATAGCAATGCACACCTCAAATTTTTAAAAATACGATAGCCCCAACAACTTTACCCCTCTATTCCTCCAATAACAACTCTTAAAATCTTCTAGTTTTTATTACAGCAATGCACAACAGCATGAACAACGCACATATCACAAAAGGAACAGAACTTGAAAGACTTAGAATACAAAAAATGGTTTGTAACGTATTCACTCACTGAATTGATGGTATGGCGGAACCAGGAAATGAGGATGTGGGGGGCAAAAAAAAAATTTTTGACAACAACAACAGAATGCGGAAAAAAAAACGAGGATCGTAATGATAAATCGAGTATTTTTACTTTAAAATGACGTATTTTTAAAGCTTTAGAGCGTTGAATGTTGAGTTTTAGTATGGGGGGCAATTTGAGTTTTGATAGGGGGCACTTTCGAAAAAAGATCAAAATTTAAAAAAAAATTACACTAAAATCGCGACTTTTTCGGCTAGCCATGGGGGGCACTTGCCCCCATTGGTACTTGACTGTTATGCCACTCATAGCAGAAGACTGACGGATCCGCTCATTGCATCTCCAAGAACATTGGCGGAAATAGTAGTTTTAATAGGAGCTCCAAGGTTAGTTAAAGAAAAAGAATCGAGCCCTTCCAAAATACTCTATTACTAATATTTATTATAGGGGTGTTAATCATTTTGGTTTCTCGAGTTTTTGGATTGTTCAGTTTTAAAAAAAAAATTTACTCGAACCAAAATGAGTCGCACAAAATTTAAAGTTCCGTTTTCGATTAATTTCGGTTCAGTTATAAACCGTTAAACTCAAAGTAACTAATAATGTTTCCAACAAAATTACTATATATACTAAATGTGGGGGAAGAAAAAAGAATAAAGAAAGCGCGTTAAACGCAAACTTTCCCAACTGGCGAGAAATAGCCCCGATGTTTAAGTGGTGACAAAAATTAGTCCTCATGCATTAATTGCTATCTATAGTAATCGGCAAAAATAGTCCCTAAGGTTTAAGCTATGCTGCAGGTAAGTCCAGAGAACATTAATTGCAACTTTTCCAAGTTGGCGTAAATAGTCCTCGATGTTTAAGTGGTACACGCAAAATAAGTCCTATGGCATTAATTGCTATTTATACCAACTGCAAAAATAGTCCCTAAGGTTTAAGCGACGTGCAAAGTAAGTCCTCAGAGAATTAATTGCTAACTATAGCAACTTGGCAAAATTAGTCCTTAAGGTTTAAGTGTCACACAGTAAGTTCTTTTCAAGCCGTCCGTGCATCGCGCTCCTCACACTTCGTTATAGGCTAATAGCAATACAATTGGCTTGTCTCATTTATTTGAAATCTCATTTCAAGAGATTCGGAGGTTTCATAGGGTGGTAAAATTAGTGATAGAACCGATTTTGATAGTTGGGTCACTTCCTACACATGGACTTGGCACGGTTTATAAGGCTTGTCACTAAACTTTGACCAATTTAACAACTTATCAGATTTTTTATATGTAAACCCTCATGGCCTCATTCATTCGACCAAGGCAAAGATATATCAACTTTTCCATTATACTTTACTTGGATATGTTTTTATGCTATTAGATATTCTGTTGATTTTTTTCCAAACAGGAACCACTGGACTACACATTCCTTTAAAGCACCACTTTGATGCAGTCGTTCAAACAACATGTTCGCTGCGCCAGACCACATGAATGCTTCCTGACATGTAAAAAAAGGTAAAAACACAAATACAAACAGGATCAACCCTAATCTTAATTTACAATAAAAATCAAAACTTCAAAAAATTTAGAAAATCGTACCCACGTATGGTAAACACAACTTCTTTTTCCGATTGTTTCCCCATCGTCAACCAAATTCCAACTCCTCATCTTTCATATTTCCTATTACAAAAGAATAAACCCTAATCAAACAAAACCTCTAATACTCTTAAATAGGCACTAAATTTCTGTAAAAACATATACTAATACTTATAATCAAAACAAAAAGATTGAATCTTTATAATAACAAAAATATGATTAAACCTTGAGATAAGAGACAACTAACAACTTTATTAGGGTGTACACCGCCTTTCGCCCGCCGGAATCCTTGCTACACCGCCTCCTCTGCTTCCCATCAGATATAAGAAACCCGCCTTTTTTTTTCGTTTGATCGAATAATATCATCATCTTTAAATCAAAGATATGAAAAAGATGCAGTGTTGAAAAAATGGTGTGTGGGAGGAAGGTTTGAGAAGAGTCGGTGGGTGGAAGTTTTGAGGATAATGTGAGGATGAAGAGTTGTGACAAACCGTATAGCTATATGTGAACAGTAAAGTTGCAAACACAATACTAATGGTGTGATGCCACATTTTTTTTATGTGTACCACATTTTGTTTAGGACCAACCAAATTTTGACAACACCTCATGTATACATACTATTTTTATACAACCCCAACTCCTAATAGTATATACGAGTGTGGAAACCGCGCGATGCAGCGGGATTGGCTTAAAAGGACTTACTTTGTAGCGACACTTAAACCTTATGGATTGCTTTTTGCTAAGTTGTGAAACTTTGCATTTAATGTTCGACTTACTTTGAACGACACTTAAACCTCGTGGATCTGTTTTTGCCAAGTTGTGAAACTTTGCATTTAATGTTTGGACTTACTTTGCAGCCGCCACTGAACCTCGTGGACTATTCTTGCCAAGTTGGAAACTTTGCAATTAATGCACAATGTTTTGCAAAAAGGCTCCCGCTTTTAGTATATATAGTATATATATATATATATATATATATATATATATATATATATATATATATATATATATATATATATATATATATATATATATATAATAACATGCTAAATAGTTAGCTTCCTTAAAGAGACATTTTTACATTTCAAGTTCAAGTTTAACCGACCGTTAAACCGTGAACCTTCGAGGACCGGAAGCCGGTTTGAGCAAAAACCCGCTTAAATCGTGACCATGACTCGATTATATCAATTAAAAAACCGATTCTTAAAACATTGATTGTCTACACTATCATGTTAGTATTAGTCCATTTGAAATAATGTTATTTCTGAAAACAATTGATTGACATGCCCCTAAATCACATGTTTACTCATGTATGTCTAATAAAAGGAAATTCGGATCTTATAGTCGATCGAGATGACATTCTCGCTTTGGATAGTATTGATGTTAAGTTCTCGGTTAAAGATGCATGAGATAGTTTAAGAGCTAGACGCGAGAAGTTATCTGGTATCATTTAGTTTGGTCGTCCCTAATCATCCTCGCCATGCTTTTCTATTATGGCTTTTATGGATAGGAGGTCAAGACGCAAGATAGATTGAAGCAATGAGATGTCGGCGATGTCGCCGACTTAAATCGCTCGATGGTCAGCAAGTTATTAAAAGACTCTCAAACATTTGTTTTCAATGTCAATTTTCTTCTCGTGTTGGTCGCCTATAATTCGTGTGTCGATCTTCCAAGCATTGCACCTGCTTGGGAGGATATTCTAGCTTGATTCTACCTATTTCAAGTCTAATAGTGTCATGAGCATAGTTGGTCGCCTAACGATTGGCCAGTCCGCTCTGCTTCGTATGACAAGAAAGGAATACCCGGTTATATGGTAAAGGTATAAGACACGTTGAAGAAGTTCGAGACTTGACAGTTGATGATGTTCGTTACAAGCTTGTTTCGACCCAGTTCAAGAATGACCCATGTGTCACGCAAATGAAGAGAGTTTGGAAGATTTCAAATATGGCGTTTGGTTCCACGTGAGTTTGGCATGGCTTGCATGGATACATGAGCTATAATTTTTTGTTTGTTGATATATGTTAGTAGCTCTTGTATTCTAGTTGTGGTTCGTATGACTTGAGGTTTGTTCAAGTCTTAGCTTTGCTTTTGGCGTGTTTAAAGAGGGGTTCATTACCCCTCCTTCCTATGTACGAAACATATTATTTATTTTTCAATATATTTCATCGGGTAACGACTCTTTACTCAAAAAGAAAAAGAAAAATAAATAAAAGAAAAAACAAAAAATTTTGAAAATGAAAAAAGAGAAATTGAAATTGTGATACGAGAGAGAGAAAGACGTCTTTCCGCATACACACCTTCCAGAAATAAACCGAAGTTACTAGAACTTCCTCGTCCCCTTATTCCGGTTCTCTCTAGGAATATCTTCCCCACCCTATATATCCACCTTCAAAATACTCGATCCAATCATCTTGTAATCACAAAAAAATCCGACTGAATAAAAAATCTTCGATATCTTTCGAATCCCATCAAACCATCAATCAAAACAATGGACATCTTCATGGGCTTAGACTCACCTTTGCTCCTTCACAACCTTCATCACATCCTCGACGAAACCAACAACAACAAGTCAACCAAAATCGAACCAACACAAACTTACGTTCGCGACGCAAGAGCAATGGCGGCAGCACCAGCAGACGTGAAGGAATATCCAAACGCATACGTCTTCATTGTCGACATGCCTGGATTGAAATCAGGTGATATCAAGGTTCAAGTTGAAGACGACAATGTGTTGGTCATAAGTGGAGAGAGGAAACGCGAAGAGGAAGAAAAAGAATGAGTGAAGTATGTTCGAATGGAGAGAAGGATTGATAAGTTTATCGAAGTTTTCGATCAGATACACGGAACGCCGCCGAGATGCCGACACGACCGAAACGTCCCTAAACGGAAACGCCGGAACGCTCGAGAAACGCCCCGAAAAGTAGAAGCGTTTTCTTCAATTGGGGTACGTCGATCTTTATCTCGAAACGCTTGGGGAAACGTTTCTAGCCCAAAAAGTCATGTTTCCTACTGGTGTTAAGTTTACATGTGCTGTATTTTTTTTCTGGTAAGATTTATGATTAAACAGGGAAGATGAAGATAGCATTTGATTGGTGTAAAAGTGGGAAAGAGACTTTTGCTTTTGCACATATTTCAATTTGTCACGTGGGGTATGTTTTTATTTATTTTCTTGTACCATCAATTTATCAAAAAAGTTTATTTAGGTGACGTGATAAAATATGGGTAAGTGTTTTTGTAAAATTTATTTAGATAGAAACAAATAAGTTAGACATGCGTAGTTAATTTTTATTGACATTTATCCAAATATATGATGGCCTTTTACTTTTTATACAGTTTTTGAAATGAGAAATAAAAACTGTAACGTGGTTTTCAAAATCGTTTCAATTGGTTGAACTAATGAGAAAGTCGGTTCAAAATGGTGCCTATTCTTACGAGTTAACAAACAGATGGATGGGGCAATTTTGAAAGAAGTCATAGATGAGATTTAAGCTCATTATCAGAGGATACCACAACTAATTGATGTTTTTTTTTACTTAAATATTTTTTGGAAGACAATTTGATAGTTAAGAGTTTTCTTGAATTTTAGGATGTAGCCGTTGCCCCGTACCTGTACCCGTCCCCGTCCCCGTCCCCGTTTCCGTCTCCGTGCAACTTAGGTTTTCGTTGCCCGAAAACGCGAATATTGAGAAGATTTCGGCTGTTTGTCAAGATGGAGTGTTGACTGTTACTGTTGAGAAGCTTCCTCCACCTGAGCCTAAGAAGCCCAAGTTGGTTCAAGTTCAGGTTGCTTGAGGGAATTAGCATAGAGTTAGAATGTCTTTGTGGTGGTTAATGTTTTTATGAATAATAATTAGTGTGTGATGTTCTGAGAGTATTGAGTAAATCCCGTTTGTTTTTTTGTTTTTGAACAGAGTAATGTGTGGTTTGTTGACTTGCTTTGTTTACTCTGTCTTGTAATTTTGCCGCTATGATCATATCTACTTTTGGTTGTTTTTGTTTTAATTAGAATGTGTTGTCGTGATCCAAACGCTCAAACTGTTTACTAAACATGAGGAATTTTTAAATGTTATACTCTTATTTTATTTTGGTGGACAAATCTACATCATTCATCTAGTTTAATCTAATAGTGGGGATAAACTTAAGATTTAATATAGAAATCTAAGTCCATGTTTTTTTTCTCCTTTTCTTTATCTTTTATCTTCTTATTTATTAACATTTTTTTTTTAATTAACTTTTTTATTCAAGTTTTTTTCGCTTTCATACGCTTTCATCCAGATTCATACGCTGCTCGCTTTTATACGCCGTCCGTGCTCATATGTTTTCGCTATTTTACGCTGTTCGATTTCGACGTTTCGTCTGCTTTCATCTGCTGTGACGCTTACATCCATTTTCCGACGCCGTCCGCTTTCATACGCTTATATACGCCGCCCTGCTTTTAGACGCTTTTGTCCGCTTACGTCCGCTTTTACGTTTCGTCCGCTTTATACGCCGTCCGCTTTCATCCGCTTTTCTTACGCCGCCGCCATTTTAAATGCTTTCTTACTTTTTGGTTGTTTTACACGCTTTTGTCCGCTTTCTTACGCTGCGTCGTTTTCGTCCGCTTTCTTTCGTTTCGCCCATCTTACATACGCTTCGTATGTGTTTTATGCTTTCACGTTGCCTCTGCTTTCTTACATTTTCGTCCGCCGCCCATTTTCATACGTTTTGTCTTTTTTAGCTTTTCATGTATTTTCATCCGCTTTTAGACGCTTTCGTTTGTATTTTTACGCTCCCATGTATTTTCGTCCGCTTTTATACACGCCGTCCGCTTTCGAACGCTTTCATACACGCCGTCACGCTTTTTTACGCTTTCATCCATTTTTAGACGTTTCGTCTTTTTCGCACGTTGTTTTATACGCTTTTGTCTGCTTTATACGCTTTTGTCCGTTTTCACGCGTTTTGTCTGCTTTTCATACGCTTTTATACGTTTTTATTCGATTTAATACATTTTTTTCCGTTTTCAGATGTTTTCATTTTGATATTTGTAAGTGACACTTATTTATCTCTTGTTCTATAACACCGTAAGGAAGATGAAAAGTATTACATTCATCATGTATGTGTTATCACCATGATACTCAACTAAGAATGTGATGGTTATGTTTTTAAAATATTTAGGAAGATTCTTGTGTTTTATGATATTATGAAATATTAGAAAAGTTGTTCAACCGAAACAAGAGATGTTATGATACTTTGTTAGAATTGTGGTGGATTTTTCTATTTAATGGATACATTGTGCATGTTTCGATAGGTTTTATAGCGGGATTTAAAATATCTATGGTTGAATCAAAGAAACTAAATAAGCTATGGTTGAAGATAGCACACATCTTTATAAACAAACCGAGGAAGCTCAACATTTGTGATATCACGTGATATCACCTCACTTGTGATATCACACGTGATATTATACTCTTAGTAGAAATAAAAGGGTTAAAGTCTCTTTAGGTGAATTCTTATTTTGTTCAAAAAAATGCTAATTTAATGCAACACTTGTTTGATTTTGAGAATATGTCAAGTCTCTATTTTCATAGTTTGCTTCCTTTTTATTCATTTAGATATTTTTAAGTGACACTTATTTATCTCTTGTGATATAATATCAGTAAGAAAGATGAAGAATATTACACCTTCATCATATATGTGTTATCGCCAGTGATACTAAACTAAAATGTGAAATATTAAATTCATACCAAATGTGATAAGAATTTACTATTTTACCAAGTATATATGAAAGAAATGATAATAAACATCACTTATTATATTATTGTGATGATTCTGCTCATTTTCTTATTTGTGTTTTGAAAATATTTAGGAATATTTTGTGTTTTATGATAATATGAAATATTATAAAAGGTGTTTATCGAAAACAAGAGATGTCATGAAACTTTTGTTAGACTTGTGGTGAATTTTTCATTTAATGGATACATTGTGCATGTTTCGATAGGTTTTATAGGAATTTAAAATATTTATGGTTGAATCGAAAACTAAAGAGTTATGGTTGAAGAAAGCACATCTTTATAAACAAACTGAGTAAGCTCAAACACCTGTAATATCACACATGCTATCACCGGTAATATCACACATGATATCACAGATGATATCAACGGTGTTATCACACATGATATCATGATATCACGTGTGATATCACAAGTGAGGTGATATCACACATGCTATCACCGGTAATATCACACACGATATCACAGGTGATATCGTCGGTGTTATCACACATGTGATATCACCTGTGATATCACAAGTGAGGAGATATCACCGTGATATCATGTGATATTACGGTGTTTGAGCTTACTCGCTTGTTTATATAGATGTGCTTTCTTCAACCATAACTTATTTAGTTTTCGATTCAACCATAGATATTTTAAATTCGCTATAAAACCCATCAAACATGCACAACGATCCATTAAATAGAAAAATTCACCACAAGTCTCGACAAAAGTTTCATAACATCTCTTGTTTTCAGTTAAACACCTTTTCTAATATTTCATATTATCATAAAACACAAAAATCTTCCAAAATATTTGTCACAATTCTCAATTTCCGGTCATTTTTCAAATTTTATTATTCATCTCGAGAATTTACTATTCATCGGTTACTATTCATCATTTTCGAAGTCGATTTGATATTCTGAGAACATATTTCAAATTTTACTATTCACTAAACACTATTCATTCTCGGAGAAAAATTTATATTTCATTAACGTATATTTTTCTTATTAAATAAACGCTATCGTACGATCATTTATTTTGAACAATTGATCCGACGCTTCTCAAAAATTATTCTGATATATTTTTATATTCATTTTAAGACCATAAAAATTATATTATTAGTTTACCCAGTGTTTTAAATTTATTTTGTATATAAATTGTTATATTTATATAATTACGACGGTTTTCGTAAATATTACTCGATAATTATTATTTCACTAAATTTTTGTAGGACATGTATTTTTATAATTTTTATGACATCGATATATTTTATTTTGTTCCGTTAAAATTTATTTCTATCTAACGCTACCCTAAATACTTAATTATACACACAAATTAACTAATATACATACACTTTAATAATATTGTCATACAAAATTCATCCACTTTTGTTTGTTTTACCTCTTGTCGACAGAAAACATGACTCAACAAACTTTTGACATGAAAATCCTTTAACTAAACTACACATACACAAGAGTAGATTATATATTTTCTACTACAATAATATTATACACATACATACATACATCTTTAGGTGTAAGTCGCAAAATATCCTCTCCCATTTCCATCTTCTAAATTCGGCCATGGCAAGAAAGAAGAAGAAACAAAATAATTTCTCAAGGTTCATGTGTTTATCAATCTCTACTAGTTATATATCTTAAGGTTTTGAAATATAAACCTCTAGGTTGATTATGTAATTTCAATAAAAATCCCTTCATCATTCAAGTAAGCATTTCATAATATTCATATTTATGTTATTTCATCATTTTTGCAAGAAAACATGCAAGTTATATGATTATCTATACCACTTTATTTGTTTTTAAGTACTTATAATGAATATATAACATCCTATAATTATCCCTTGAAACATATCATTTTTGATGATGTCTAGGAACCCATGACACCCTAAGAAGGTGTATGGTAGGTTTAGAATAGCTTTGGCGTTGATTTGAAGCGGTTAGAATAAGTATTACTCGAGAAAAATCCATTTCGACAACTATAATTAAGGGTCTGATCATTTTTGCTAAATCTGGAAATTTCGACAGTTTGTAAAATATTTTGGGCTAGATATTCAGAAAATATACTTTAAAACGAAAACGTGGTCGCTTGAACGGGTTAAAACGGAGTTATAACGAAGAAGTTATGCTATTTTCAAGTTTAACGATTTAAAACTATATTTTCCGAAAATTAAGCATGCGATCCAGATTTTTAAGGGTTAAAATGAGCCTTAAGCGCTATCTAAATAAGTCGATTTATCAAAATATATTAGTATAGTTTAACACGAAGCTAGGGACATATAAAACGTAGAAAACAGACTTATAACGACTAAGTTATTCACATTTCAAACAAGGCCATCGTAACTTTTATACAAGTATATAACACATATATATTTTTCCTATTAGACCAAACATTAGTTGCTGCTAAGGACCATGTTGGGAGTCGTTTTTAACATCGATGGAGTACTTTTTATAAAACGATGTCTTCTAGTAAAAGTAAGTTCGCCTAGCCTATTTTTCAAAATATTCAACCGTTCGTCAAACGGAATTATAACGAATAAAATACGGTCATTCAAACTTTGCCGAAAATTACCCTTAAACAATATTTTTGGTACCAGTACCCTACTTTACCTATGTTTTTCTCCATGATCGAGACCTCTATGATAAAATTTAAAAGCTAAGCCTTTGAGATAATGCTACAAGCTTTCCAAAAACCGTTGAGTTTGTTTCCTAACACTCGATATTCACTATTTTACGACTAGCTTTTCGAGGCCATTTAGTCACTTTCATGAATTGTCAGATTATATTGTTTTGCGACAAAAAAACTATAATTTCTTAATAAATCACTAAATGATTATCGTAGGATATCATTCCGACGTAAGTACTTGTAAAGTAATTTATAACTTGATAAGACGTTATAAACTTATTTTCGACGATAAACTTTATTTTCAAATGTACAAGTGGTATGGATATCATATGAGTTTCCATGCACGACATTGTTTCATGACTTATATTAGAACACATCATTCATATTAGGTTGCGGATAGAGATCGCACCTCATTTCAGTGTATCTACTTTTGTCATCATAATCATTGCATCAGGTGAGTTCGTAGCCCCACTTTTACTTGTTTAATTGTTTTATAAACTCTTCGGGGGAGATACATGCTCAACTTCATGCTTTTACTTTACACTTATATGAACTTAAACTATATTGTTTGAACTATCATGAACTTGTTACCCTTTTGTTTCACTACTTATGCTAGTAAGTAGATTGTGCCCGAACTAAATTGATCACTATGTTATGAACACTATTATTTGAACCACTTTCCGTGATTTTGAGCCCTTCGACATATATATTTGAACACTTTAACTTGATTTAAAATATTTTGACATATAATCAATCTCTTTAACTTAATATTGAATCTTTGACTATGTTGAACTTGTTTGACTTTATATTGAACTCTTTGACCGCTTTGAACTTTTGAACTCGACTTAAACTCTTGAACTTAATTATGAACTTTGAATGGAACACTTGAACTTAATTACGAACTTTGAATGGAACCCTTGAACTTAAATACAAACTTATGACTTGTTTGAACTTATTGAACCGGACGTGTTATGACCTTGACCTAAAGTCTCCTAAAATAGAGCATCACTATAAAGTTTCCCATGTTCGAGCATCACTATAAAGTCTCCATGTTCGAGCATCACTATAAAGTCTCCCTTGTTCGAGTAACTTAAAGCCTCCCGGTCCGGAGCGGAATGTCTCCCTATGGAACGGAGTATTTTCAACCTTAAGCCTCCCGGTCCCGGAAAGGTATGTCTCCCATGGGAACGGAGCATTTTCAATCTAAATTCTCCCATGTTCGGAGTGTTCTTAATTGTGTATAATAGTTGTATGATGTACTGTTCAGACATTCGCATTGTTAGTCTCCTATTAGTAGGTAGTATGGATAAGCGCTATTAGAGGTCGGCCAACCTCTCGTCCACTATGTTACGGACGATATTATTTATTCTAGGGGCTTTGCACGCATACATTATTATATACGTGGTGCAATATTGTGAATTATTATGGTAACTTATACTCGACTATTAGACACACTATATTTTGTGCAATGGGTTGTGAACACACAGTTGCAAGTTTTGTATGGGTGAACTTGAACCGAGTGGATTTACAATGCCTTTGCTTTGTGAACTATTATGATAAATGTGCACTGACTTCTAGACATACTACTTTTGGCGCAGGTTGTGAACACACACGAGTTGCAAGTTTTGTATGGGCGGAACTTGAACCGAGTGGATTTGCAATGTCTTTGCTTTGTGGACTATTCTATATGACCAAAAACTTTTCCTTTCTTTGCATGAACATTCTTTAAAGGCTTTACAATTCAACCAAACTCTATGAACTCACTCAACCATTGTGTTGACACTTTTAGCATGTTTTATCTCGTATCTAAGGCATTCACTTCATGGCATGCATGGACTTATCATAAAGTCGCGATGACGCGTCTCACATATATTTTATGCACATAACTATCGTTTGATTGTAACAAACTCATTTTGGTATATTGGAAATATTTTGGGACCTATATTTTGTAAACTCGATTATTTTACTTAATCAAACGATATTTTCAAACGACACTTTAGGTCGCTCGATATAACAGTAACTTTGATGCTATGACGGTCATCCCCGTGAATTCCATTCCACGCAAAAATGTAATTTGGAGGTGTGACAATATTTTCAAAAACACAAATAAGAAAATGAATGTAATCATCACAAGAATATAATAAGTGATGTTTATTATCATTTCTTTCATATATACTTGGTAAAATACTAAATTCTTATCACATTTGGTATGAATTTAATATTTCACATTCTTAGTTGAGTATCACAACTGATAACACATATATGATTAAGAGTGTAATACTTTTCATCTTTCTTACAGTGTTATGTCACAAGAGATAAATAAGTGTCACTTAAAAATATCAAAATGAATAAAAAGGAAGCAAACTATGAAAATAGAGACTTGACATATTCTCAAAATCAAACAAGTGTTGCATTAAATTAGCTATTTTTTGAACAAAATAAGAATTCACCTAAAGAGACTTTAATCCTTTTATTTCTACTAAGAGTATAATGTCACAAGTGATAGATAACATTGGTTGCATTAAAAAAAATATGCGCTTGTCAATTGCGATGAAAGACATAAAAACTATCTTGTAACTGAAATTATAAAAATATTAGAAAACACATAGGAGATAATATACAGAGCAATGAAATATCTCAGGTGATATTAAAGGTTAAAAAATATACTTATTTGTTTATGAAATATCACAAGTGATATTAGACATTAACTTTTTTATAATAAAATATCACAATTGATATTAGACATGTAATATAATAAAGTTTAATAATAAGCATGAAAACACATGAAAATAGACGAAAACATATAAAAATGCAAAAAACGGACGAAAACGGACAAAAACGTATAAAAACGAATGAAAAGCGTATAAAACGTATGAAAACGGAAAAAAGCGTCTGAAAATGGACGAAAACGTATGAAAACAGACGAAATCGTCTCAAAATGCGAGAAAAGCATCTAAAATGGACGAAAACGTAAAAATGTATTTAAAGCGATATAAACCTATGCAAAACCGATGAAAACGTAAGAAAACGGACAAAACGAAGAAAACACACGAAACGTGTTAAACGGACGAAAACGTAAGAAAATGCATTTAAAAGGTATGAAACGGATGAAAACGTAAGAAAACGAACGAAAATATAGGAAAAAGACGAAAATAAGAAAATAGGCGAAAACGTAAGAAAACGGACGAAAACGTATGAAAACGGACAAAAACGTAAGAAAACGGACGAAAACATATGAAAACGGACGAAAACGGACAAAAACGAAGAAAACAAGAAAAGGTAAGAAAACGAAAAACGAACAAAAACATAAGAAAATGTATAAAACGTATGAAAATGTAAGAAAATGACGAACACGATGAAAACGGACGAAAACGTAAGAAAACGATTTAAACGTGTGAAAACGGACGAAACGTATGTAAACGGACAAAATGGACGAAACGAAGAAATGCATTAAAACGTAACAAGACCGACGAAACAAACGAAAACGTAACAAAACGGACGAAAACGTATGCAAACGGACGAAAACATAAGAAAGCGACGCAAACGTGAAGAAACGGACGAAACGATGAAACGGACGAAAACGTAAAAAGCAGATTTAAAACGTAAGAGAACGGACGAAAACGTATGAAAGCGGACGAAACGATGAAAACAGATTTAAACGATAAAAACTGACAAAACGATAAAACTAACCAAAAAAAAAAAAAAAAAAAAACGTGTAATTAAAAAAGTGATAAAAAATATACAAATAATGAAAATAAATAAGAAGATAAAAAGAAAAGAAAAGACAAGAAAAATACTGACTTGTGCTAGACATATAAATCTTGGGTTAATTACCACCATTAGATCAAACTAGAAGGTGGTGATTTATCCTTAAGATGCAAGAATTTTGGAGTATGCAAAATAAAGTGTCAACCCCTCAACATAACATTCTAATTATATGGGTTCATCTTTAGAATTTGGGTTTTGGATTCAATGAACATCTTTGGAGTGAAAGATGGGCTAGGATGGGCTCACTCAAATAAAAAGATTTGGGTTTTTAGCAAAGTAACAGGATAATTCACAAAACCCATTTACAAACTAAAACTGGCCTTAATATTCCCTGAGATTTCAACTTCGTTCCCCATTAATTTCTTTTACTATTTCTCGTGCAAAAAAAAAAGAAAATATGTTGATTAGCAGGTCTGATTTACCCGACTCAAATCTCAAATTGTGTTTGGTTTTGATTAATTGTAACGACCAAAAGATTATGGACCCTTGGTGTCAAATTAATTCTTTAAATACTCAATATTTTTCTTTTGTAAACCTGGCATCGCATTGCAGTTGCTCTCAGAAACCAATAAACCCCTGCTTAACCCGTGTCATCTACGATGCACAATTCTGAGACGAATACACTAGTCAGCTAAATGTCCAATCAGAATCTCAAATTCAGGTCCATTTTCACTCACTTTTGAACATTTTTTAATTTTATTCTTTCTTTCTATAGATAGATGAATAATTGTTTTATAACTACACTAGTATCTTATATTTAAGGCGTTTTTAGGAGGGTCTGCCGTTAAATGTCCAATAGGTTAAATTCAGAAGCGTCTGCAGAAAAAAAGGTTAAGGGTTGCTCGGAGCTTGAGCTTATATTTTTAAAAAGGTTTACCAAACATTTAAAACTGTTTACCAAACATTCTAATATTCTCTGAGATGTCAATTTAGTTCCCCATTAATAAATAGAAAATTATAAATGGACCTAACTAAAGAGCTTAAAGCGAGATTTAATCGATAAACGAATCAGATTGTGAATACGTATAATTCATTTACGACAGCCTTCTTTAAGACTCTTTAATTATTTACGATAACTTGACGAACCATTAATAAATGATTTGATAAACGGACTTTCATACATCAAACATCTCAAATATGATAATAATAATAATTTTAATAATTTAATTTGTCGAACAAAACCAAACTTATTGGTTCAATGCCAAAGAAACAAAATCGAAAGTCTAATAATAAGCAAAGTTATTCAATACTAAACAATTTCGATAGGGAATATTCGCTGTTTGTGCCAAAGCCAAAAATTCAAAACAAGCCCAAATATAACTAGTCTAATCCAATGATTCAAAAACTAGCTACGTGCAAACAATGTGCAAAAATCTACCAACTACCAAATTCAAAACAAACCGACAAGCACAAACCCAACTACAAAATCGATTCTTGGTATCAAATCTAAAGTAAACAAATTCAAAAAGCTCAAACTAAACCAATCCTTTTACAACCTTCGATTCAAACGATTTTTTAAACAAAAACAATCAAAACTTCAATCCCAACAAACCTTAAATAAACTTTTTTTTGTGTGGATAAACGCATCTAGCTCTAATAGCACTTGTTGATAATCTAAAAGCAAAACAAATATAAAATTCGACAAATAAAGCTGAAGCTTTATTCAAAATACAAAAACAAATTTAATAGTACCAAACCCAAAATTTTAATTTAAAAGATACAAAGAAAACTAATATTATCAATCTCTATTTATAAGAAAAACTAACCATCTTAGTTTCCTAATTCTAAATAAACTTGTAAAACAAGTCAAACAAATTATCAAATTTACCGAACAACCTTAAGAGTTTAAGTCACTTTCTAACAAACTAGCTTCAAAATTTATATTCACACCTAAAACATATCTTATCTATTACAACTACTAGCCTTAATATATATTAAAAATTAAATAATAGTTATTTTACATACCAAACTTTTTTTACATACTAAGGGACTCATCTCTACCATCCATCTAAAAATAAATCAATGACTGAGATCAAAAGCATTTTATTATTTCACCTACTTTTTATAATTTAAATATCTCTTAAACCGTTAATCGTTAAGCAAAAATAATTACACCATCGCGACGAGCATTTAATTCTCTTTCTATAGACGGACACTCTGATATACTTTCGAAAAAAGAAAAAAAATCGTTTTCTTCACGTTTTTTTGTTTTTTTTAATTTTTCTTCGAAACTGAAATTTGCATGAAATATCATATATGATTTAACACTAATTTGAAGATAACATGTGATATTAGTGTTAAATCACATACTATATGTAATATCATATGTGATACTAATGTTAAATCATATATGATAAATCACATATCATATACATATCATATATGATTTAAAACTAATATCACACGTGGTATTCAAATTGGTGTTAAATCATATATGATTTTTTCATGCAAATTTCAGTAACGTAAAAAAACAAAAAAAAACTTAAAAAAAAACGTGAAAAACACGAAAAAAAAATTGTTGAAAGTATATCAGAGTGCCTATGTATAGAAAGATAATTAAATGCTCGTTGTAATAGTATATTTTTTTTGTTGGAATCACTTCTAAACCATAATCAAGTGTTAGTAATTAATATGTAATAGTTAGCTTTATTATGGCCTTTATGTTTGTTATTAGCCTGTTTTACGTAGGCCCCATGAGCTTAGGCCCAGTTCCCATTAAAGAAATGATGGAAACTAGGAGTGTTGCCCTAACTTTCCTCCTATAAATACCTTATGTAAACCTTCATTTGAAGGTTGGTTGTTCAATTATTTTCATACTCCTACGCCGTAAACCGTATCATATTATCGTGTGTGTGTGGTTTTACTTGTTCAATCGCCTTATCTCTTTCTATATTACTTGTGTTTGTAAAACTAGTGACCTAACAAAGGTATCAATCGCCTACTAGTTGTTTTTAAGTGGTTTTGGTCCTCGCCTAAAACGCACGTTTGATACTTTGGTTCGCTTAAAAACTTGTTTTTACACTTTTTAATCCAAGATTCTTGTACTTTCAACGCTTTAAGGTGTTAAAATTCTTGTTTTGGCAAAAAGTTTCAAACTTTATGCGTGGATAGTTGTTTTTATCGAGTTTTTGAACGAGGGTTCTATCATACTGTGAATCGCTTTTAGAGGCTTTGTTCATCAAGTTTCACACTTTTGTGTATTTTGGTGTTATTGAAGCTATTTTATCACACAAAACCGGTTTAGAAACACTTTTGGACAGAATCAAAGTTACGAGCATTTCTACGCATAGTAAAACCCTAAAACCACGCCGTAAGTGCCTCCTTGGTTCGATCTTCATTTTCGTGGTTTATTCCGTGTTTTCTTACTTGGATAAGTCCGAAAATACGTCGACTTTGGATATCTTTTGCCGTGATAGTGTAAAGATCATTTGAGCAAAACCCTAAAATTACGCATAAGATAGCTAAGCAGCCGTGAAATCCCACGCCTAAGATTTTTCCTACGCCTAAGCCTAGTCTTACGATAAGAAAATCCTTCGCCTAACTTTCTCGCCTAACTTTTGTCTACGCCTAACTTTAGTGTTTTTCCTTACTTACGCGTAAGCTAAATCCCACGCCAGAAATCCTTATTGTTACGCCGAACTTTGGTGTTTTTACGCATAAGTGCTACTTGGTTCTTGTCTTTTCTACGCCTAAGGACACTTCATCAACAAAGGCTCATTCGACTACAAAGATCCATTTTACCAACACAAGTTTTTCATAATGTCACAACCACCATACTCTAACTATTTCCTTTACACTTATCCTCAACGACAACAACAACTAAGTCCACAACATCAACAATGGAATCAACAACAAGCAATTTATCAACAACAATTTAATCAACAACATACTCCACAACTTGGTGCAATTCCCCCACCACAAATGGTTCAACATCCGCCAAGTCTTCAAGTTCAACCCTACACAAATGATTTCACTCAACATCCATCAAGGAACACTATGAAGGAACCCACTTGGTTTGCAAAGATGTGTGAAGCTTTAAGCGACCAACAATCAATTCATGAGGTCGGATCACTGATAGACCTCCAATGCTCACCCGTAAAACTACGATCAATGGGTGATAAGGTTCTTTAGGTTTTGTGATCCGAAGAAGCCACATGGAAAGTTCTTAAAGAAGGTTATCTTGAAGGTCCGTTTGAGATGCCTATCATCATTGTGCCCGGAGATCCAAATGCCATTCCACCAAGAGATGAACAAATGAACATTGCTACTGCATTGCGAATTGAATCCTCAAGAACTTCTACACTATGAAGCGTATGAGCTTGCAATGCAATATATCCTTTTAGGATTACCTAACCCAATTCTTCAAGTGTTGATGCTCAAAGATCGCAAAGGAAATGGGGACCACATTCATTTTCTTATGGAAGGATCGGTACTCAATCGGGAGGATTTGGAATCCAAAATTTACTTGGCTTATGAACACTTCATGATTGAACCTCGAGAGACACTAGAGTCTTATCATCATCGATTTTCGACATCATCAATGATTTGGATAAACATAACATCATCATGCCAAGAATTGCAAAGAATACTAAGTTCCCGAGTAGTCTTGGTCCCGAATGGAGAAGTATGCCATCTTTCTCCGCTGCGAAGAATATGCATCATTCTACATATGAATTGTTGTATGATTACTTGAAGCCTCATGAAAAGGAAGTTGATCGAAAGGATTCTCCGTGCTCAAATTGCTCCACCCACACATCCGCAAAATCAACAACTTGCCTTATATGCTCAACAAAGTTATCCTCCTCAACAAGCAACTCAACCAACCGCCTCGGTCACACCAACCGATCAATCACAACAACCTCAACAAAATCAATTGGTTCCTTACAACAACAACAATGATCAAGCACTTCATAGTCAAACTAATGAGGAACTCGATTCGTTCAAGCATTGCAATGAGGATTTGTTATGATTGCTAATGCTTTTAGCCGTTATACCAACAAATCCAACAATCGATTTGTTCCTCATCCAATATACGAAATCAGTCATGTTGTGAACAATGGACGAGTTGAAGTTCGTAATCGTGGTTATGTGTCGTCAAATGGGAGGTGGTCAAGGGTTTAATGCAATGGGTAGGAATAACAACAGAGCTCAAATGGTGGAACAAGGAAATGCTCGTAATGGGTTGAATGGTCTTCGATGCTACAACCGCAATGAGAGGGACACTGCCTAATGCATGCCCAAAGCCAAGGACTAAGGGCGGTGCTTATTTCAAAGAGGCTCTTCTTTGGCTCTTAAGGATGAAGTCAGGATCTCTCACAAACAAATAATGAGCTTTATGGCCGATGCAGCACTCGAGATGATGATATGGAGGACTTGCAGCCAATGCAACCGTTATGTTGATGGCTAATATGCACGAGTTACACATGAGTGACACAGCCCAAGAGTGACATCGATGGCTTGTCTCGTGCACCCAACAAACCATCATCATATCTCGACTTAATATCTCCGCCAATATCTCGAATCCAAGACGGCCGATCGTTTCAAAATGAGTCATCCACATCTCATTCGGACGATTTTCAAATAAACCTCGTAGTTACATTTGACGATCAAGATGACCTTATGGTTTCCCTTGATAATCAAATTGACTCCGTGGTTGTACTTGAGGATCTAAACAATGATCATGTTGTGACTCACGTTAAACAAGCCGAATCGTTGCCTCCTCCGATTTTGCTCGGTTAATTCAAGACCATCAAATCAAAATGGAGGAATGTTATGCATTAAATAAGGACTTAAAAGCAAAAATGCACTTTGTTAACCAAGGATTTTGAATGCTTACAAATGCAACTCAACTTTTCAAAACTCAAGAAAACCGTGAAAAAGGTTTTGAAGCCGCTTTGCTAAATCTCATCAAAACAAAAATATTTAGAGAGAGATGCGTGATCTAGCCGCCTCGAAGAATGCTTTGTTGTCTCGAAATAGAACAATCAAACATGAACATAAAAAGCAAATTAACGCCTCACCTTGGAAAATCAAAAGCTAAAATTTGAAGTTGTTAACTTGTCAAAACAGCTCTCCGATACAAAAACATTCAACGAATCGGTAGATGACCTTCTTGAAGAAATTATCGACTTGCAAAACAAAATCAAAGAGTTTAAAACTGTTGTTTACAAACATGGTGAATCAAGAATGACTATTGAAAAGTTTACGTTAAAACCCAATCCAAAAGGATATGGACCAAATCTAGTGACATAAACCAAAGCTTTCATTAAAAGCATTCAAACCAAATCATGAAGTTTCCAGTCACGAATATAAAATTAATGATATCATTATGAGTGTTGTTGAATACCATCGTCAAGAGGAATTAGATGCACGAAGACGAGTCGATCAAAATTAAAACTGTTGTTTACAACAAACCTTTAATTATTCAAAACCGGTCACTTTCGTCACACCAACGGATTCTTCTAACACACCAAGGGTTATCATCAAAACACCGAGTCTTCTAATGTTAATCCCCAACCGGATTATGCACAAATTTATGGTCCTTTACCTTCAATCGATGAAGTAACTCAAAACCCGAAAATCGCAAAATTTTAGATATTTTGATATTTTCATGGTCGACCTCAAAACTTTAGAACATGAGATAGAACATCATTCAAATCAAAGTTCAACACTTTCAATCGCCTTTAGCGAGAACAAAGAGACATTTTTCGGAAAAATCTTTTACCAAATGTTAAAAATTTGAAAAGTTGTGCATTAGCTTGGGAAAAGGATTTTCATAAGGAACTTGAGTGATGAAGGTCGTTTTAGAAAATCGAAACATCTATTTCTAATACTAAACGCAAAAAGAAAATGTTGAGAAAAGATGTTGATCGACTCTTGAATGATGTTATCTGTGCTGATATCCATAATGTTGTGTTACTCTATTCTTTGCCACTTGCATCTGATTATATCTCTGCTGATAATGTTGACTCTGTGGTAACTGTTGAGAATACTGATAAGATGCTTCAAATCGTGTCTTTAAACGCTGAAAATGAACGATTGCTTAACGAACTTTCCTATGCAAAACGTCGTCTTAATTGGTGTGAAAAAGATATTCACACTCAACAACTTGGGTTTCAAAAGAAAATCGCTCAGTTGCAAACAAAATCTTTTGATCCTAAAATTGAGCAACTGGATGATCAAAACGTGTATTTGAAAAGTCAAATCTCAAAATATGAACAAGAACTTGTAAAAGTTAAACACGAATATGGTGTCATATTTGATTTACTCAATAAGACTCGTCATGAAGCATCCAACGAACTTGATCACTATCTTGCTTACACTAGAGAAGTCATGAATTTTGCCGGTAATATTCGCTCGAAAATCAAGATTTGATTTACACTATCTCTAAGTTAAGAGAAATGTTAGAAAGAATGAACAACTTCCGCCAACCATCATTAAGAGATTAGCACTGTAACACTTAGTAATCGTGCACCTAGAATCCCTACCGCCAAATCTCAAGTTGCTAACGTGTCTCCTTCTCGAACAGAATAATTGAGCCTTTTCCAAACGTCCGCACTTCACCTAGAGCACTCAATCGAAGAATAGGAAGTCATGACCTAAGAAAAGATCAATAAGGAATGCTAAAGTGAAGAACACCCTAGGACTATGAATAAGATTCACGTTGTTTCAACTATAGATGTCAAGCGTCTGAAAATGTAATAGAAATAGTGATGTAACGATGCTAAACCTTTAAGCCTTTTTGATATTCATCGATGCACCTTGTGTTATTTGTCGTAAAAGTATGAATTCGATTGCCATGACAAATGTGTTGCTAAAGCTATCATCTCTCGCTTACGGAATCCTAAGAATCGGAATACCTCTAGGCCCACTAATCATTCTCGATCAGGCTTGGTAGACCGCCTTCTTTAGATTCTAAGGCAAACATTGTTGTCACCGTAGCTCCAGCCACCTCCTAAGAATTTAGTACCACCTAGTGAATTCACTAAGACTAAAGCAAAGAGTAGTTATAAATGGCGTAAATGGATATATAACACACTAGGATTTACATGGATGCCTAAAGTCATTAATGTGTGCATGTCTCATATACCGCTTGGAACCCTCTAACATTTCGGGTTCCACATATACTTCTATTCCATCCGTGTCGCCCGTGTGTAATGCAGTGATATGAGATCATTCTCTGGATTGTTGATAGCGGATGTTCCCGACACACGACAGCAACCTTAAACTGTTATCAAACTTTATTGCAAAGTTCATTGGCATCGCAGTTCGGGAATGATCACTTCATAGCCTATCATGGGCTACTGAGATTATGTCAATGGGAACATCGAAATCAATGAGGTTTACTATGTGAAAGGCCTCGGTCATAACTGCTTTCGTGAGGTCGGTTTTGTGATGGAGATTTGGAGGTTGCTTCGGGAGAAAACTTGTTTCATTCGTGATCTACAAGGAAATGACCTTATGTCCGGCTCGCGTAATTCTAGTCTCTACACTATCTCTATGCAAGACATGGTTGCTTCATCTCCCATCCGCTTACTTTCAAAGGCAACATCAACAAAATCCGGTTATGGCAACCGCTGCCTCTCACATCTAAACTTTCAAACCATCACCAACCTTGCTCGACACAAACTAGTCAAGGTCTCCCTCGATTCCGGATTCAAAAGATCACCTTTGCTCGACTGTGAACAAGGGAAAAGCACTCGTGCTCATTTTCCTTCAAAGGTGGAACACAACTCAACATGTGCTTCATCTTCTTCACATGGATTTGTGTGGCCCGATGCGCGTGCAAACGATCAATGGCAAACGCTACATCTTAGTAATTGTTGATGACTATTCACGATGGACTTGGGTCTACTTTCTTCAAGCAAAGACCAAGCTCCACAAATGATCATCACCTTTCTCACGAAAATACGTGTTCACTCCGCAACACCGTCAGCTAATTCGAATAGACAAAGGAACCGAATTTGTTAACCAAACCCTTCGTGAATTCTATGAGAAAGTGGGAATTCAAGATCAAACATCTATTGCACGTACACCGAACAAAACGGAGTTGTTGAAAGACGAAACCGAACGTTAGTGGAAGCCGCAAGAACAATGTTAACCAATGCTAAACTTCTAGATTACTTGTGCGTGTCGTATTCATCGCATGCTATACTCAAAACCGTTCTATGATCACAAACGCCACAACAAAACACCTTTCGAGCTTGTCCACAACCATAAACCGAATCTCAAATACTTTCATGTATTTGGATCCCTTTGCTATCCGAATAATAATCGTGATGATTTTGGAAAGCTCAAAGCCAAAGTCGACATTGAGTCTTTATTGATATTGTGAGAATTCTAAAGGTTACCGGATCCGAATCGTCAGACAAAACAGTGATGGAAACGATTCATGCTCATTTTGATGAACTCACGGAAATGGCTTCTAAGTACAACGACTTAGAACCCGGCCACAACCGTTTAAACTTCCTCAACCCCATCATCACCGAACAAAGCCATCACCGAACAAAGCCCCCACCACTCACAACAAATGGAAAGGTTATTTGTCTACTGCTCGATGATTTATATTAATGAACGTGCTCGGTGTATCCATTGCTTCATGCAAGAACCCGATAATATTCCTATACCGATACACCGCTACAACAATTGACTCCAACACAACAGTTGAACAAACCGCTTCCAATAATGATGAACCGATGATGATATTCTCAATGAAGTACCCCACCCATGATTTTGATCCAAATGCGTTCTTCAACCCGTTTGCTAATGAGATCGCTGCACCGATGTCGCGGAATCATCAATAAACCATTTGAATCCTCGTAATCGCACAATGTATACCAACATCAACCTCTACACATAGATGGACAAAAGACCATCCTCCGCTAATATTATTGGCAACCCGAATCAACCATCGTTACGAGACAACGTCTTCACACAGATGGTGAACATTGCATTTATGCTCTCACCGCTACCAACTGAGCCTAAAAACATTAAAGACGCAATGACAAAAGACAACTGGATTGAATCCATGCAAGAAGAACATAACCAATTCAAACGTCTTGAAGTATGGAATCGTTGAAAGACCAACAGGGTCTACGCTATTGGTCTCAAATGGATTTGGAAAACAAATTGATGTCAAGGGAACGTAATCCGAAACAAGTCACGCCTAGTTGCTAAGGGTTATCGTCGGGAAGAGGAATAGACTTTGAAGAATCTTTTGCTCCGGTTGTTCGCCTTGAGGTCGTTCGGATATTTCTCGCGTCATGCTCATATGAACATGACGGTCTTTCAAATGGATGTCAAAGCTGCGTTTCTCAACGGACAACCGAAGAAGCAGTTTATGTGAGCCAACCCGAAGGATTCATTGATCCAGAGTGCCCGAACCATGTCTACAAACCGAACAAAGCTCTTTATGGTCTCAAACAAGCCCTCGGGCATGGTACGTTAAGCTATCATCTTTCCTCATTCTAATAATTTCACCAAAGGTTCGTGGACCCAACTCTTTTATACAATATCACGGGTACATATCTTAATTGTTCAAATTTACGGGATGACATCATTTTGGGTCTACACATAAAAGTTTTCAACCGCTTTGCAAAACTAATGAAGAAAATTTTGAAATGTCCATGATGGGTGAACTCACGTTCTTTCTAGGACTACAAGTTCATCAATCACCCGTGGTATTTTCTTGAGTCACCCAAATATGCCCTTGAATTGTTAAACAAATTTGGAATGAAAACTGTGATACTTATGCCACACCAATGACTCATACCAAGAAGCTAGACGCGATTTACATGGGAAATTAGTTGACCCTACCAAATACCAAGTATTATTGGGTCTCTCATGTATCTAATACCAGCGACTGATATTGTCTTTGCTGCTTATCTATGCTCCCGTTATCGATCGCGACCAATCGAAACCCACCTCTACGAGGCTAAAAGAATCCTCCGATACATCAAGGAACCATTAACTTGGGATCCGTATCCGAAGGATTCGGTTTTGAACTAATCTCTTTTTTGGAATGACCACGCAGGATGCTTAGACTCAAGGAAAAGTACTTCAGAGCTCTACAATTTCTTGGTGATAAACCGTGTCTTGGCAATCAAAGAAGCAGGATTGTACATCATTGTCATCAACCAAGCGTAATATGTAGCCATGTCGCGTGTTGTGCTCAAGTCATCCGGATGAGAACACAACTCAAAGACTATGGTTACGTGTTTGACATAATCCCGATGTCTCGCGATAATCGGAGTGCCATTGCGATCTCGCAACTCACTTCAAAGACTCAAATCAAAGCACATCGATCTTTGCTATCATTTCATCAAGGACCACGTGGAGCAGGTACCGTTGAATTATACTTTGTGGGTACAGAATACCAATTGGCGGATCTTCTCACCAAAGCCTTGCCTCCCGCTAGGTTTAATGAGTTGGTCCACCGATTGGTATGAGGTGTTTGACTCAAGAGGAATTGGATGACCTCTTAAAAGCAGTCTTAAAACCCACAAACACCAACACATCCTTTGTAAATAGTTTTCAAAAACAAAATACAAAATATAAAATCTTATACAACAACAAAAATATTCTTCTAATCTATTTTTCTTTCAACATGGCAAGTACATTTTTCCTTCAACACTATAATCTTTCAAAATTCAAGATTTTTCCGATCAAGTGTTGAGGGGAGAAAATTATCACTTAACCTGCTTCAAAACATCCGGTACTTGCATGTTATTATATCCCTTTGTTTCTTTTATCAATGGTGGTAAATGTTTACGGTTAAATGACACTCCTCGGACTAAATTTATAACCTTTCATTATTTCTTAAGTCGGGGAGTCGTCAAGTTTCTTTCCTAAAACTTTGTTTGGTAACCAAAATGGAAGTTAAATGGCTTTGTTTGAAAAAGGAAAAGTGGAGGGACCAAAATCACAAATGTTAAAGTTAAATTTAATAAAACACCTCCCACCTACTTATTCACTTCACATTTATTACTTTCAACTTTTAACATCTACGCCTAAGATTCATTCGAGAACCACTTTGATCATCATTTTGTAAGTGTTTTAACGATCTTAACATATTTTTAAGCTAAGGTTTTAATTTCATGCAAATCCTACGGCTAAAATTGTGTTACGCGTGATTATGTGTTCTACGATAAGCGTATGAACACACAATCATTGTGTGTGTTTTGGATAAATGGATTGTGTCTAAACGCTTCTAATACATCAAGGATATCATTTTAACCATCAAAACCCACCCAGAAACACGTATTAATGATTTTTGAAAATTAGGGTTCTTGAGTCGAATTGGGTATTTTTGAATGTGAAGTGTTTTGGTCAAAAAAATTGTTGGGTTATGATCATATGTTGATGAATTGATAATTTCCATGGTTATTAACCACCCAGAAACACTAATTGGTTAAAAATTTGATATTAGGGTTTAATGTTCATAACTTTGGGTAAACTTGATTCTCAACGAATTAGATGTTATAACTTGTTTCATAGACTCTCTCAACATCATAGACCTACCAGAACTTGTTTGGTGCAAATCCCATGGCTAGAAATAATACGCGTAAATCTTAACCCTTAGGGTTTTGATCTACGCGTATGACTTTCTACGCGTAGCTATTAACGAATGATTCATGCCATGTTTTCTTGATATAATGAATGTTTGTGTTAATTCGATGATTTGATGAATTTATTTCGTGCTTTGCTACGCTTAATATTCGAATCAAGGTCATTTGATTCTCTACGCATAAGGATTATCCTATCGTAGTCAAGTTATGCGAAGAATAATTCTACGATAACTATTACGCGTAGGTTCTACAATGGGACTACGCGTATCCCGTGAAGGATATGCGTAACAATGACCTCACGCATAAGGTCTACTCTTACGAGTAAGCCTTACGCGTAAGGTTTATATACGCCACGCCGTAAGCTCTACGCTTAAGGTCCCCTTTCACGCGTAACTTTTCTTACGCGTAGTTAGGATCCCACGCGTAGCTTTCGCTCACGATATGTCATTCTTTTTTACGCTTAACTTTGCCAAAACTACGCTTAAGCTTGAATTGACCTTCATAATGAATTGTTACGTGTACAAACTTGTAAATAAACTAATCATAACGTCACGAATCCAATAATGTCACTAATAAACTTAATCGCTTGATATGTTGTGAACAATAAGTGATAACATAAACTTTAAAACTTAAAGTTAACTAACTCACTAAACATTTCACGACGTCATTAGACTATTGGACAAACAAGTGACTTAGGACTCGTAACAATCATTGACACCGTACATTCTATAACTAGACAATAAGACCTTCCATTGACTAACATTATGTCTTTCGATATGTTGGTTCTTTGGCTAATGTTATTTCGAGATCTCGACATGGTCGCTCAAATGAATGTGGATGCACCGAGGTTCTCACTATTGTCGATATCTTCCCAAATGGCTATCCGAGAAAGATTGGAAAGAACAACCTTAGGGTTGACTTTGAAACCCTCACTTGCTCGTAATCTTCTTGCTTGATTGTTGTGGATATTCTAAAGAATCATCCCTACCGAACATGCTTTCACACTCTGCATCTTGTCTGAAATCTACATTCGGCGATTCCTGAATTCTATGCAGAGGATCACGTGTCAAAGTGCAATGGATGATGACACTTAATCACAAACAAGTCACCATCACTCATATCGACTTACGTGTCGTTCTTCTCATTCCCGAAATCGAGCCAACCGACTTCTTTGCCACACCCATCAAGAGACAGTTCTGCAATTTCTTCTTGACATTGGCTATGATGAAGCTTCAGGGACTATTACTAAGCATTCTCACGTGGATCTTAAGAACATCCCTCAACCGTGGAGAACTCTCTACATCATCATTACCAAGTCTGTCTCTGGTCGTGACAGTGGTTATGAGCATCCAAAGCTCATGGAACTACAAATCTTCTGGTCTCTGATCAATAAGAAGGACATCGAAATCGAAGCACTGTTATGGGAAGACATGATGTCATTTCACAAGAAACTTGGCTCAAAGATTCCCTATGTCAGATACACAAAGCTTTTGATCCAGAGAGCACTTGGACTCAATCCTGATATCCCCATGAGGCTCAATGACCCTGACAATCACGACGTGTTGTCCGAACCCATCCTTTCTATCTGAATCAAGGAATCGACAACTAAGAAACAGGGTGCTGTGTTACCTGATCATCTTCTAACTAACGAAATCAAGAAGCTTGAAACGTACAAAAGGTATCGGGTAGCAGTAAAAGAAGGTAAAGTTGGTCATCTCGATGACAAGTCTTCTGGAACACCTACTCGGAGAACCAGAAGAGGAAGTGCTGGAAGTGTAGTAAGCACATTGAGTCAAAGGAATGTTCCAAAGAGGAAACCTGCCCCAAGGAAGAAAGTTCCCTCTAAGGAAGTCAACCTATTCCTCACCGAATCAGAAGAAAGCTTTTGACGAAAGCTCAAGGTCTTGACACGTATGAAGAGATTACATACTCAAACCGCAAGGATGACAATCCTTCATGCACAAAACCTCCAAGTCCTCAAGTCGATAAAGGAAAAGGGAAGACTCCGCACTTGTGCCCTATAATGAGAGCTCGAAGAAGAAGAGCTACTTTGGATCAATCCTACGTAAAGAAGTTTAAACTAGTTAGACACATTCAAAAGGTGAAGAATTTGCAAAAGACCAAATGGGTGGCCCTGGAGGATCAAGTGGTCTTGCCACCTCACCGAGATCCCGATGCGGTTAATCGACCCGATAAGGGATCCGTGCCACCACTCTTGTGCAACAACAAATGCTTGTGAAGGAGTCTCGATCTTAACATTGAGGAACCGTAAAAGGATAAACCGAGAAAGAAAAGATCGATGAAGAAGCTAAGGCTCGACGGAAGAACAAAGCTAAACCGGACAAGATGGCGAAGAGAATTATGATGATTATCTTCTCGATTAGTCCAACTCGCTCCAAGGAGGATACTTTTGCACCTCCAAAGGACCCCGAGCCTCCTCATGTCTCCTCCTCATCAGATTCATCATCTCACTCCTCACCACCACCATCAAAGAAATCAACCAAATCATCATCCAAATCAGTGAAGAAACCACCTCGTTCTTGGATTTCTCACACTCATAAAAGAATTGTGAATGCTGTCAAACAAGTCAGAAAGAAAGACGTGCTCAACAAGAAGTTGAATTTCTTTGCTGATCACATACAACATCTGTATGACGAGAATGAAAAGATGAAAGGAGAAAGGAAGTTTATCCAGGAGTTCATGAAAAGTCATCGTCAAGAGGAACTGAACGAAATGATCGAAGGTTACACTAACAAGTACCTTCTGGAAATCGTTCCTAAAGTCACAAAGGAGATGTTTACCAGACAACTATATCCAAATCTTATGCAGATAGCCAAGCAAACTATAAGATCCACACCTTTAACCGCACAATCAATCCATCGATCCTCAGTAGTTTTCTCGATAATGAATTGGTGGCCAAGCTTGTCACACAAATGTCTACACGATCCGGAACATTTACTCGAGGAAGGAAAGTCGTTTCAAGCATTGCCGGACTACCAACTCAAAGAAGCATGTAGATTCGAGCGAGAAAAGTCTAAACGTCCTAGAGACGATGAAGACAAGGATCGGATAAGCATGATAAAGCTAAACGTCGGAAGAAGTCCGGTGAATCATCTTCTATGTTACCTCCTCTCCAACGGACTCCTACTCAACAAAGGTCTCCTCCCGTTCTTCTACGGATAAACCTCGGGGCGATTCCGAGTTACCACCCCGACTCGAAAACCGGTGATCACTTTGAGTATACGGGTGGTGACGATGAAGAGGTCCTTGAACCCCTACAACAACCCACCTCTCCCAAACAAGTTCGAAACCGTAATCATCATCTAGGCCTTGAAAAGAAGAAGAAGAAGGCGCCTCGATCGACATCATATCTTGGCTAGATGACGATAAAAGCGAAGAATTTGAATGGTTCTCTACTCTTGTTAACAACACTCCCTACCCTCAAGAAGGTCGAATTTGGTAGACGGTAATACATTGGAGCATGCAAAATCATTGCATGAAAAGTTCCAGTGAAGAAGATGACGAAATGAGTTGAAGCGAATCAAGAATGAAGCATTCCAACTTCTAAAAGACTCACGAAAGTGCCCTCGAGGTCGAATATCACCTTGACAACATTGCTCGAGCTATGTCTAACAACATGGATTGGCTCAACCCGGAAGCAAACATTGTGTAAAACCCTAAAATCGTTAATGTATGAAATGACCCTTTCGCCCCTCAAGATAAATAATTACGAAAGCTCGTAAACACGTAGTTAAACGTTTACCTCATAAATAAATGATACAAGAACAAGATAAATAAATCATACTCATGATCATGAATTATAGTTATATAACACATAAAATGATAACCCTCAAGGTCTCATAAATCATAATATTAATTACATGAAACGTAGGGGGGCATGTATTCTGAATATGCGCTATCGCTTAAAAACGTTAGATCTTTAGTATCAAATCGTTTATGAAGCTTGTTATAATATGAAAGTATCAATTATTGTTTGTAACTAATATAAAGCATAGTAAACCAAGTTGTCACACAAGCATAAACATCAAACCACATCACAAGCAATTATAAAAGTAAAGAGATAAAGAAAGGAAAGTGCAAACCGAACACGAGGATTTATAGTGGTTCGGTCACGGATCTCCTTTCCGCCTACTCCACTCCCCGAGTACCCAACTCGAGAGTTACTTCACTAAATCAACAAGCTCCCTTCTCATGGAGAAAACCTTACAATCGTCGCTACACTTTTTCCGTACAAAGCTAAATACCGGTTCTAGTTCGAGGTAGAACCAACCTAACGTCGCTTATACAATATTTCCGACACTAAGCTAGATGTCGAGTTCTTTTCAAGGGTACAACCACTCCCACTATGTTTTATGGCCCAACATAACAAACCTTGTGTTTTATGGTACAAACACATAAACCATCTAATCTAGTTTGGTGAAAGTGTTGTGATGATGCAATGATGTTTATAATGATGATCCATGACATAAATGTCTAATGGATATGAATAACTAATCTAAATGATCTTCTTAAATAAGAAGTCTTCAATCAATGAGGATATCAAGAGATCTTGAATCTTCATATGTTGATATGCTTTGGTGAATGAGGATGGCTAGATCTCCAAGCTTTCCTTGGTTGATCAAAATGTAAAGTATGCTTACAACAAAGATGAATGTTAGAAGCATTATGATCATGTGATGATATGGGTGATTAATGTATGTTACTACATGGTTATCTATAGATCTAAAAGATGAAAGAAAGATAGAAAGAATGTGTGTTGGAAGGATGATTGAAATGAGAAGACAATGGGCTCTATTTATAGCCAAAATGTAATCTAAAAATAATACTTTATTGGATTTGATATCTTAGAATATCTTTCAAGATCTTTCAAATCTAACCAAATATTGACCAAATCTTCTAAAGATATGATGATGCATGAAGTGATGTAAAATTGTATTTTCATTTAGATTAAAATGTTCATGAAAATAAACTTGTAAAATGTATTATGTAACTAGTTTATAAAAAGTCTAATTGCCTTTTATAAAATAAAATATCTAGTTAGGTGCTTGTCAAAATAATATATATTTTGTCAAGTGTAAGTAAACTTTAGTACTTGTATTAATATTATAGTTAGTTTACTTGTACAAATAAAAGTATATATTTGTTAGACATTTTACAAAAGAAGTATTTGTATAAAATACTTGTGAATGCAAATGTAAAATGAGGTTCAAATAGAATGATTAACCTATTAAAATACTTAATGACTCTAAACGTATTTTAAACATTCTAAATGATTTGTTAATGGGTTTGATCATAATGCCACATAACAAACATGTACGAACCTCGTGTTGTAACATACGAGGACTTGAGACATCGAGAGGTGTTGAATGTATATTGAGACAATGTAATTACAAGTAACTTGTACATTTTACGTTATGTATTACAAGTTACATGTTTGTCATCAATCAAAACAAACGAGATCAGATAGATTAAATATCGTAATATTTGCACTAACAATCTCCCTTTTGATGATGACAAAGATATGTAAACGTAATAGAAAGTAAAATGTAAAAGTTACTTGTATCCTTACTACCTTTACATTACCTTCTCCGCTTACACTCTTCTCCCCTTTGTCGAAACAAAAGGGCGTGTCCTTGAGTTTAACTTAATTTCTCCCCAAAAGGCGAGCTTGCATCATCCCTAGTGAAGTTAAACCATCCACTTCAATCCGTCCCTTGTTTGGTAGCGGATCCATGGATCAAATAAAGAGGCTTAACCTACATCAAGGTTAGTTTTATGCAACAAAATTATGAGAAATATATGAAAAGAAAATGCATAGCAATGTTAGCCTATTTTCTCCATCGCTTATCAAGCACAAATGCTTGTTTGAAAAGTGAGAATGATGCTAAATGCGCATGCTCCCCTGACGGTTGCTCCCCTTGTTTGAGGCGCCGTGGTATGATTAAAAACCTAAAAACAAATATTAGTGCAAAACTATATTCGCTATTGACGAGTAAGTGTTATACAACAAAGTGTGTATAAGATGCATTCAAGAATTCTTGACGGAAGCTCCCTTACTCTAGGGCCAAGATGAACCTTCAAAATAAATATTAGTATAATAGAAGCTTTGTCTTTAGACAAATATGTCATATACAACCAAGTGTATAGACGATGCAATATGAGTGCTTAAAGGATATTCCTCCTTGTTCTAGGGTGTCAAGAAGCACCTAAAATAAGAAAAATAATTGATGCAAACTTCATCCTTAGATGAGTAAGTTATATACAATCGAGTGTATATGATGATGAACCTACAATGAAAACATTAGTGCAATATATTTCATCTTTTCACAAAGAAAATAAGATGTATATATGTGATAAATGATATAATCAAAGATCTCATGAAGTGTAGTCTCCTAATTACAATCATAAGAAAAGTGAGAATATAATATGATAAAAGCCTACAAAATAGTTCCTAGAAAGAAGATATGAAGTCTTCCACCGGTGTGCCACTAGTGGTGCTAGTGTTGGTGTCGGTTTACTAGTAGGATTCATGTGGTGATGGTAGATGACTCAAATTTACAAAAGCAAGTTTTCGCTAATCCATGGTGGTGATGATTAGTGAAAGTGGTGATGGAAGGTGGTGGTGATTAGGTAGGAAGCTATTAAGGAGTTAGAAACTCGTATGTATAAAAAATATGGATTTATGCAATCCTTTCGTCATGTCAAGTGACCAAAGCTAAGAGG
Organism: Chrysanthemum lavandulifolium; assembly: GCA_022545495.1. Classification (NCBI taxonomy): domain Eukaryota; kingdom Viridiplantae; phylum Streptophyta; class Magnoliopsida; order Asterales; family Asteraceae; genus Chrysanthemum; species Chrysanthemum lavandulifolium. The sequence goes on from CM040238.1 coordinate 217,786,945, forward strand.
AAAAAAATATATGAATGGACATTGCATTTCAATGATGCATAAGGGTTATGATTTGAATGATTTATTGATGCTAACAATCTATTGTTATGAGCAAGTTCTCATATGCTTCAACCCAAGAATAATCAATAATGCGCTCTATCTAAGAATATATAAAAGTGATAACATGAAGATAAATTGCTCATTGATTGACACGAATTATAAAAATGACCTATTCTAGGTGACAATGGGAAAGGTAGTATTAGCATGGTTTTGACCGACATGGATGATTATTACTTTGAAAAGAAGTGAAGACAATATGGAAAATACTAATAATAATAATGAGTACCTATATGAGGATGAGAATGACATCATATAAGTGAGAGTTGGATGGACCAACGTGTTGGAAATGACTGTTTTGATTAATATATCGCTTGCAATCGACAATGAGATGCATGATATATGTCAAGCGAGAAAAGGATAAGATCCTATGATGGTGTTCTAGATAGTGAAGTTGTAGGTGCTAGTTTAAGGAAAATCCTAGATTCGTTGATTGTGGAGATGAAGAAGTTTGTAAAACACATGATGTGTTTTTCACTTGATGAGGTATTGGTGCAAACTTGTGATATAAGGATTAAAAAGTTGAACTAGTTGTGGTTTCGTGAACCGGTTTTAGCTAAGTGGTGTTCGCCATGTGTTGGTATTTTAAAGTCTAAGAATAAGGTTAAAAGAGGTTGAACTAGTTGTGGTTTCATGAACCGTTTCACTAAGTGGTGTTTGCCTATGTGTTGGTATTTTAGAGTCTAAGAGACATAAATTTGACAAAAGACAATTATGTGAATGGATTTCTCCCCTTAATTGGTGGACATCCAACATAATGTGTAATGTATCAAATAAGGAATGACAACAAAGTGTTTAGGAGGTTATTCGGTTAACGAAAGAGATGAGCTTAGTGATGTTTTTCTCGATGATGGTTAGCATACAATGAACTTCATCCTTAAAGTCACGCACTTCTTCTCGATTAATACGAGATGATCGTATGATGAGGCATGTGGTTTCCTAATAGGAAGTGAAGAGGATTAGAGTATTGTTATAACTAAATAATGATGGAGGTGATTTTGGAGAGCGGAAGCAAAATGAGATTTGGAAAGAGGTCGGTTGAAATACAAAATGCAAAGCCAACCCGCTAGAACTTAATTTTATATGCTTTTAAACTATATGCAAGTGTAGGGGTCCCATAAAGCATATTACTAATCTATGTAGCAATAAAGGGATTATGCAAAATGAGCATATAAAAGTTAAAACCAAGTGAGATAACAAATAATTTGTTATCGACCTACAAAACAAGTTTGTTAGTGACAAAAGATGTTAACATGATAGAAATCAAATGATAACATATTATATAAGCAAAACAACACATTGTACTTAGTAGACAAGAAATCACCACATAAGATAGCATCAAAACAATCATATTATGCAAGAATACAACTTTATTCAAGACATTTCATTATGAGATTGTTTTGTCGTTAGACTTAGACACTTAAGCATACTTGGATATACAAAACTATGTGATTAATTTGTAAGATAAAAGGCTTCTAAAAGTTTGTCATACCAAAAGCACTTTGACAGATTATATGTTCCCATGTAGCAAACAAATAGTGTGACAAGAAGCAAAAGAAACAAAATGAAAGATTCATGCAAGCCATGTTTAAGACATAACAATTTGGAGCATGTATCATTTGAATCGTACTACACATAGATATAATGAATGCCAACTAATAGCTTTCAAACACAAACTTATCATATCGTAATTATCACGTATCAAAATGACATATTATGATTTCATAAGTAACATGTTAATCATGCTAAAATTAATTTAAAAGTAAGTATCATGCAAATAAAGTTTTAGGTTTAAACGCTTAGTAGCATGAAACAAGAATACAAGCATTATAAAGATAAAACCGTATTAAGGTTTACACATTCGACTAGTTATCAAACACTAAGATAATGTCAAATCAACTTATCGATTAAACAAGAACATGTAATCAACACATGTAAGTGCAATGCAAGTGGTTTTAAAAGAAAAGTCATATATACTACTTGTTTGATTAGTATTCCTAAGGCGAGGCAAACTATCAATGTTTTAACACTTACTTTAGGCAAGTATAGGAAAACAAATTTTTCAAGTTGGAGAATGAATATGAGACTATTATTAGCGGTGCTCAATTAAGGCTAAACACGACCATTTTACGGTGATTCCACATACCCAACTTCTCCAGAAGCAATTCAACCGTTAGGTCAAATTGAGTTTCTAGTGCAATAGATTCTCCAAGAATCATTCTCATGTTAGAAAGATGGGAACTCCTACTTTTGCCTATTAAAGTGTATAAAAGATGATAGTTTACCAATACTTGGCTTAATGTGACACAACTAATATGCAATATAACCAAGGAGATGAAGATGTCATGTTATACACATGAATTTTAACAATGGTGTGTTTGATAAACAATGTGTTTTAATCTTGTGTTTAGAATCGAAAGTTGTTCAAATTACACAATTAATTGTATGATCTAATGGATGACATCTTGTACTTTAAATGTGAATTGATCATCTAAGACTAGAGAATGGAATATGTTAAACTAAGAACGTTCTCAAGAAAGCTCTTTGAACATTATTTAACAAGAATCTAAGTAAGGTTACCAACTTCAATAGATCTTGTGTATGCTCTAAAATTGTGTAGTTTTAACCTTGGATGTGCACTCGGTTTGAGCAAGGTTAGGTTATGATGTACGCTTGAAAGGAAATAGATACAAATAGTATCTTTCAACAAATGAGATTATCCCATGGGATAAAGTTATCATGCTTATGAAAACAAGTATGACAAGATGAATTGATATGCTAGTTCACGTAACTTGTAGATGTTTGTTTCAAGATCATTTAGCCAATGAGGTGTAATGAAATCTCTTGTAGCACAACTATTTATGTCGCAAGAGTGATGCATAGGATATACAATATCCTTTTAACAAAATGAAAGCTTAACGCATGAATCTTAGTCATAATGTTCTTCAAAACATCATGTTTTCCTAAATGAAGATATGAAGCCAAAGTGTTTGAATCGGATAGTCCCATCTAAATAAACTTGGTCTCAAGATTATATTCACTAGATGATGACAAGAGGAATTCACTCGAGTTTCTTATGTATACCCTCAAGATTCATTGTTGCTTGGGGTGTATGATGTTGGCTTTTGAGATTGCATTTTAACATATGTTGTTAAAATGTTGATTTGAAGTTTAACGAAATTTATGCAGAAAGTTTATCGACAAAGTATTACTAATACTTTGATAATTTGTGAAGGTAGTACTACTTATACCTAGTGGACATTGACAACAATTACCAAGAGCACCATGCTTATTTGATAGTTGAGGTTCTAGCCATAATGAATTATCTAAGTCCTTATATATGGGAAAGGATGGTTGAGTTTGTTCAAACGCATTTGATTCAAGACAAGTGTTGGACACAAAGGCTTTTGGGCAATACACTCAACGAATTCAATTGATGGTAAGGATGGTGGATTGGTTTATCTATGTGGTATGTCTTCTAGTGTGTCTAAATAAGGATGTGGTGATGTAGGGTTTGTTGTGCTATGGGAGTACTTAGGTTGATTATTTGTCCATAGACGCTGAACACAAAGAAGTACGGATACTAATTCTTATGGTTCATTGGTTGCTACAACTAGTGGGTGAAGTGCTTGAAGTTTTGGTCATGTCTATGAATCTTAGGGGTGAGGTATAGGTTCACCTTGAAAGGGACGTTTGATTTAAAGGATGCTCTTGGAAGATCATGAGCAATACGCTTAATGGTGCCAAAAGATGGAAGAGGGATAGTAGGTGTCAAAGAGGATAAGTGGCACAATGGGTTGTTTGTTTTGGATAAGTGCTTCAACATGTGTTGTTAAAATACTGAGTGTTGATTTTTTCGGATATGACTTTTAATGACTACAATCGAAGTCGATATACTTGAATATTTCGGATGAAATACTTAAGTTGTCAATCCTAATTTGTTGAGATTATAAAGCTTAGATTGAACTCAAGGATAACAAGATTTGATAGTATGTCTTTAACATATGTGTGAGTTATGACTCTATGTAAATACTTATCGCTCTTGAAGGATGACACATTATTTTCATGTTAACCAAGTGAGGCAATACATGTAGATACAAAACAATATCTATAGTCATATGTTAGACTTGTGTATGATATCTTTGCAAATAATGAGTCCAGATTTGTTAGTCTCGTAAGTCATCTAAGTCATCCGCAAACGGGTGAGGAGATGTTGGTGGTGTTGCACAAAGTACAAGTTTTGGAGACTTTGGTTGTGAAGGTGTTTTGATGGTTGTAAAGTAGTCATAATGATGGGTGATTTTGGTGGTGGACTTGGACTACTTAAGTTTAGAAAGTTCACATCTTGAATGGGTGATGAGATGTTGAGAGGTAATGAGTCCGAGGATGAAGAGCTCAAGCTAATGAAGCAACAAGATCGTATGCTAATCCTAGTGGTTTTCTTAAGTGGCTTATTTGAGGTTAAGGATTTAGTCATTTTGACTTTGCTTTAAGAAATGCTAAGCTTGAGGAAAAGTAATGTTGAGGGTGTGAAAATGATCATCTTGAATGTGTCGATTTATGAAACTAAGGATTCATGGATTTGATGTTAATCCATACAAAGATGGTAGTTTCTAATGAGATGGAAGTGTCTAAAATCATGTCAAACATCCTAAGTTAATCCATTGAGGATGTGTTGAGTGAGGTATGAAAGATATGTATTAACAACTATCCTAGAAACGAAGTTTGGTAAATTAGATCATGGGTTTTAGTAAAATTCAATAACTTACCCGTAGGATCCACGGCACCAAAATCATACACGCACGGTACCCTAAAGAGGGTGCCGCCCGTCCGCCTGCATGTGCACGGCGGTACCAAAATACATAAAGGACGGTACCAAAATTATGGTGCCGCCTCGATCCGTGGAGTGTAAATATGGATGAGTACGCTTTAGGTGTCGGGACATTTCAAACCCAAATTTTTCTCAAAAGTCATTATACTAAACATTTCTAGTTAGAAAAGCAAATAACACATGTATAAACATAGTGGAGCATAAATTTTGAGCAAGGCTTTTGATTTCCACAATATAGTGAAAATGGTAAAATTTGATAGCACACTTGTGCTATCCACCGCATAAACCGTTAGCATACAACATTGTTTTAAGTCATATTATCATCCTACAAAGTAAAACAAATAAATTACATCATACAACATTGTTTTTGTCCTTGTACCAAACACTCTCTTAAAACCTCTATTTTTCAAAGTACTTGACTAACTTACTTAGTACTTATTGCTGTTTAGTCATGACATTTCATAAGTTATGCGAGATGTTAGTATAACCTATGCAAAGGAAGTGATCTAAGTCTATAAGTGATGGTAAAACAATTTTCCAACTAAGTGCACAAAATCTAGCAAATGTCCTATTGTGCATAAACAAGAAATCGCCAAGTTTAATAAATAACATGGCAAGATTGACATTACATTATGCAAACAAACAAGTGTAAACAACAATTTTAAAATAAGCAAGCAACATATATGCAAACAACATAAACAAGTGGTCATTTAGCATAGCATAACAAAAACACTTTTCATCATTTTATGCTTAAGAATGACGATGTATACCAAGCTTAATTAGTTTCCTTTAAACATATTACCAAATTATTTAGTTTCAAAAGAAATTGTATCCAAGTTTCAAGAATACCAACTTAAATTACTTGATTCAAAAATTTTGAGTTTTTATGTTAAAGCGAAACTTAATATCTTAGATATACGGTAGTATTTGGTCTATTTCACCTATTTAAAATTTGACTCATGCCATGAGAGTATTTTTAAATGAAAGTAGACTCAATTCCCTTTAAAATGATAGGTGGTTCGACTCCTACGGACTTACGGTTAATAAGTTATGAATTTTTAAGTTGGCTAAAAACTGCAGATCACTGCAGTACCAAGGAACCAAAATGTAACAAGGAAGGATCCCTTTATTTGGTACCGCCATCCGTGGCCTTCATGTAATGTCACGAATGTTGAAAATGTACTTACTCATAGCGAAAAAGTGTAGGACTTACTAGATTTGATAGAAAAATATAACACACATATTTTGTTTATTATTTTTCTAATATGACTTATCTAAACATTTAACAATAAAATTTATAAGTATAATTAGCAAAACCTTTTCATATTATATTTCGCTCAATGATAATTTGATACATGGATCGTGCTCCATTTTAAAACCATTTGTTTTGAAAATAAGAGCTACGAGGCTCGATACCAATTGTGAAAACGTAGGGGGGGTGAATACGCTATCGCTTAAAAACGTTAGATCTTTAGTATCAAATCGCTTATGAAGCTTGTTATAATATGAAAGTATCAATTATTGTTTGTAACTAATATAAAGCATAGTAAACCAAGTTGTCACACAAGCATAAACATCAAACCACATCACAAGCAATTATAAAAGTAAAGAGATAAAGAAAGGAAAGTGCAAACCGAACACGAGGATTTATAGTGGTTCGGTCACGGATCTCCTTTCCGCCTACTCCACTCCCCGAGTACCCAACTCGAGAGTTACTTCACTAAATCAACAAGCTCCCTTCTCGGCGGAGAAAACCTTACAATCGTCGCTACACTTTTTCCCAGACAAAGCTAAATACCGGGTTCTAGTTCGAGGTAGAACCAACCTAACGTCGCTTATACAATATTTCCGACACTAAGCTAGATGTCGAGTTCTTTTCAAGGGTACAACCACTCCCACTATGTTTTATGGCCCAACATAACAAACCTTGTGTTTTATGGTACAAACACATAAACCATCTAATCTAGTTTGGTGAAAGTGTTGTGATGATGCAATGATGTTTATAATGATGATCCATGACATAAATGTCTAATGGATATGAATAACTAATCTAAATGATCTTCTTAAATAAGAAGTCTTCAATCAATGAGGATATCAAGAGATCTTGAATCTTCATATGTTGATATGCTTTGGTGAATGAGGATGGCTAGATCTCCAAGCTTTCCTTGGTTGATCAAAATGTAAAGTATGCTTACAACAAAGATGAATGTTAGAAGCATTATGATCATGTGATGATACGGGTGATTAATGTATGTTACTACATGGTTATCTATAGATCTAAAAGATGAAAGAAAGATAGAAAGAATGTGTGTTGGAAGGATGATTGAAATGAGAAGACAATGGGCTCTATTTATAGCCAAAATGTAATCTAAAAATAATACTTTATTGGATTTGATATCTTAGAATATCTTTCAAGATCTTTCAAATCTAACCAAATATTGACCAAATCTTCTAAAGATATGATGATGCATGAAGTGATGTAAAATTGTATTTTCATTTAGATTAAAATGTTCATGAAAATAAACTTGTAAAATGTATTATGTAACTAGTTTATAAAAAGTCTAATTGCCTTTTATAAAATAAAATATCTAGTTAGGTGCTTGTCAAAATAATATATATTTTGTCAAGTGTAAGTAAACTTTAGTACTTGTATTAATATTATAGTTAGTTTACTTGTACAAATAAAAGTATATATTTGTTAGACATTTTACAAAAGAAGTATTTGTATAAAATACTTGTGAATGCAAATGTAAAATGAGGTTCAAATAGAATGATTAACCTATTAAAATACTTAATGACTCTAAACGTATTTTAAACATTCTAAATGATTTGTTAATGGGTTTGATCATAATGCCACATAACAAACATGTACGAACCGTGTTGTAACATACGAGGACTTGAGACATCGAGAGGTGTTGAATGTATATTGAGACAATGTAATTACAAGTAACTTGTACATTTTACGTTATGTATTACAAGTTACATGTTTGTCATCAATCAAAACAAACGAGATCAGATAGATTAAATATCGTAATATTTGCACTAACTATGCTTTGACCCTTCATTTGATACCCGAGCCAAATATGTTTCCTAGTCGAAGGTAACTCGACCGTGTCATTGATGCACCAATGGCATGACTCAGCAGGTGTCGAGTGATGTTACACACCGTCCCCATTCGATATGATTATGAGCTCACTATATGTATATGATTTGGCCACTATGTTTCGGGGCGATGGATGCATCCTAGATATGATATGTTTCGAGGATTTGATCCGATTGGAGCTTTGTCCGGTGAATGATGTCGGGTGCAATCCGTGTCTTCACAATTCGGGAGTTAGCTACTCCATTTGTTACCGAGGTCTCCTCCTATTATGTATGGTATTCCGAGGTCACCCTCCGAATACAATGGCTACTTATGATATGATATGATATGTTTCGGGCTTGGGTAGATTGATAACCCTTACACTTTTGATATACCTATATTGTACCGCTACATTCCCAACGCACTATATTATGTGTACCCTTATATGACTCACTCAACTACCAAGATATATATATTCCATTGCTTTGATCTCACATTCTCATTCCGTTAATTCGATTATCGTCCCATTCACGTCATCGGTTATTATATGTTTATTGGATTTGATTATGCTATTCATGTTTTATGTAACCATTGATTATCCCGATATGATGTGATTAATATGCGGTTATCCGAGTTACCGTTGTCATCTCGATGATATGTGATCTCACCGTTATATGACCTCCGATTGTCTCGGTGACCATGCTAGTGTGATATCGATAGTTTGTCTGCTTATCATGTGTGCTTCGCTCGCTTATTCTCGTGGACTATGACTATCCGTTGTATCCTTATCGCTTGTTGTTGACTTGCCATGTTTGCATTTATGTTTATGCTACGGTTTGATTGGGTAAATGGTTCACTTGTGACGCCTGGCTTGTTAATTTGTTTAGTTGCCCGCTATGTCTTTAATTCATTTAATAATATCTTTATATCGTATTCCTACTTGTTACTTGTGATCGCCATGTCTTGATTACCGCTATGATATCGATCATGTCTTCAATAAAGAGTTTTGACCTGTGTGAATTGCCATGCTCACCGATTTATTTATTGTTTCCGCTTCCGTAGATATCTGTTTGGCTTGTATGTATTTTGATTTCTGAATTGATTGTATGATATATACGTTGTGTGGATGCTATGCCCGCTATGTTGCTTTTGTTTCGCTTCTTGTATGTCCGGTTTGTATGTGCTTGTTTTATGTCATCGATGCCTTGCTTCGCTTTCGCCTCCTTGTTGTCTGCTCGCTTTGGATATCCTGATAATTGTGTTCTGCAGATCCTCTTTGACTCATTACTCTCATTTCGCTACGACTTTGTTATCCGTCCCTTTGTTTCATTTGCATTTCAGATTCTATTTTAGCTTTTGCTTTGTTATATCCGCTCACTGGCTTTTAAGCTCACCGCATTTCTTTTCCCGGCAGTTTAGGTTTGAAGATGGGCTTTGATCAATGAGAGTTGGATTATCCGAGTGGACTAACCCTAGTTACCTTACTATTTGGACTTGTTTTATTGGGCTTTTGTTTTGAGATTCATTTTATTTTAACTTTTGGATTTTGTATTTTCCTTGTAAATCTTTGGTTATTATGACTTGGTACATTATTATTTAAAGACTTTCGCTTGAAAATTTTACTTGTATGTTCGATATGACACCAGATCGCGACACTTCTACCCTTGTCGGATTGGGTGTTACAATTATGGTATCGAGAGCCGTGTTTCGCCTTGTTGACCTTAGGATTGACCGCGAGGACTTGGGTAGACACTAGGCTTCCGTCTGTTATGATCTATTCCGATTCCTTTTGATTGTCGTTCGCTTTGTCTTCGATAATCTTTTATCTTCACCGTTTTGGTCTTCTTCTTCACATTTGATTTTATTATTTTGTCTTCGCGCATCCGCTTATCGATTGTTAGATGGAGACTACCCGTGGAGCCGAAGATGATGGTGCCGAACTGCGCTGTCGCAATGCCTCCTAAAGTGGAGAGGTTAGTGAAGGTTAGCCACACCGATCGCCGCGTTACCGGAGGCATCGTGGATCTTGATGGAGGAGCCGGACGGATCAACCAAAGGCGCAAGGATGGAAAAAAGTTCAACCGTTGTCCGAGAAGGTTCATCTACTTCATGTGATCCGGGCGCGACTTGTGTTACTCGATTCGCTTGTCACGCGTTTTGAGGCGGTTTGATATCTTGCTGCGTGATTTTGATCGGCATTACTTTTCTTTGATTTGTTCAGAACTCGGTTTGAATCATGAAGTTTTATCGTTTAGCATTCTGGTATATCTCAGTTTTTCTTTTGGATCGTCGGTAATGAGTCATAAGGAGACGTTTTGTGCATGTTGGTGGCATTCTTTCACTGTGATATGGCAAGTTGTTTGATGTGTTATATGCTGTATGTATGTAATCTGGTCAGCTCTGGTATGTTGCTTGATATCTGTATGTGATATGTTTTGTGTGATATCCGCTATGTGGTTTGTCATGACCCGGGACAGAATATGGTGACAATAAGGGCTTGTTATGTGATGCAAGTATTATGACGCCTGATCAACGTGATAATACCGAGATCATATAATTTGAACTTATTGGAAACATACGACGTCTTGGGAAATGCCCGAGGTTGGTACGTGAATGGACTAGGACTTATATCCGTTATCCTTCGATCCTCATATTCGTTTGAAATTTTGTACCTGACGAGACGCCACCAACACCGTTACGTGTAAGATTGGTACGCTTTGGGCTCATACGATTATGATATGTATCAAACTATGGATTGCTACGTCGCGCTTTAAACTCAGACGTCTCTGTACCCTGCGACTTCAATTTTCGAGGACGAAAATTTTTCTTTTAGAGGGGAAGAGTTGTAAAACCCTAAAATCGTTAATGTGTGAAATGACCCTTTCGCCCCTCAAGATAAATAATTACGAAAGCTCGTAAACACGTAGTTAAACGTTTACCTCATAAATAAATGATACAAGAACAAGATAAATAAATCACACTCATGATCATGAATTATAGTTATATAACACATAAAATGATAACCCTCAAGGTCTCATAAATCATAATATTAATTACATGCTAACTTAAATATGTTAATATGTTGACTATTTGTAAATATGTTATAAGCATACATGTAAACATCACATAAAATAATATAACCAAGTCACATAAATCATCTTTTAATGACTTCATGAAATAATACGTATAGATATGTAGGTCGAATAAAGCATGCACTTTATACTTAAAAGAATCAAAAGCCATATATCATGGTATTGTTAAAAACAAGAAATCTGTTTTGTTCCCCCCAAAAATCTCGGCTGGAACCCACGCCCCTTTAACCATCATTTATCCCCACTTAATCTCATTCTTTCTAATCTACACATTTAAATATGGAAGCATTAAATTGGTCAATCACACTCCCCATAATCTCGGCAATCACTTCCCATGTTTCCCATATTAATCTCAATTATCACTCAAATGTAACTTACAAATCTCTTTTCAAAATAAACACACAAAAGAAACCTACCTCTCTTATTCAAAAGTGACGGCACCTTTCTTTCTCCCCATTCCATTCGAATTCAAGGATATTACAAGGTGTTGGTGACGTGATCAGGGGAGACTGCAATAAGGAAAGGTATCGAGCTATTCGAAGGTAGTATTGAGCGTGAGTCTAGGTCAGGAGCTGTTTTGGACGTGAGGCTATCTTGGCTTGATTCATCGTGGGTTAAGTCACAAGGTGGTGGCTTCGCTTCCGTCTTCGCCTGCTTTCTTCCATACGTGATACGCTACAATAGGTAACCTCTTATATCATCATCTCGCCTCACTTCTCTTTCTTGTGATTCTCTTTGATTACCGCTGTATTACCTTCTCCACATGAATGCATGTTTACTAACTCTTTTGTCACATAAAAACCATGATATAATCTTCACATAAAAGGATAATAATTGTTGCATGGATCATACTCACGTTCTCATGAAGTATCAATGAAAAGCCATGCATGTATTCTGTTTGAACCTATGTCATGCATGATTGTCTATATTTTGTATAAACTTAAAATGAGGCATTGGTACATGAAGGAAATATTTCATAAAGATTCTTTCTCATGCTACATAAAATATTGAAGAAAAGAGAGGCATGCACATGATAACCTCCACTAAATGATTACATTATTTTAAGATTCATCACATATAATAAGATGTGCATGGAATCACAATTTTTGTCACGTATAATGACAAATGAAAAGCAATGTATTTTCGACCCATATAAATCTGTTGGAACTCTTGTTTCGACATGCTCATGCATCGACCTAAATCATGTGCCATCTAAATATTGTCTAATCAAATGGAATAAATAAATACGCAAGTATGTTTTGATTTAAAATGTGTCGATACGTGTGTCGAATAAAATGACTTGGGGTTTAAGGCATGTCGCGACTTCATTGGGCACCGAGAGAGTCGCATAACTTGGTCATGTTTATGTCTGCGATTTTACTAGAAATGTAAAAAGGGTGTCGATATGGTTCAGGTTTCTAAAAGGTTTTCGAATTTGATAAATGTTAAATGACTCATTTTGTGAAGAATAAAACTTGGAAGTGTGGCTCGTAACTAATGTAAAAGAATGGTTTAAATTGTAAAATATGTATAATTGTGATATTTACACTTCCTACTTTGCATTATTGACATTTAAACCCTAAACTCTTATAACTTGTCATAAATGATCCTTAAATCATTATAACACTCATTTTCATTATTTAACTATAGATAAGTGACTAAACTTACTAAAAGTGGAAATCTGCTAAAAATGGAAAGCCGTCTAAAATGAGTAATCCGATCTTAATAAGCGGTATCTAATTCATATAGGTTCCGGACGGCGGGATTGATTCATCGTGTGACCTTACTTTCCTATTTTGCTTGCTTCGAATGAGGTACAGATATTCTATCCCTTTTCAGTAGGGATGTCTCCTGACTTTTCAATCCTTGACCTTGTTTCATCTATGATATTCCTTTGCTATGATTCCCTATGCTATGATCCTTTTGATATGATTCCGACATAATACTTTGATATGATTCTGTTCGCTATGATATTCGTTTGTTATGATTCTGAATTACTGATTATGAACCTTATGATTATGAACCATCTGATATGAACTTTGATATGAACCCTTATGATATGATATGAATATGCTTTGACCCTTCAGTTTGATACCCGAGCCAAATATGTTTCCTAGTCGTGAAGGTAACTCGACCGTGTCATTGATGCACCAATGGCATGACTCAGGTGTACGAGTGATGTTACACACCGTCCCCATTCGATATGATTATGAGCTCACTATATGTATATGATTTGGCCACTATGTTTCGGGGCGATGGATGCATCCTAGATATGATATGTTTCGAGGATTTGATCGATTGAGCTTTGTCTCGGTGAATGATGTCGGTGCAATCCGCCTTCACACCTCGGGAGTTAGCTACTCCATTTGTTACCGAGGTCTCCTCCTATTATGTATGGTATTCGAGGTCACCCCTCCGAATACAATGGCTACTTATGATATGATATGATATGTTTCTGGGCTTGGGTAGATTTCTGATAACCCTTACACTTTTGATATACCTATATTGTACCTGCTACATTCCCCAACGCACCATATTATGTGTACCCTTATATGACTCACTCAACTACCAAGATATATATATTCCATTGCTTTGATCTGTCACATTCTCATTCCGTTAATTCTGATTATCGTCCCATTCACGTACCGGGTTATTATATGTTTATTGGATTTGATTATGCTATTCATGTTTTATGTAACCATTGATTATCCTGATATGATGTGATTAATATGCGGTTATCCGAAAGTTACCTGTTGTCATCGATGATATGTGATCTCACCGTTATATGACCCTCCGATTGTCCGGTGACCATGCTAGTGTGATATCGATAGTTTGTCCGCTTATCATGTGTGCTTCGCTCGATTATTCTCGTGGACTATGACTATCCGCTGTATCCTTATCTCGCTTGTTGTTGACTTGCCATGTTTGCATTTATGTTTATGCTACGGTTTGATTGGGTAAATGGTTCACTTTGTGACGCCCGGCTTGTTAATTTGTTTAGTTGCCTGCTATGTCTTTAATTCATTTAATAATATCTTTATACCGTATTCCTACTTGTTACTTGTGACGCCATGTCTTGATTACCGCTATGATAATCGATCATGTCTTCAATTAAGAGTTTTGACCGTGTGAATTGCCATGCTCACCGATTTATTTATTGTTTCCGCTTTCTTGTAGATATCTGCTTGGCTTGTATGTATTTTGATTTCTGAATTGATTGTATGATATATACGCTGTGTGGATGCTATGCCTGCTATGTTGCTTTTGTTTCAGCCTTGTATGTCCGGTTTGTATGTGCTTGTTTTATGTCATCGATGCCTTGCTTCGCTTCGCCTCCTTGTTGTCTGCTCATTTTGGATATCTCAGATAATTGTGTTCTGCAGATCCTCTTTGACTCATTACTCTCATTTCGCTACGACATTGTTATCCGTCCCTTTGTTTCATTTGCATTTCAGATTCTATTTTAGCTTTCGTTTGTTATATCATCACTGGGCTTTTTAAGCTCACCGCATTTCTTTTCTGCGGCAGTTTAGGTTTGAAGATGGGCTTTGATCAATGAGAGTTGGATTATCCGAGTGGACTAACCCTAGTTACCTTACTATTTGGACTTGTTTTGGCGGGCTTTTGTTTTGAGATTCATTTTATTTTAACTTTTGGATTTTGTATTTTCCCTTGTAAATCTTTGATTATTATGACTTGGTACATTATTATTTAAAGACTTCGCTTGAAAATTTTACTTGTATGTTCGATATGATACCGTGATCGTGACACTTCTACCCTTGTCGGGTTGGGGTGTTACACATTGACTTCACAAAAAGGGACAACCTCCATACTACACCGATTGACCAAACCTCACCGACCATTGGCCAACCAGATGAACCACGGATTCCCTTCGATATTTCTTCAACAAAGACTCGAATTTCTTCTCCATGGTGGCGATGGTTCAAGGAAATATGCTACATCCTTGACATTTCCATTCCCCGCAGCCTATCTACTCAAACCGCATTGCCATTGAGGAACGTGCAAATCACTTGTTCTCCAACACAAGGAAGCATACGCATCGAGATGCATTGTATGGGATTCATCAACGCCCGAACACCGACGAATCTACTACGTGGTTGTCAAGTTCGTAAGTCACAACATGCGTTGTATAGTACTAAAGACATCGCTGCCATCCAACATGTTGGTCTTTCATCCAAATGGGACTACACCTTTCTCAAGAAGATTGTGGTCAAAAGACAGGATGAAAGGGATTATGCATTCCGTGAAGTCGACTTTGAGAATTTGTCTCTCAACGATATTGAAGACATGTACCTTGCCAAAGCATGGTCGCATGAGACAATTTTCAACCGAAATTCAACGTGAATTCATCAAGTCACCGCTCATTTTCATCGACGCATAGTAATAAAAGAACGTGTTGAAGATCTCTAGCTTGCCGTTGAATCATATCGTACACGTGTCAACTTCACTCTACCACAACTTGATCTTCCCGATATCAACCACTATCACAATTAACGCCATCAAGAAACCGCTTTGGTGTCGTTTATCGCAGCGAACTTCATCGCAATTGCTTGATGGCGTGTAATGAGCTTCACAAATTTGGAGATCATACTCAAAGATGGTTAGGGACGGATTAGCTTATCGATTGAAGGATATACGTGAAAACATCGGGAACCCTAAGCGATGGAATTCTCGTGATCGGAGGAATGTGAGAAGGATAATCACCATGATTGATGAACGGTTGTTCGAAGGATCGCCTGCACGATTGAGAGCTATGTTGGTGGTCGACCCAGATTAACATCACCGCTTTCAACGCCTTTGCACACTCTCGGAACATCAATGCACTTCCGGTACCCCTTGAATTGTTTCTTTCATTATACATTTGGATGTGTGATTATATATGTGTATGGCTTGTGCACACATAACAAAGGTACAACCCGTAATTGTCAAGAAAGGACCCCGTGGTACGCCTCGCCACAATCCTTATAAAAGGAGCGAAAGCTTCTTATTTTTGAGTAAAACCTATCAAACCTTTCATTTTTCAAGGTTTGGCTCAAAAGAACAAGTACTTCCCATATGTTTTCAAAACCTCAACCGCTTATATCACTTGTCGAGGGGGAGTATTTATGCTAAAACTTTGTTCACAAATTGTTCATAGTGGTCATCTTCCTCAACACTCGAAATGGTCATATTTATTGTCAACATTTCAAAAATAACATTTTATATGCCATTTTGAGGGGAGAAAATTGTGTGATAAGAAATATGTTGTGCAAAATGCAAATGAATCGTGTACTTCGTAGTTAACCAACGAATTGACGGAACTAAACCGGTAATAACTCGAAAAGACTTGTCCCGGACGGGTAATAATTTCAAGCTAGTTCGCTAGTAATGTAAACGTGTCTCGCAAAGGACTTATCCAAGTAGAAAGTACCATTCGAGACACTCTTGGTAGACATGAACTCGACGGGTATGACAACCTTTCGAGGTTTGTCTACACCTTCAAGGTAGTTATTAGAGCTAGTTGTCACCTAAAAGTCGACAATGTAACTCTTTAACTATGCAACGAACCGTGTCTCATGGGATTGTCTATCTCCGTGGATCAATTCAAAATGTGTGCGCTCTTTCCTCACTGCATTTAAACCATTAAAACTCTTAAGCACATGCGAGGAGAGTATTTATGCAAAATCCTATCTCTCACAGTAGTTCAAACATGTTTTCCATTTACAAACCCTTTGAGAGATTTTTTCACAAACAGTGGTTTTAATGGCAACCTAGGTTAGTCATGGAGTTATAAGGTGACTAAGGTTAGGAATAACCGTCCTATGATTCGCTAGATCCGGAGGGATCTACCCAAGGATATCACAAATAGTTAGTACTTAGAAGTCCTTAGGTACGATTATAAAAAGGAGTAAATGAGAATCGGAGAAAGAAGGAGTTGAAGAATCAAAAGGAAATGCAAAGAAAAGGGTGAAAAGAAATAGCCCTCCAGATTATTCAACTTAGGAAGACACCGGTTCAATTCATATACATCGTTGTCACTTAGTGACACCGGTATTGAAGATTAAAAGTCGTCATGGACCCAATGGACGCATGCACTAAACCTTCTTAGCCACTCAAGTTTCTTTCAACGTGTTTGTTTCATTCTCACAGGAACCCTACGTAAACTATTGGCTTTCTTAGAGATCGCGGTATTGAAAGGAGACCTCTCCTAGTCTCCGCCAGAAAACCAAAACGCACTATTGAGTCTAGAGCCACGAGATTCATCAAAAGATCTCTTAGGTACACTTGACATTTCATCATTTGTTGATCAACTAATAAGATCATCGCTGGTTCATATCGAGTCCTTCACGATCTTAGCAACTGTCGAGAACATTCATGAGAGGTTCACAACCGATCCTCGATGATTGAATGGAAACTCCTACATGCGGTCAACATCAAACAAATTCGACAAAGAAGTCACTTCGGTAACTCCCGTGGATTACGCTGGAGGTGTCTCAAACGGTCTACGTCAGAGGTGATGCTTCGGTGTACCTCAAATGACTCATCTCGAATCAGATGTACTTCGACATCGCGTTATCTCACTGTGGGACTCCGCTCAGAACGGCCTTTGTAAGAATTAGAGTTGTGTTTTCACACTATGTCGTTAACACTTCTCAAGTTCAAACTTGTAGGTACCGGAACCGCTTATTACTAACCGCTTGAAATGTTTTCTTATGGAAGTCTCCGAGCGGATGATCGTGGTCGATTCTTCTCATGCTCACGCCAACATCATCACTAATGGAAGTTCTATCCTAAAGCAACACAATAAATGAATGATTCGTCGTTAAACCAAAGAATCTACAAAGTTAAAGACTTAAAGAACTTCATCAAGATTGAATTCCAACATCAAAGAGAGTGAGCATGTTGAAGAATGACGGGAGACACTGGAGCAAACAAGGCACTGAGGCAAATTTGATGCGATAACAACATACTATCACTTTCACCACAAAGAACAATGATCAAAGAACAAAGTTAATGATGACGCCAAAGCATAACCGCTCAAGGAAAACTATCTCTACACCGGGAGATTGTTCGAATCAAGGCAATTCTTCTCACAAGAAAGAAGAATGTCGAAGACGTTAGAGCTACTATTACATCAACGCTTCACCGCTCATCACCAACACTGGTGGGGAGATTGTTGGAATCACTCCTAAACCATAATCAAGTGTTAGTAATTAATATGTAATAGTTAGCTTTATTATGGCCTTTATGTTTGTTATTAGCCTTAAGCTTATGTAGAAGGCCCATGAGCTTAGGCCCAAGCCCATTAAAGAAAGGATGGAAACTAGAGTGTTGCCCTAGCTTTCCTCCTATAAATACTTATGTAAACCTTCATTTGAAGGTTGGTTGTTCAAGTTATTTTTTCATACTCCTACGCCAGAAACCGTATCATATTATCGTGTGTGTGTGGTTTTACTTGTTCAATCGCCTTTATCTCTTTCTATATTACTTGTGTTTGTAAAACTAGTGACCTAACATTTTTTCGCTTGACGATTAACGGTTTGAAAAATATTTATATTTGAAAAAATGATGAAAGTGAGTTTTTTTAATTGTTGGGATTAATCTCATCCATTAGATCTAAAAAAATGAAGGGTGGAGATTGATCCCTTAGTATGTAAAGAAGTTTTTGTCCTCAAATGATCTTAAATCTAAAAATTAACTAACACAAATCTTCTAGAATATTAAAAGCCTAAGGGCATCCACTATGGTGGTTTATAAAAGGCTTTATAAAAAGATGAAGAGGTCCATAATATTGTTAACCATAGTGGACACTAATTTTATGCTTACATGACATGAAGAGGTCCAATATCTTAGACCTTTTCACAATTTAATACATTGAGTTATGTTATATATTTATAAAGCTTTAACAAATTTATGTATAGTGGAAATAGGTTTATAATCTAAAAGGTTTATGTGTTTGTGATGTGGCGTAATTATAAACCTTTGTACAGATTTATCATAGTGGATGCTCTAAAAACGATAGAGTTCTAAATAAATAAAGGAACATTAATGACCTAATTAAACAAATTCACCAAGCACAATTATAAAGCATGATCAACTCGGATAATTGCGTCCCTAGAGTGGTCTTTATTGAAATCGATATAACATAAAGTAAAAGATAACAAAAGTTTTTTTTTTTTTTTTTTTTTCACGCGTTGTAAACTTGACGTCTTAGTTTTTTCATCCATATATGTTACACGCAAGTTATGGATACCTAGATTTATAAAAACAAATCAGCTTAGTGATGATTATCCCTACAGAAAGACTCGTCCTTTAGTTTAGACTTTTACAACATTCGACGATACATCAGTATCTTAAGTTAGAATTTGAAAGAAAATAACCAAAGAACATGAAGATAGTGGTAAAAACGAGCGTATAATGTGCCACATTGCAGCTATCACAATTTTTTTTTCTACCGTAGTCTCACAAAATCTAGAAGGTGAATTTATGCATTCCTTTTGATTTTTGTTAGCTACATTTCTATGGTTGTGGTTAAGCCTAATCATTTGTGTAAAAATATTTTCATTTTCATGCATATTTAATGATTATAATTATAGAAAGTATTGTTAAACAAAAAATATTTAATGTTAATTAATTATTGATTTTTCAATTTAAGATAAGATTAATCATAACTCATAAAGTTATGGTTAGCAATAACCCTTGTTTTTTTTAAGCAAACTAAGTTGGCAAAATTAATGTTTGTTTACATGACTATAATATACCAAATCTCTATATAAATTCATGAGATTTAAAGGTTCGTCTATTATCCTATATACTAAAAGCCATTGAAGGCATGTGAGTGCAAAACAGTGCTTTCTACAGTGTACGCCATCGCTATTTCTAGACCTTCTTCCCACATAAACTTGATCCTCACAAAAAAAACACACACACAGACACATCTTCACAAGAAGTTTCTACCTATTCATTGCCTTTAATCTTAATCTTTTACAAAGATTTAGAAGCAAAAAACACGTACAACCTACGCATATACTCTAGCAGCTGAAATCGAAAGGTATTGTTACCTTTAAACTTTAGTACTCATATTTGTTGAACTAAAAAAAAATAAAAAAAAAAAAATAAAATAAACAAAACAAAAAAAAACGTTTGATGGATATGTTTTTTTTCTTCTTTTGTCCAGGTTGTATATTATGTCACAAATCCAACACGATCCACAAATAACATAAACCCTAAACAAAACAAATCTAAAGATTTGTGTAATGTGCTAAACTAGAGTTCTTTTATAACTGGTAGTTTGAACACTTAACAAAACACTGAATTTACCAAAACAGAATAGTAAATTGAAGTGAAATGTCAAAAGGAATTTGTTATTGGAATTATGAATTGTTGTTACAAGAACAAGAAGAGAGAATACAATCAAAGCTAAATTGTTACAATGACATAAGGGTTCTATTTATACAAAGTGAAAGGTAAAGAAAAGAGCGGGAAAGTCAGTTGAGAGGGAAATGGAATAGCACGTGCGTATTTGAATCAGTTGAAACTTGAGCATGTGATAATCCTTCCTCCTTAAAAACTTCCTTGTCCTCAAGGATCAAGCACAAAATCTGGAAACCTCTTTACTATGTCTGCTAACAGCTCCCATGTAGCATCTTCAGTAGTACCATTGCTCCATTGAATTAAGCCAAACACCACTGCTCTATTGCCTTGTTTGACTATCTATTTCAAGTAGCTTTAAAGGAGTAGCAGGCAACAAACCCTCTGCATCACATTGTGGAAAGTCTCCCACAACAGCTGTCCAATTCTAGCAATGATTTGAAAAGGGAAAAAAACTTAGATGACAACTTGTGTTGCTTTCCTTTTCTAATAGTAAGATGTTTGTAGGGCTGCAATTTCAAATACACGCAAGCTCCCACTGCAATTTCTCTTTCAGACTTGTTCCTATCAGCTTGAGATTTCATTATATCCTGAGCTTTTTTGAGATTGAGCTTTAATAACTGGATGGTTTGCTCCCTAGCTTGAAGTGTTATGTCCATAGCTTTTACTGCACAGTCTTTAGCCACATATGGAATATGCAAGAGAGGAGACTGACCATAAACAACTTCATAAGGAGAGGTTTTAATTGAATAGTGGAAGTTTGTTTTGTACCAATATTCTGTCAATGGAAGCCATTTGACCCAATCTTTTGGTTTCTCACCAGTCATGCATCTGAGATACCCCTCTAAACGCTTATTCACAATCTCTGTTTGCCCATCAGTATGAGGGTGATAAGCCGATGACATTTTCAATTGTACTTGCAGTTTCTCAAACAATGATTTCCAAAAGAGACTCATGAAGATTATGTACCTATCACTGACAATAGACTTAGGCAAACCATCTAGTTTGTAAATGTGATCAACGAACAATTGAGCAATCTGAGATGCAGTGTATGGATGGGCTAAAGTTATGAAATGATCCTGCTTATCCACCACCACTAAGATAGCACTTTATACGTTTTTGCCCGTTTTATTACGTTTTTTTCCGTTTTTACACGAATTCGTCTGTTTCTTTATGTTTTCGTCCGTTTTTACATGTTTTCGTCTGATTTTACACGTTTTTGCCTGTTTTTATATGATTTTGTCCGTTCTTTTCCGTTTTTACACGTCTTCGTTTGCTTTTATACGTTTTGATCCATTTATACACGCTTTCGTCCTTACACATATTTGTCCGGTTTTACACGTTTTCGTCTGGTTTTACACGGTTTGATCCGTTTTTACATGTTTTTGTCCTTTTTTACACGTTTTCGTCCGTTTTACACGATTTCGTCCACTTTTTTAAGTTTTGATCCGCTTCTTCACGCTTTTGTCTGCTTTTATGTTTTCACTCATTCTTGCACGCCACGTTTTACACGCCGCCGCTTTTACATGATATCGCCTTTTTTTACGCCGTCCATTTTACACGTTTCATTCGTTTTTATACGTATTGATCTGTTTTTACGCGTTTTCGTTCAATTTTACATATTTTCATTCGGTTTTGCACGTTTTTGTTCGGACGAAAACGTGCAAGAATGAACGAAAACGTGTAAAAACGGATAAAAACGTATAAAAACATAAAAATATAGGTGTTAAATTTATAAAAACAAAAACTTAGAAAAGAGGAAGTAATTACTAAATTTTAGTGGTTTAATTTTAAATATATTATATAGAGTTAAGGATAAAAGTACAAGTCTTTATGTTTTTTAATAACTTTAGATAATAAACAAATAACACCTTACACTTAATACCCTCAGACTTTATAATATGAACTTTGTTTACAATTACATGAGTATTAGTATTAGTTTGAAACTTTCATCCATTAAAATTTCAAAAAAAATTAAATATACAAATTAGTTTTAATATACGTTAAATATTTTTAAAATAAATATTAGTTTTAAAATTTTACCAATTAATTTTTTTTTGCTATATACATTAAATAAGGACTCATGTTATCTTATTTTAAAATTTTATCTATGCTTACACAGGTTTGAATGCTAAATACGGTTAAATTGTTATTAACGGTAATATAAATATCAATTGGTAATCATGAGTTATTCTGATATGAAAATAAATATACTCGATTGTACTTATAACAACGACTCGTGTAATTATTATTTAAAGTTTATATATGGATATCCGAAAAAACATTTTAAAAAAACTTTACGGAGTATATTGTAATTCATCAACGCTCATTATGTGCTATTAAACTCGCACATTTTGTAAAATATGATATGAATAATTAAAGTTAAACAATAACATTAACCTCAACATCAACATCTATGTCAACTAAACAAAGTTAAATTTTTCATCCAATAATTTTTTTTACAAAATATTAATAGATATTAATCATAATGAAAAACTAATGCATATTTATTAGTTGTACTTATATCACATTTTTCACGTGTAAATTTTTATTTGTCCATATAGTAAACTAAAATTTTAAAATAAATTTAACTCACGTATAAACCATGTGCATGCACGAGACTTATAACTAGTTGATTAATACGTTAGTTAATGCTTCATTAAATGAGTATTGGAATTTGGAATAATGTAAAGTAAAAATTTGACTAGTGTTTATTTAATGAATTTAGTGTCTATTTAGTAGAACCCATTTGCATAACACAATTTGACTTTATTTGCAAATCTTATCTTAACTACATACGTAGTATAATGGAGGCACTCCTTGGCCTTCATTATATGTTATTATACTAAATGTCACTAAGATATTTAAAATCTAAAATTAATTTATAAAAATAATCAAGCATATTGTACAACTAATTCAAACACATTTTTGCAATTAAATGTCACTAAGTTACTTAAAGTTCAGAAACCAATACAAATAATAAAGTATATTGTACAAACTATTCAAACACAAAAACAACAATTTAAGAAAAACAAATAATATAGCTAAAGGTACAACACTAATAACTAATGTTAGCCTTAAAATTCCCCTTCATTAAAATACACAATTAATATACCACAAGATACAAACCAAACAAACTACTAATGTCGTCATCATAACCCAGACAGTTAAATTCAATTGAAAAGAATAGTACATTTGGAAATACGAAAAATTTCATGTGATTTATAAGTTATGAAAAATGTGTAGTTTTTTAATACCGTAATTCATATCAAGAGCTACACATTTTGTTAAACAATGTCGTATAAAGATTTACTAATCATATATTTGTACACACTAATGTATACAACTATAAATTTACACGTTATAATATTGTGACGAATATCACACAACATTTATTGACTAGCAAGTATATTTTACCGTCAATCGTCGTAACTTTTTATTACTACTAACTACCGTTTTCGTATAGCCATTTCCTCGCTATGCATAGGTACTCTCATATTTATATGATGGTTTTTTTAACTTGTGCCCTAGGCACAAGTTAAGACACAAAAGATATCGAAAGTACATGGACCTGCACATAAAAGACACTTGTCTATACTTTTATGTGAATCCCTATGTACTTTTCACGGTCCCTCGCAGACTTTGGTGTGCTTAACTCAGCCTTAGGGCACAAGTTAGAAAACCCTTATATGATATAGTGTGCGATAATGTTATTCCGTAAAATTCTCGTCATGCGTAAAATTATTATCACCTACTACTGCAACGCTCAGGTACCATGCTAGTAATTTGTTATTTACAATAGAAAATATATATTGGTAAGTTATGATTATGATGACTTATTCAAATTTTGTATGTGTTAAAACTTTTAAAACTAAGACTATTAGTAATGACATCAGCCGGTCGAATTTTCAGTGAAGCGGTATTGAATTCGGTTTGATGTCTAGTTTGGTTTTCAAAACTTTTATCCTTGCAAACATGCATTATCCATTCGAACATGACATCCCTAAATTAATATTATTAATGAAACGTATCAAGCAAGTAATTATATTATTTGTTATTAATAAGCCTCTGCAACAACATGTTTTAGTACTATCTGTCAGGCATGCTGGGTAACATACTTTAGGGTCTTTGTTAATCGGACAACAATATTCAATACAATCTTTATCAACTTCACAAGCTAGATGAGGGCATGTCGATGGATCTGGCGGCCAACGGCAATTTTAAGGAGTTCAATTGTCACAACTCTCAATTTCCGGTCATTTCTCACATTTACTATTTTATCGTATATTGTAAACTAGGTTTACAAGTATCAAATTCACGTAACCGTAATGGTTTAGCTGTGAATTCATAATCATATCATCGAGGACATTTCATATAGATTAAGTTTAGTCTACATATCATTAGCATCATTATCATCATATTAGTTCATGCATGGTTTTGCATATTACATTTAACGTATAACTTTTATTAAATAAACGTTATCGCGAATTAATTATTTTGATCAATTGATCCGTTACTTCCAAAATTATCCCGATATATTTTATACTCATATTAAGTTTATAAAATATTATTATTAGTTTACCCATGTTTTAAATTTATTTTGTATATAAATTGTTATAGTTATATAATTACGACGGTTTTCTTAAATATTACACGATTATTATTATATCACTCAAATTTTGCAAAAAATGTATTTTTATAATTTTTATGATCTCAATATATTTTATCTTGACCCGTGAAAATTTATTTTTAACTAACGCTACCCTATATATTCAAATGTGTATACAAGTTACTACTATTACTTAACAATACTACAAGTACACATTTAATTTACATCTATATACAAGAAATAAAAAAATATATATATAATCTTAAACAAATACACCCCCTTGTCGACACAAGGGGGATTAGTCATCAAAAAAATTTGCAAAATATCTCAAGTCTTTGTATTATACTTAAAATATCACTCATTTAATTCATTTTGCAAAATAAGAAGATCAAACTATCTCTTCCTTGCTCTCTTCCTCTCCAAAACCGCCAATCTAAGGATCAAAGAAGGAAGCTTCAAAAATTTCAAGACAAGATTATTATCAATCTAGTATCACTCTTTGTTTAAGGTTTTGCAATATAAACCTTGGGTGATTAGGAAAATCATTTGTTCTCATTAACCTCATCAACTACTAGTAAGCATTTCATACATATCATTATTTTTCATATTCATTTCTATGTTCATTTTTATTATGCACAAGTAAAACATGTAAGTTATGTGATGTTTATACCACTTTTTAAGGTTTTAAGTGTTATATACATATAATCCATCCTATAATTACTCCTTGTTATATATTATTTTTGGTGATGTCTAGGAACCCATGACACCCTAAGAAGGTGTATGGTAGGATTAGAATAGCTTCGGAGTTGTTTTGAATGGGTTAGAATAGGTTTGGCGAGAAAACTCATTTCGACAAGTTTGCAAAAGGGTCTGTCCTTATTTTCAAATCTGGAAAATCCGACAGAGGTAAAAAATTTTGGCCTAGAAATTTAGAAAATATACTTTAAAACGAAACGTGGCGCTTGAACGGATTAAAACGGAGCTATAACGAAGAAGTTATGAATTTTTCAAGTTGGCGGCAAAACTATAATTTTCTGAAATTTCAAAGATATATATCGCTTATTTTGTACGAGTCAAAAATGAAACTTAGGTGTTATAAATTATGTCGACTTGTCAAAAATATGTTAGTATACTTTGATACAAAGCTAAGGACCTTTAAAACGTAGAAAACGGATTTGTAACGATTAAATTATACACGCTTACAAAAGTTGCCGTAACTTTAAAATATAAGAAAACTATATAATTTCTAATAGGCAAATATTACGGCAAAACTAGAGACCATGTTGAAGGTTGTTTTAACATTAATGTAGAACTTTTATAAAGTGATGTCTTCTAATAAAAGTAAGTTCGCCAAGTATATTTTCCAAAATGTTCGAATCGCTTGTCTAGCGGAGTTGTAATGACTTAATTATGGTTACTCAAACTTGGCGAAAACCATCCTTAAACTATACTTTGGACTAAAGTACCATACTTAACTTATATTTTCCTTTGTGATCGAGACCTTTAGGATGGAAACTTAAACACTAAAACTTTGAGATAATGATACGAGCTTCCAAAACCGTTGAGTTTGTTTCCTAACGCACGACGTGCACCATTTTACGACTAGCTTTTAGAGGCCGTTTTGTTCACTTTAAGGAAAATTTCAATGCATTATTTTTACGACGAAAAGTTATATTCTCTTAATAAATCACTAAATGATTATCGTCGGATATCATTTCAACATAAATACATGTAAAGTAATTTATAAATTGACAAGACGTTGTAAGATTATTTTTCGACGATAAACTTTATTTTCAAAAGTGTACAAGTGGTATGGATATCATATGAGTTTGCATGCACGATATTGTTTCATGACTTATATTAGAGTATATCATTTATAATAGGTCGCGTTAGAGTGTTGCGTCTCATTTCGTGCATCCACTCACCATCATAACTATTACCACGGTGAGTAATCACACCCTTTTTACCGCTTTGCTATATTTTGGGGCGAAATGCATGAACCATACTTGAATTGAATTGATTCTTACTTTTGTGAACTCTTTTGACTTGAACATTTGATCTTGAAACAAATCCTTGAACTTAAATACAAACTTATGACTTGTTTGGACTTATTGAACCGTCGTGTTATGACCTTGACCTAAAGTCTCCCATGCTCTGAGCATCACTATAAAGTCTCCCATGTTCGAGCATCACTATAAAGTATCCCTTGTTCGAGCAACCTAAAGCCTCCCGGTCCGGAGCGAGTGTCTCACTATGTTACGGAGCGCTTCTCAAAATTCTCGCCTTATTGGTGGAGTGCAAATTCTCCCTTGTTCGGAGTGTTCTTAATTGTATATAATAGTTGTATGATGTACCGCTCAGACATTCGCATTGTTAGTCTCCTATTAGTAGGTAGTATGGATAGCGCTATTAGAGGTCGGCCAACCTCTCGCTCACTATGTTACGGATGCATATTATTTATTCTAGGGCTTTGCCCGGCATACATTATTATATACGTGGTACTATATTGTGAACTATTATGACCATTATACTTGACTACTTGATACGCAATATTTTGTGCAATGGGTTGTGAACACAGTGTTGCAAGTTTTGTATGGGCGGAACTTGAACCGAGTGGATTTACAATGCCTTTGCTTTGTGGACTATTTCGATGACCGAAACCTTTGAATATTTCTTACGAGTTTTCTTATTTTACTAAACGTATACTCACCAACTATTTTCATAGTTGACCCATTTTCTCATGCATTTCGTGATTGTTAGTAAGCTTTTCTACCGTGTCTTGCATAATGAAGTTTTCACTTGTCACTACAAATCGTTATGTAACAAAACGCAATATTTTGGAATCTAAACTTTGTAATATATTTGCCGATGTCGGCTAAACCTGTATTGTAATGGTGTACTATTTCTTTTGAATCTTAACGTTGGTATGTTCTATTATCTTGTGCTTATGTTCCTTTCCGTTACACCTCGTGTTTCCGCCTCCGGCGAGGGTGTGACATCAATCTTGCTCAACTGTCGTTGATCGAGTTTTGAAAAATGGAGTCAGATCGCTTTCTCCAAGGACTCCTATAAGAAATAAAACAATAGTCAAAGATATGAAAGCATATAACTTACTTCTTATATGTCCATGACACATATGAAATGAAAATTCAATAAAGATAAAATACTTGCAAAAGCTAGCAATGTGACGAAAAGCATGAATTGGAATATACTGATTTTCGCCATGTTTGAGTATTGTGGTCTGAAGTCGTCTTCAATATATGTATACACATACCATGCCATGTTGAAGTTGTATAGTTCAAGCATTTATAGCATGACAATAAATATCATATGTATTAAGTAGGTTGTTGCTTGACATTACATATTACTATTTTAAGGTTTGCAGTCATTCAATTTTGGAATTCCAAACAAATCAAAACTACTTATAATGCATTTTTGACTTTTTTTTTTCTTTATTTTCTAAATTTCTAAAAATAGTTTTTAAGCTTTACAAGTTCTAAAGCTATGTTTACAATTACTTAATGCATTAATACATCGATTCAACACTTATAGTTAATGCTATTCTTAAATTAGCTCTTCACTCAAATTTACAATTAATATATCACATGGTACATTCTGATACCTCATCCTCATCGGTTGTTACTTAAGTGGTGTTTGTTTTTTCAAAACTAGATCTTAATAGCCTTTTAATCTGACTCATTCAGACGCGATCAGATGTTTAGCCCAAAAAAAGTGTTTGTCTTTTTCATGACATTAAAAGGTGGTAATAGTCAAATCAATGTAAAGAGCGTTTGTTTTTTCGTGATCATTAAAAGGCAGTAAGAGGCATAAATCTCTTATTCAACTAGAAGGGGGGGTCTTCTCCTTTTGCTTACCTTTTTCGTGTTTTTTTTCTTTTGTTATGATTTTTCTATCAGAAGATACTATAGTCGACGAACAGAAAACAAAACCAAAAAAGAAAAAGAAAACCAAGCATAATTTGGATTCTTCAACTAATGGATTGGAGAAGCCCGTAGATGTTACTGTAAATGGATTGAATTAGTAACAGGAGTTGCAGAAAAAGAGAGAAAGAAAAAGAAGTCGCTCACTGAATCTGCTGAGTATGAAATGAATACAGTGAAAACTGACATCGAAAATGAAATTAAATTAGTAGCGTGTTGCGTAAAAGGGAGAATGAAGAAGAAAGAAGTCAAGCATCAATCCATCACAATGAGGATGAAGTGAACACGTTGAAAACCGCCACTGAATATGAAATTGAATTAGTAACAAAAGTCGCAGAAAAAGAGAGAAAGAAGAAGAAAAAGAAGTCGAGCACTGCTTCTGCTGTCAATGAGGATGAAGTAAACACAGTGAAAACCGTCACTGAAAATGAAACTATTTCCAAAAAAGAAAAAAAGAGTTCTAAGAAAAGAAAAAGATCATTGTCAATGATGATGAAAATGTAAAACCAATTACTAAGATGACAGTCATTGAGGAATCCAAGTGCCAACAGACTTAAATTTTCGAAGAAAACAACAAAAGTGAAGGTAACAGTGCACAAGATACATCTCTATTCCTTGTGGGGTGGACAATGGCTGGTGCCAAAAGGCACACGGGGTCAGGGTATTCCTGCCGATCTACACCTTGTGGAATAAACCGCCTGATGAACAGACAAATGGGAAAGTCAAGGTAAATGGTGGAGAAGAGTCGGGTGCTCTAAAATCCAAGAAAAAAGAACGTAATGCTACAGCCGACATATGTTTACTATTTCCTCATATTGATCTTTGATTTCTCGTAAATTTGACAAAAGGGGCGGGTCACATAATGAGTCAAAATGGATATCTTTGGAGAAAGAAAGGTTATGTGGGGCATAAAAGTGGGGAAAACAGGTGATGGCTTGCCCAAAAAAACAAGTGAAATACTTGGTTATGGGTTGTTTCTGTTTCTGTTTCATGATTAAACAAATATCTATTTTGATTAAAAGTGTAAGGTAATTACATATTTGGATAATGTTAATTATAAAATATTAATCTATTTCTTTTTTAAAGTTAAATTACTATAACATTGTATGATTTAAGATCCAAAGAATTGATACTTTCCTTATAATATATATAATCAGTGTTTTTAAAGTTAAGGAAGGAGTAAACTCTAACATGAAGATAGGAATAATTCCAAAAAGTTTGATGTTTATATAATAGCTTACCCATTTCCACCCTTCACATACTTCCCGGTCTTCTTTTCATTTCCTAAATCATTTGTCCTTTGTGTCTTTCTTCTTCCATTATTTAAATATTAAAAACAATACATAATGTTTGAGCATGAACACCCATTGAGTCTCATCGATTTGTGGTCTAAAAATAAATACAATGAAGAAGAAATTGATGAAGATGAAGATGATGATGTTGATGTTGATGACGGTGGCGACGTGGATTACACAAAGCTAGACTTCCGATGTCAATGTGATTGGTGTGACAAAGATATCACTTGGTTTTAAAGGTATTACTACAAGTGTGATCATTGTCACTACTCCATCCACAAAATCTGCAGAGCTTCCATAAACATTACAACACCCTTCCCACGTTTTTCATCATCATCTCATTCTTCATCGAATGGGATACAACTGGAGGTGCGATGTATGCAAAACTAGTCATAAGCAACATGCACTTTTATATCGTTGCCCTGAATGTTATTTATACATTGATTTGCATTGTGCTGTGAAATGGCTAAAAACCAACATCATTCATCACCCTAGCCACATACACCCACTAGTTTGCGTTTCTAAAGAAATTTTATGTGAGTGTGATGCGTGTGGGAAGGAACATAAAGGGTTCTTTTATCAGTGTGTTACTTGTCCCATCCCCGTTTCTACACAGTGATTGTGCATTCCTACCAAGAAATGTTAATCCAACAAACTACAAATGATATTGTTTCTCATCTTCACTCACTCACCCTTGATTATTCCTTAGTGATTGAAGATGAAATAGCTAGATATCATACTAAGTGTAGGGTATGCAATCGTCCTTTTGATAATGAGTCTCTATGGATCTATAAATGTGACAGTGCGAGATACTATGCTCATCTAGATTGTGCAATGCCTAGACACGAGTCGCTCATGTCCATCCTCATGTCTCCCTAAGACTAAAGAGTAGCAAAATGTCGTTTTCAACTTCAACTTCTTAAAAGTGCAAGAAACACGAATAAGTTTGGATTTTGGCGAATCCACTTATTACCTGTAGTAACAGGTCTTTAGTAATATGAAACTTGAACGATTTAATGAAAAAAATGTACAAATTTAGTGTTGTTTTTGCAGAAAAAAGTTTACTTAATAACCACAAAGTTTAATAAGTGTTTCATTTAACTAACTCAGTTTGAAATGAATAGTTGTGGAAATAAAGCTTGGTGCGGTAAATCGGAGTGAATGTGGGTTGAAAATTGGTTACTAGCTCGACGTTTCACGTTTCTTAGGGTCCGGTTGGTTTGTAGATGTGTTTAGGATTAGGATTTGGATTTGGATTTGAAATTGGTTTAGGATTTGGATTTGGATTTGGATTTATTGTACGGGAGAAAAAATAATATTTAAATATATATTATATATTAAAATATAATTTGAAAATTATTTATGTAAATAATAAGGAGAGAGAAAAATAGATAAAAAAATTGTTTATATTATTCTATGCTATAAATAAAAGAAAAGACAAATAAAAAAAGGAAGAAAACAAAACTTGCTCTCATATTTGTCGAAAGCCACAACGAGGAGAGAGAAAACCTATTAAAGGACCTGTCTTTTATGTAAACCCTTATATTTATTGTACCAGTCCAAACCTAATCCACATAAATGTAAACAAACAACTAATAAGTGTCAAATCAAGTATAAACCCAATCTAAAGTAGGATAACAAACGGACCCTTAATGAATATTGTGTCACACGAAAAAAAAAGAACAAAAAAAGTCAAAATTAAATCTCGCACTCTTTGTATCCTGCAAATATCAATGACTAGGTATACACACCTGCACTCCTTTAGTAAATGAGTTTTGAATTGTTACGACGCTTTTGTTCGTGTATGAATTACTTTCATTTTAGAGGTGCTTTTATAATTTAGTGATTGAGTTTTGTAATAATGGTTGATCAGGTATAGGAAGACTTCTTAAAAATTTCAAAGATGATGACTATCCTGATGTTGTTCATCTTCCATTTATGGATCAAATCATGAACCTAATAAAACACTTATTTTCTAAAGAAACTGAGTCTAGTACGTCAGAGACTAATGAAGCGAAGCAAACACACATTAGTCATCAGCATCCACTAGTTCTCATGTCCTCAACTCTTTCATGTCATAACCCAATGAAAAAGGTTGAACTTAATTGCAATGGATGTGTGAGACCAATTATGGATTTGCCATTTTACTTATGCGCCAATGAGGATGAGCGTTGCAACTTTGTACTCTATGAATGGTGCATCCGACTGCCTTCTGAAATTAAAAACCACCCAGGTTACCCACAACATACCCTTGTTTTCATGCCAAAGGTTCCTTATAAGCCTTTTGGCGTGTTCGAGTGTGATATATGTGACTTACATTGCAATGGATTTGTATATTGTTGTGTCAGATGTGAATACAATGTTGATGTTTGTTGTGCATTCATACCTGACAAGATCACTCATAAGGCCCACCCTAATCACCTCCTTTCAAGAGTTACCAAAAGATTACTCGGCGATAGTGATTGTCGTTTGTGTTCACGATATATCTTTTCAGACAAGTTTACATTCAGTTGTCAAGATTGTGGTTTTCATCTACATCCTGGTTGTGCTTTGTTAGTGAGCGAGACAACTAGACACAACTACGACAAACACCCTTTAAAGCTAAGTTACTCTGCAGTTGAGAACCATAAGGGTGATTACTTTTGTGACATTTACGAGGAGGAATTTTGGCCGGAGCGGGATGGATGTTTCTATCATTGTCAAAAGTGTGTCCACTCTATTCATCCTGCCTGCTCTATGCCTATATTTCGCCATAAAAATCCTTCTTTATACTCTTTTCCTGGTGGGAATATAGTTCATAAGTATGTGAATATAAAGTTTTGGGGGCCTACTTAACATTGATACACACCCACACCCTCTTTCATTTGTTCAAGGGCTTGAGAGCGATGGTGCATGCGCAAAAAAATGTGATAAAAGATTAAAGTACCGCATTATCTTCAAGTGTCTACGGTGTGAGTTTGTAATTCATTATGAATGTTTATCTCAAGATGTTATGGCCCCGCTTGGATTGTAATGATGTATCTTAACTGTTCCATGCCAATAATCCCTGGACTATAAATTTGAATGGATATCAAGTAATTCATAGTTTAGATAATTATTGAGTTTTTACATTATTACTTTCGTGTATGTGCATAGTTTGAATTTATTCCTAGGATTGAACTTTGAATACTAAGTAGGGGAAATTGCATATATATCCCTGCAAAAGCTCAAAATTGCATATATATCCAGCTTAAACTTTTAATTACATATATATCCTTCCAAAGGCTTAAATTTTGCATATATACCCAATGTAAACTTAGAATTACATATATATCCTTCGTAAACCTTAAATATGTCATATATATCCAAATAACTATTTAATTTAGATTTTTGCAAATCTCAAATACATAACAATTATAGTTATATAAAAAAATATTTCTTAACTATATTTTTCTTTATTATAAACTTGTTGGCAGTAATATATACGCTTTCATTTCAAACATATTCTTTATATGTGATGTATATTATATAACAAACATGATATACTTGAGAGTTTATTTCATGTATTTGTATTGTTTTTGGTCGTTCATTTGAACCTTGGGACATCGTACCCATAAAACAAAGTGTTTGTTGCCATTTTGAAATTATAATTATCATAATTTAGAGTTTTAAGTTATAAATCATTACTTTGATATATATGATATATTAGAGGTTTATAAACATATATATGCAATTACGAAGGTTTAGAAAGGATATACATGCAATTATTAAGTTAAGTTTGATATATATGCAATTTTTAAGCTTTTGAAATGATATATATGCAATTATAAGTTTAATTTGGATATATACGCAATTTTAAGCTTTTGCAAGGATATATATGCAATAAGTCAGGGAAGAGATTTAGTGAGAAGAGAAATTGAAATAAAAAAAATAAGAAAAAATTTGAGCTACACATTTTAAATAAAAAGCAGAAATTTAAGTAAAGATGCATCTATTTCTTTAAGTGCATTTAAAATGTGTGACTATTATTTCTTTTCACCTTTCTCATTTTAATTTTACTTATTATTTAATCCTTACTCTATTAAGTAATTCATACTTTAGTATTCATTCGTTTATACGTCTCATCATATATGCGCAGTTAAAGATGCATAAATATAAATATAATAACTACATAAAATATTTCATAAATTTTGGTCGATAATTTATCTTGAACCATTCATAAACCGATTAAATTTACTTCGCTGCAAAATAGTAAATCCATGGTTTACACACGTGTTTTTTAATCTTATATATCCAATATGTAATCAAGAACTTTCCAGAAATTTCCAGACGCTAACAAAAGCTACTAGAAGTAGAAACCCCTCATTTTGTTCTTTCTAGAAAATTCTTCTTCATCCCTATATAAACTCACCATCTCATTGTTCAAATCATCTTGTAATCATAAAAACATCTGCTCAATTTCTTCTTTCATCCGTC
Source organism: Chrysanthemum lavandulifolium (assembly GCA_022545495.1). Taxonomy (NCBI): domain Eukaryota; kingdom Viridiplantae; phylum Streptophyta; class Magnoliopsida; order Asterales; family Asteraceae; genus Chrysanthemum; species Chrysanthemum lavandulifolium. The sequence continues at coordinate 217,821,718 of CM040238.1, forward strand.
AATTGCTTTAAAAAAACAATACTAATGGATGTAAGTACTTTGATGGGCTTAGACTCACCTTTCTTCCTTCACAACCTTCATCACATCCTCGACGACACAACCAACAACAAATCAAAAAACTCCGAACCAAAACAAACTTACGTTCGCGACGCAAGAGCAATGGCAGCAACACCAGCAGACGTGAAGGAATATCCAAACTCATACGTCTTCATTGTGGACATGCCTGGGTTGAAATCAGGTGATATCAAGGTTCAAGTTGAAGACGACAATGTTTTGGTCATAAGTGGGGAGAGGAAACGTGAAGAGGAAGAAAAGGAAGGAGTGAAGTATGTTCGAATGGAGAGAAGGATTGGTAAGTTTATGAGGAAGTTTTCTTTGCCTGAAAACGCAAATATTGAAAAGATTTCGGCTGTTTGTCAAGACGGAGTGTTGACTGTTACTGTTGAGAAGTTGCCTCCACCCCAGCCTAAGAAGCCCAAATTGATTCAAGTTCAGGTTGCTTGAGGAATTGTGTTTGTGGTGGATAATGTTTTTATGAATAACTAGTGTGATGTGATGTTCTGAGAGAGTCGGAGTAATGTAGTTTGTTGACTTGCTCTGTTTACTCTGTTTTGTAATGGTTGTTACTATGATCAAATTTACTTTTGGTGATTTTTGGTTTAATTGTTGATTTTTTGTTTTAAGTAGAATGTGTTGTCGTGATGCTAACATTCAAAACTATTTATCGAACATTCTAATATTCTATGAAATCCAAATTTCGTTCCCATCAACTTCAGTTATTAGGTCCCGTGCAGAAAAAACTCAGCAACTCCTAACTCTCGATTAAATCACCAGACCCAATTGTGTTCTTTTCATCCTTTGTCATTGGTCTTGGAGTACGCTATGGCCAAAACTCATACATGTTCTACATTTAGCTCATTTCAATATGCACCCAATTCTGAATTTCATGATTCCTACAGCTTTATATGATCTAGGTAACAATTTTTAGATAAATAGCTCCATTTTACTTGTAATAAGACTTTGTGTCAAATAAGTTGTTTAGATATTCAAAAATAGCTTTTTATGTTTTGCAGTTTTGACATTGTATTTAATAAGCTCATAAGTTAAAATCAACCTCAGCTTTTAATTGCTTTCAAAATTATTAAAATAACCACTCGGGTGGCTTAGTATATACTCCGTAAGCCTTAGGACCAAAGCCGATCCGTCATATAGAAACACGCACGTATCAAAAGTAATTCTCATTGATTGATAATGAATTACATGTCAAAGTATATATATTCATAACACATGAGCTTAACCTTAAGCAAATCATCATCTAATACAAACACTGGACCTAATCCAAATCAAATACAAATCATGAGCCAACCGACACTACTACACAAAGTATTTTTTGGTACGCTCTTTAGGTACGGTTATATGAAAACCGTATCAAAAAATCCATTTGGTGCGGTTTTTAGAAAAACCGTACCAAGAAATAGCTATTTGGTGCGGTTTTAAATTTCCTTTGTTATTTGGTACGGTTATTTTTAAAACCGCACCAAATAATGTTTTTTGATACGGTTTTTTTAAAAACCGCACCAAATAAACATTTTTTGATACGGTTTTTATAGAAACCGCACCAAAAACAAATTCAAAATATTTGTCTCCTCAACGGAAACCTGCAGCCATATCTCCCAACACCCACACACTTTCATTCAATACACCACATTTACTCATATTCATCCTCCCCTCAAATCAAAACTACAAAAAAGGTAATAGTTATATTTTTATTTCCTTTTACTCATTATAATTTTTTTATGCTTAACTAATATATTTTTGATATTTGTATAGGTACAAACTTCTTCATCATGTATCCAAATTAGAGCTTTCACCTCATTTTAGAAAAGTTCGCATCATAAGGTGAGTTTATAAACTTTTTTTGTTATTTGTAAAATTATTTATCTTTATGTTGTTAGTTCTAAACTTATATATGTATGTATGTATGTAGTTAATATGTTTATTTGTGTATATATAACATGTGCATCTAGAAGTTATAAGTAGATCCTTATATGAAATTAGTTGATACCCGTCCGAAACTAATCTAATAGAGATTAATTTCGGGCAGTCCCCGTTTGGGACTGCCTTTTGAATATTTTGTCTCATTTAGGGTGCGTATACGTTATTGTGTGTTGACTATTCAAGGAAAAAATTGGTATACATTTCTCTTTACTCCTTCGAGTTTGCGTTTTATACGCATACTTGGGGAGTTGAGGAGAAATGATGCCGTTTTTTCTCTAAATAGTCAACCCACTAGAACGTATACGCATATGAGATAAAATATTCAAAAGGTGGGTTAGGATGTGCCACATGTTACCACATATGTTTCATTCTTACATGCATACGATTTATTATGTTGTTTTAAATTTTCAGATGGAACGAAATTGGATGTACGGCAGGAATGTTACAGTTTGGAATAAATAATTTCTTTCGAAAACATCTTTGTTTTCTTGTTCATTCGGTCGGCGGAGAACAACACCGACGATCGTTGCTTGGTTGGCCAAGAACGATTGCCACTAGGGTTACGACTAGGTTTATTGTTTTACCCACTCATGATACGAATCCGTATCATTAATGACCAAAATTTGTGAATGGGTGCAAAGTTTTCTTATCATTCGAGTCTAACCGAGTGGCTAAGGGAGATATTGATATTTTTTGTCCTTGTTCGCAATGTAAAAATTTTGTACCATATAATGATATCAAAACGATTGAATACCATTTGCTCAAATATGGTTTTGTCCATATATATACTTGTTGGTCAGACCATGGAGAATCACTGGTTGATAATAGCACATCGAGTCATGTATCAAATGCTAATGAGAAGAATGATTCTTACATTAATGACAAACATGAAAATTTAAATGAGATGTTGCATGATTTAGAGGCTAATGGTGATATTGATCAAGAAGATTTACAACAATTGTTTGATGACGTAGAGAAACCGGTGTATGATGGTTGTAAGAATTTTACCATACTTTCTGCTATTTTGGAGTTGTTAAAATTAAAATCAAGTAGTAGTTGGAGTGATAGTAGCTTCACGAAGCTATTAGACTTTATACATAGACTACTTCCCGAGAATAATGAGTTACCCATTTCTACATACCAAGCTAAAAAGTTAATGTGTCCAATGGGACTAGAAATTGAAAGAATACACATGTCCTAATGATTGTATGTTGTATAGGGGTGATAAGTATGAAAATTTGCATGCATATGTTACTTGCAAAACATCAAGGTATAAAAAAGAACCAAATGAAATTGATGATGATGTGACAAAAAATGGACCTCCGGCTAAGCTATTGTGGTATTTTCCCATCATACCGAGACTTAAACGGCTATTTGAAAACAAAAAAGAGGCCAAATTGTTGCGTTGGCATTTCGATCAGCGTAAAGACGATGGGAAATTAAGGCATGTAGCGGACTCCCCTTGATTCCTCCCGAACTACCCATCTTTTATTTCTCCGTCACACTTATCAACCGCTTGTGAACGGTCAACCGTAACAGATGATAAAAGGGCGACGGCCGGGAGAAAATGGTTGTTTACCAAGGATTAAAATATCCTTGGATCGTTTATGTCTGGTGAGGCGTGATATTACGGTATAGTGACTTGTGAATTGTTGAAAAATAATATTAGTATAGGAAAGCAGAATCGATTGACTAACACCGGAATGTGAATAGTAATAGCTCGCCACGCCTAATTCAATTAAGAAACGTGCAATCGAAACCTAAAAGCGTAAAAGATATACAAGCGTCGTTTAACTAAAACGTAAACGTATAAAAACAAATCGATTATAACTATAGTAGGGATTTGCATGTCTTAGCGACTTAAATGCAAATTAAAGGAAATAAAAGATAAAATCTATTAAATAAACGCTATCACTATTTTTACAGATCGATGAACGTTTATTTTATAAAACAAAATAACTTAAATAAACTATTTTAACTAAAACGTAAACTCAAATTACTTAAAAACGTTATTTAAAACGGAAACGAGCGTTATTTACGAAAATGGCGCTGGAGCGCAAGATAAAACGTAAAATTTATGAAATAAAAGGCCTACGAATGTGAAACTAATTTTATTACAAACTATATGATGAAAGAAAATTTTACAAAAAAGAATTATATTTTTTTGACTTTTATATTTTTTATTATGAATTAATTACTATAAAACTCTAATTAAATGTTTAAAAATACTAAAACTAATGAGAAAAATCTGAAACTTTTTGTAAAAATACTTTATACTAATACACTTTTATAAAAAATACAATTATTGAAAAAGCTACTCTTAATAAGCTACAAATAAGCTAAATGTACGTTTAAGCTAAAAATGGGACAAAAGGGTTAAGTGATTAAGTGTGCAATCCATGACAAGAAAGACCCAAGGGCGCTATTGGTTCCAGGTACACACTCCTATCACTCTTAAAGGGGTGGAGGTCTCAGGTTCGAGCCTGCCTCCACCCTTTTTGCAAAAACATTTTTTTTTTTCAATTTTCTTTTTGCAAAACTTTATAACAAGCTGAAATATGGAACTTTAACAAAGACAATTTTTTCAAAACTTGGAAATAAGCTCTGTGGGAGCTTATTTCCACAACAGTTGGCTAAATAAGCCATAAGCTTCCACATAGAAGCTAGCACATGTACTTAAAGCTTGTTTTGGGCTTTTCTGTTTTATGAAACTAAACAACAACAGAGGAACAGGAAAACATAAGAATTAAAGCATAAGAAGTAGTAACACAGTAACTTGTAAAAATTGGTAAAAATGGAACTTACATGTGATCAAGGTGAAAAATAAGTACCAAGGTCCAAAACCACTCCTAGCTTGGTGTCAACAAGCTAGGAACCGTAAAACCATCCAAACAGCTTTACACCCTGAGCGCTTATTGGATCATATGATGATTTCCATTTGTTTTTCTTGGATTTTTTTATTACTTTTCGAATTTAAAAGATCGAGATGTTATAATGAATCTAAAAGCTTAAAACTTTGTCAAGAGCTTATGCAGCTTAAAGAATCCAATAAAACAAATACATGACTTGAAATCAAATAACATGAAAATTAAAGGAATTTAGGCAATACTTGAAATTTAAAAGGAACTTGAAATTGAACTGGAAATAACATTCATTACATTAATTTAAGGTAAATTATAACATAAAAACTGTAAAAGACATTTAATTTAAATAAAGCTTTTAAAAACTATACTAACGACCAATGGCTAGTCCAAAAGGTACTAGTTTCTCTGCCTCTCCTCTGCTTTATATAATCCTTTCAATTCCTTGTCGACCTCTGATCATATCCCACCTCACTTGAACCGTTGATTTAATCCAGATCATCACAATTGCCAAATGGCGATTTTGGCGCCAAAAATGTCTTTGAGCAGGTTTTCTTCATTAATTGGGTTTGGTTTGATGTGGAGGTGGAGGGGAGATGTAATCAAGTGGAGAAACAGCTGGAAATGGTGAGGTGGAGGTGAAACCATCACTGGTTTTGGCTAAACCAGTGTGGGAGAGAAGCTGCTACAGTGGTAGCGGTTTATTTGAATTCAAAATTTGGGCCGGGTTGTGTTTTGGGTTGGATTTGGGCCTGATTTGATATAAAGGGTATCCGTTTGTTTAAGCAACATCACAAGGACCAATTTTGTAATTACGCCCCATTTTCCAAACATTCTTCAAGGACCAAACACCTAAGTAACATAACACAAGGACCAAAAGTAGTATTTATGCATTTAATAAACTTTAAAGGACCTTTTATGTAATTTTTGGATTTTGAGGGTTTAAAAGTGTAAATTCCCAAAAGTTATCAAAAGTGTTCCAAATTGTATTTTATGAATAGTACAAGGGTAATTTGTGATAAAATTCTATTTTGAATACCCAGGTACTAAGTTTGCCAATTTTGATACTTGAGGGGTAAAAATTGCCATTTTGTTTAAACTTTCATCCAGGGATCATTTGTGAATATTTTTGGTTTCCCAAGGACTTAAGTTAACTTTTCTTTCATTTTAAACATTTAGGGACTAGTTTTAACATTTTGTGTAACTCCAGGGACTGAAAACGACAATTGTTGTGAAATTGATCATTTTTCACTTGTTTTTCAATCTTTTGTACCTGAATCACATAAAAACACATTTTTATGAATTTGTAACATTTGTTTGGTTATTTGTGTGTTTTTGGTTGTTTTGTGGGTTTATACTAAGTAAAATATATGTGTAATTAGACACATATCACCCCTCAATGGAGAAAAATTAATAACAAGTTTCCCGAATTCAGTAAAGAGATTAGAAATATTCGATTTGGGCTAAGTTCGGACGGAATCAACCCATTCGGAAACATGAGCAGTCGTTATAGTACTTGGCCGGTTCTTTTTGGGAGTTAGAGTATTGGAAGGATTTGGAAGTACAACATTGTATCGACGTTATGCACATTGAAAAGAGCGTATGTGAAAACATATCAAGGATATGAAATTAATGGCTATCTGATTTGCTAATTGGCTAAAAGACAAAGTGGCGACAAGCGCGGTCAACTAAATGTCGATAAAATAGTGGAAAAGCTGGGAGAGGGCCCGATATTGCTAGTAAAAACATATCAAGGATATGAAATTAATGGCTATACATTTTACACAAAGATGCGAGATGAAAAGAGTATTGTACAAAATAGTGGAGTTACAATGATAGCCTCTACAGGGATTACCAAAAAGTCATATTACGGGGTGATACAAGAAATTTGGGAGCTGGATTATTATTGTTTCAAAATACCTTTGTTCAAGTGTAAGTGGGTAAATAATAGCTCGGGTGTTAAAGTTGACTACTATGGTTTCACACATCGACCTTGAAGCCGCGGGTTATGCATCCGAACCCTTTATTCTCGCAAAGCAAGCCACACAAGTATTTTTCGTTCAAGATCCTAGCAATCCAAGATGGCACATCGTTATGCCTGGTAAACGACATATACTTGGTGTTGATAATGTTGTTGATGAAGAAGAATACGACCAGTTTGACGAGCTACCACCATTTTCAGCGGGTATTCCACCGATAGATGGTAACACCACATACTTATCAATGTTTTAAAACCTAATTATCAATGTTTTAAAACACGGTTTTAATCGACCGGTCGAGTCATCGTGCTTGGTTCGACCACGGGTCAACCGGTTTCCATTTATTATTATTATTTTTTCGATCGGTCAACCTGGTTTTATTAAAAAATTTTGAAAAAAAAAAAACCAGGTCGATTTCAAGACCGGTCACTCAAACCCTACGGTTTAACCAATTAACCCGGGTTTTTATAAACAAAATTATATAAAAATTGTGAGGCTAAAAAAATCATTAAATATTTTTTGTGCCCAAAATATTTTGGCTCTTCCTTCTCCCTCTCATTCTTCCCGCTAACAATTTCCCCAAAATTGAAACCCCAAAATTTCCCCTCTTATTTCTTTTTTCTTTGCTAATAAGCCACTCATCTCTCTCTACCCTATCACTTTTCTTTTTCCATTATCCATTCAACTCCTTCCCACCATCTGGTCCTGCCCCATCTCAGCTACTTCGCACCATCTGGTCCTGCCATCTCTCATCAGCCACCATTGTGGATCTAAGGTTTTGATTTTTGCTTTTGAAATCGTATTGGCTTTTAGATCTAGGATTTCATCTTCAAAATTTTATTCAAGTCTTAAATGTATATTGATTGTTGTTTTCGGATATATGTAAACAACTTAGAACTAATAATCATTAAATTTAATTAACAACTAAAAAAGCGTATATGGTTAGTAACCTTTATTAATTTGTATATTGATTTATTAGTTTTAACATGTCTGCTATTTGTACTACACATATCTCTCACTTTACCTTGCCTCAATCCAAACAGTCAAACTGATTATTTGTTGTATCAAAATGCAGTATTTAGATATCATTATTGCAATCATGTACACCCCCTGAATATATGTTCAGCACAGTTTATTTTATTTTTTATTTTTATAATTTTATATTCTAAATGGTGTTATGTGTGTAGGAGTGAGGTACTTGAAATTGAGACCTGGTGTCAAGGTGAAGGAAGGATTGGAACTAGACGTGATTGGATTATCAAAGACCATTCCAATGGCGAGGTCATCGGAAGAGCTACAAGGTGCGTTTTATTTTTTTGTTTTTTCCCTCTATCTATGTGTTATCATTGTAGGTGGGTAGAAAGAACCTGTATTCCACATTACAAATGGGTGCATTTAGGGGCTGAGGTGGGGTCTAGAATGGGTACGTTTAGGGGATGAAATGGGGTGGGTTTGGGTGCTGAAACAAGCTGAAATTGCTGCGTTTGGGGGCTGAAATGGGGTCTTAAATGAGTGGGTTTAGGAGCTAAAATGGGTGGTTTTGGGGGCTAAAATGGGTCAAAGTTTTGGGCTGAAATCGGGGTGTTTAGGTGCTGAAATAGGGGCTGAGACGGGTGTGTTTGAGTGCTGAAACGAGGGCTGAATTGGCTGCGTTTAAATGCTGAAAATGGGACTGAAATGGGTGCATTTGGGGGCTGAAGTGGGGGTTGAAATGTGTGGATTTGACTGCTGAAACAGGGCCTGTAACGTATGGGTTTAGGGGCTGAAGTTTGGATGCTGAAATGGGTAGGTTTAGGTGCTGAAACAGAGTGTAAAATCGTCGCGCCGCTTTGTTCACACTTTGAAATGGTGAAGTAATATGTTTGTAGGGGATTTAAAAGCATTAACAGCGATCGGGTTCACTCTTTAAAATGGTGAAGTAATATGTTTTTTGAAAATATTATATGACTTTATAATTTGCGTGATTGGATTTATTGTTCACTCTTCTTCAGGTAAAATTAAATAAGCATAAATAGTTTATTAATAGCTTATTGTCATATACAAGTTTTCAAAAAATAAATTTGTCCTAGCTAAAAAGGGCTAATTGGCCAAAGCTGGACTTATAAACTATTTATACTTAGAACATATAACAATATAGTTTTTGTAATATCTCAAAGAAAACTATTGCTATTGCAATACAACTTTTAACCTCTTTTGGTCTGTTCCCAAGCCACATGTTCTACTACCTGTATTTCTAATATACCAAACTGTTGTCATGTTTGCGAGTAAAAAGCACCTGGTCGGGAGACAATTGGTTTGTAAAACGTTTTTAGAGGATCCATGGCAATAGATTACGAGCCAGTCAAGATGAGAAGGTCACAACCAACGTAACACCAAAATCTTTCACATGTCTTGGGCGCTTTCATACTCGGTACTTCTCCACTTGATCGTTTCATTCTCAAATCAGTTTTGCAAGATACATAGTGTTAACTTCAGATGGCGGTAGCAACCCACTCATATGAAAATGGGTCAATTTGGGGTGGCAACTGTTTTGTAATTTAAGGACAAAAAAATGATAGTAGTTAAAATTTTGTAACCAAAAGCTGACCACTTTTACCAGTACAAAAATGACCAAGTTATCGTTTTCATCTCTTAACCAACCTGCATTTTCTACCATGAAGATGTATTATTCGTATGATCTGGTCAAAGGTTACAGCTGCATGCACAAATCATTGAGTCTGTTGCAAATAGATAATTCGGCTGTGGCTGATTAATGGATACAATTGCATGCACAAATCATTGAGCTGTTTTATAGCTTTGGAAGGATACACGCCGTTTACAACCGCTGGAGATTGATGAGTAGCTTATCTAGTCTTGAGCAGTTTTATAGGGATGTTGTACGTACTCTTTTAGAAACAATGGCTCCTCGGTAGTCCACGTTTTATGTTTTAGTGATCATAACGTTTACTATTGTAATGGATAGCACTTTTATATTTTGGTGATGATGACGTTTAAAGATGATTAACACTTTTGTAATGGATAGCGCTTTTATATGTTTTAGTGTATGTTGCAATGTCATTGCGGAAAGTATTATGGTAGTGTTTGGATACGGGTTTATTATGGTAGTGTTTGGATACGGGTTTTAGAAAATATTTTTTGAAAAAACATATTTTTGGTGCGGTTTTTAAGCCGTACCAAAAAAGAAAGATTTAATCGCTCTTTATTGAAGACATTTGAGTACGGTTATAATTAAAACCGCACCAAATAATCATTTTTGCTACGGTTTTGAAACCGCACTAAAGCCCATTTTATTTTTGATACGCTAGTATTAGGTGCGGTTTAAAACCGTACCAAAAGGCTTTAAAAACCGTACCTAATGAATTTTTTGTGTAGTAGTGCGATATATTAATCCACTAACAATAATTTCATGAACTATAATAGTCTACCCATGAAATCACTATAACTCATTATATAATCTCCTAAGACAATCATAAATGAAAACCCCATAATGGGTTTAAGCTATAACATGAATTATAAACGTTTTCATGAATTCATACTTTACTATTACTTGATAAGGGCACTAAATCTAGCATTTTAATACTTCTGACTCCAATTTTCAAGAGCCTTAGGACCAAAGCCGATCCGTCATATAGAAAACACGCACGTATCGAAGGTAATTCTCATTGATTGATAATGAATTACATGTCAAAGTATATATATTCATAACACATGAGCTTAACCTTAAGCAAATCATCATCTAATACAAACACCGGACCTAATCCAAATCAAATACAAATCATGAGCCAACCGATATATTAATCCACTAACAATAATTTCATGAACTATAATAGTCTACCCATGAAATCACTATAACTCATTATATAATCTCTTAAGACAATCATAAATGAAAACCCCATAATGGGTTTAAGCTATAACATGAATTATAAACGTTTTCATGAATTCATACTTTACTATTACTTGATAAGGGCACTAAATCTAGCATTTTAATACTTCTGACTCCAATTTTCAAGCACTTAACTAATCTTGAATTATGTTAAGCTCCTGATTGAGGATTTTGTTTTGTCTCATAAACACATAATCACCTTCCTGTACACGTGCCAAATGAGGAGGGAAAACTAAGTAGTCTAATAAGGCTTACCATTTCAAGTAACTATCATAACTTCCAAGGTTAGTCCTCGTTAGTCATTTCATTACATGCAAGGCCCTTTTTGTCGTTAAGTTATTTCATGCAAGGTGCTTCTAGCTAACGGAACCTTATAATTGTAACATGAATAAAGTTTTAAACTATATAATATGCTTATAATCATTACCATAAAAATTAGGCTGTTACAACTCTCCCTTTTGCTTATTCTGCTTGCGTCCTCATAAACCATTTTTGATACAAAGTTGGGTAATACTTGATAAGCTCATTCTCTGGTTCCCATGTATACTATAATCCTTTTATATGCTGTCATCTAACTTTAAAAAGAATAATTTATCTCTAAGCTTCTTGACTTTTGTATCAAGAATCTCTCCTGGCACCACCACATAGCCTAACTCTTCATCTATCGCGATCTATTCTAATGAAACATAAGTTGCTTCGTCCACCAAACATTTTTTTAATTGAGACATGTGGAAGGTATTATGAATACTGTTAAGGTGTGTTTGGTAGACACCTTTGAGGGGGTGTTTGGTTGGAGAATTTAAAATTTCGGAATTTTAAATTCTAGAAAATTTAAATTCTTGAGAATTTAAAATTTCGGAATTTAAAATACCTTCGCATGTTTGGTTGACGAAATTTATAAATGTTTTTTTTTTTTTTTTTTAATATAAATTTCATAAATATTCTATTTAAAAGTTTATAAAAAAAATTATAAAAAGTTTATAAAAATTTATAAAACTTTATAAAAATTTTATAAAATTTATAAAAATGTATAAAAAGTTTATAAAAATTTATAAAAAATTTATAAAATATTTATAAAAATTTATAAAAAGTATACAAAAAGTTTATAAAAATTTATAAAAAGTTTATAAATAAAATTTATAAAAAGTTTATAAAAGTTTATAAAAAAGTTTATAAAAATTTATAAAAACAATTTATAAAAAATATAAAAAAGTTTATAAAAATTTATAAAAGTTTAATAAAAAAGTTTAAAAAAAATCATAAATATTCTATTTAAAAGTTTATAAAAAACAATAAGAAAAAGTTTATAAAAAATCCAAGTAAATTAAAATTCTTCACTTTTTGAAGGCGTTCTAATTCTCCATTTCGACAATTAATGGAATTGTAAATTACCTCATTTGAGTTACCAAACATGATATTTGAAGGAAATTAAAATCTGAACGCCCCATATCCTCAATATCCCCAACCAAACGGCCCCTGAGAGTATTTTAAGGCAATTAGCATTTAGCATTATTGTTAAAAAGTTCTTTTGGTAGAAAACATATAGCATTTATAAAATTATAAAAACGCTCATTTCTTTATGCTTTTTGAATAAGCATTTAGCATTTAGCGTTACGTCATTTTACACATAAAAATTACAGCTACAACTAATTGCTTACTGTTACATGCTATACTAATTTGAACAAACACACCCTTAAATTCATCAGGCACACCACTTTCCCGACTCAGAGCTATTATCTTGAATGGACCTTTGTATCGTAGTCCAGAAAGTGAAAACGCTTTTATATAATAGTTGCATGATATATTTTGGTTGCTAATTTGTTTTGAACAAGTATATATATATAATCTAGAACTTTTCACTATTTTCTAGAAGCTACTAAAAACCCCTATTTTTGCACACCCCGTTGTTTCTAGAAACTACTTCTTAACGCCTATATAAACTAACGATCACAATGCTCTATCAATCATCGTGTAATCACAAAAACATCTTATCAATTTCTACTTTCATTCTTGAATTGCTTTCAAAAAACAATACTAATGGATATCAGTACTTTGATGGGTTTAGACTCACCTTTATTCATTCACAACCTACACAACTTCCTCGACGAAACCAACAATAAGTCAACCAAATCCGAACCAACACAAACTTACGTTCGCGACGCAAGAGCAATTGCAGCAACACCAGCAGACGTGAAGGAATATCCAAATGCGTACGTCTTCATAGTCGACATGCCAGGTTTGAAATCAGGCGATATCATGGTTCAAGTTGAAGATGATAATGTGTTGGTGATAAGTGGAGAGAGGAAACGTGAAGAGGAAGAAAAGGAAGGGGTGAAGTATGTGAGGATGGAGAGAAGGATTGGTAAGTTTATGAGGAAGTTTTCTTTGCCTGAAAATGCGAATATTGAAAAGATTTCGGCTGTTTGTCAAGACGGAGTGTTGACTGTTACTGTTGAGAAGCTACCTCCACCCGAGCCTAAGAAGCCCAAGTTGGTTCAAGTTCAGGTTGCTTAAGGAATTGTGTTTGTGGTGGATAATGTTTTTCAAGAATAAGTACGGATCTTGTTATGAGAGTAGTATTGTGGTTCGTTGATGTGCTCTGTTTTGTAATGTTGTTCTATAAGACTATAATTAATCTGGTTTCGGTTTTAACTCGAATGTAGTGTGGTGATCCCAAACATAAAATCAAAACTCTATATATGTGATAAGAAAGTGGAAAAGTAATTGAGAAATTTGATGAAAGGTAACGTTTCATTTTATGTATGATCATAAAATGCATATGTAAGAGTATAAAATACATGTTCTCGATAAAAATGCTAAAAACTTAAAAATGTAAGCCCGGTGTTAAGGTTGGGCAGGAAGAGTTGTGGCCCAAGGCCTCATCTTGCAAAAGGGCCTTAATTTTCTAATCTTCTTTATTTACATTCACAAATTTATGCCTGCGTTACAAATATCTTCGTATTATACACGGGGCCTCAATAAACTTATGAGTGTTGCAAGTATAATTGTATTTTAATCTATCATATTCTTCCCTCTTATTTATGTTTCAAGTTAAATAAATTCCTTTGTAATTTTCTAACAATGCTGCTAAAAAGTAAAAACAACATATCACTTCGATAACGAACATTTGATGAAAATCCATCGTAAATCGCATAAAAATTGGAGATCTTATGCTATGTAATTCAATTTTTCAAAGCAAAATGAACTTTTGCTTTTCTCTATGGAAAGACGTTCCTTCAACGGTTCAACAATCAAGGGTGTCTATAGCCTAATCAGATTCTGCTATATATATAAGCAAAAGACGCACGCACATACTATGCATCTTGATAACTTATCTGGGACACCTACATTTTTTTTTTTGAACGGCAATTTTATTAAGACTAGCAAGAAGCTAGAAAAATTACAAACTAATAGTACTAGGATTTTTCATCCAAGTAACTCAGCTGAATTTAGTTTTACATCGACTATGACACCAAATGAAAGACAAATGAACTAGATCTGGGACACCCAGATACTGTAACCAATTGAAATTTTATGTTATCTATATTAAAAAATTATTCGTTGATAACTTATCTGGGACACCCAAATACTGTAACCAATTGAAAATTTATGTTATTTATATTAAAAATTTATTCGTTGTACGTATATGGATTCCTGTGATAAAAGGACACTTTGTAATTTTGCAAAGGGCTACCGAAATTCACGGGTCCGCCCTGAAAATAGCATAATTACTTTTATCCTTTTTTGACGCAAGTCGGTAATCATATCTCATATAAATAAAAAATAATAAAAAAATAAAGTACATGTATCACAATTCCTTTCTTCTTCGTTCCTCCTCCAACTCACCCCTATTGTAGGCTATTGTAGGTTGTTCCTCGTATCCTTATTGTAACTTAATAAAAATGTCACTAACTCGTTCCTCCTTCGACGCCACTATTGTATGCTACCGCATATGTTCTTCCCTCTTCCTTTCATCCCCCACCCCCCAACAAGGTGTCACTAAAATTGTCATCAACTCATTTCTCCTTCCTTGTATATTACCTCCTTCGGGGCTTCGTCCCATGCCCCTACTGTGAGTCGCCTAAAGTGTCAATAAAAGTAAAAGTGTCTCTAACTCCATTCTCCTAGTGATATTTTTAAATTTATTACCTATATACATTTAAAATATAAATAATATATTATTTTATTATATCTTCCAAAATCAAATACAAATCCTAAACCCATCTAGAAACCAAACGAGCCCTTAACAGTTAACACATCTTCACTGCCATTGTAGTCGGAGTAATTGTATACATGTTGATATTGAGATGAAAAAACACTCAGGTGAAATTGCTAATGAGATCTTCTCTAAGCACTAGTTATACATACATGATGATACATCAGTTAAGAGTTTAAGACATGTTTTAGTTATTTGGAAATAAAATTTTAAAAATATTGTCTAAAACCTCTTTGATCCGCATATAGAAATTATCTAGGAAGTGCTTTCTTTTTCATTAATCCGTTTTAGCTCATTACCAACTCATATGACCCGTAGTTTTCTCACCTGTGGGTAATCTAAGTACGATCACAAAAATAAGAAATCAATCTACCTAATCAAAATACACCACCCCACAGAGGATTTTTTTTGTTTTGTTTTTTTTTTTTTCGAAAAATGATATATCTTCTTATATTTTATTTCTACGTATCATCGTACTCATGTAATTTATGCATTTACAAAAGTAATTAAATGAAATGATGAAAGAGAAAAATTGAAGTCCATTTGTCATTTCTATATATGAGCACGAGGATAAGTATGAGAAAAATTGGATTATATTTGTTATTCGAGCTATTTGTGCTTACAAATCTTCCTACTTGCATGCAGGATAGATCTATGTAAGACGTGTGAGTGGTGGTCTTACTCTTATAATTTGTAAAAAAGTTGAGATTTTAGTGTAATTTTGACCCTTTTTCAAAGTCTCCCACCCCCACCAAAACTTAAATTCTTTTTGCATCTTAAATCCAACATTCAACACTCTAAGCGTTATAAATCATTCATCTCAAGTAAAATACTCGATTTATCATTACAATCATAGGTTTTTCTTTCAGCGTTTTATTCTATTGTAAAAAAGTTAACAAAAAATTAAAAAAATTGCCCCACATCCTATTTTTCAGGCCACTGATGTTTGCGTGATTGTAACAGTGGAAAGATCAATGACCCAGCTCAAGAGAGAGAGTTCGTGCATGACACATGTTGTATGATTGTGTGGGTAAGATGATAAATAAGAGGATATAGCAATGCTCTTAGTAAAAACTTAAAAAAAAAAACAATAATAATAATAATAATAATAATAATAAATGATAAATCTTCCTTCTTACTTATCCTTTTACTTTTATGATGATGATAAGAGTTTTAGGTGTCATAACAAACCTCAACATCGTCGTTGTGTCACCTCAGCGCCACATTGGCATCCTATTTTTTCACAACTAACCACAACAAATCCCATCCTCACTAATAACAAACATCAACCTCTTCATTTGAGGCCCACCACTACCACTTTATTTTTTTTTATTCAATTTTCATTTCCAAATAAACTAAATAAATTCATTTCATTCAAATTAAAAATACAACACATAACTTAATAAAAACGTACTAAACATAAAAAAAAGATCTGAAAAAAAATATCAAGAAATACATGAAATTATAACGAAACTAATTATCCGGATTATGTTGTTGAAATTGTGCCCATTGAAGTTGTTGCCAAACATGCTCGATGAGACATCGTTGAAGCTTTCGTGTTTGCGTTTATCATGTAGTTCTTTGGCTTTTTCTTTGCACTTGGCAACGTTCAATCCATGTCTGCTTTGTAAATTTGGTGTTGGAGAAATATACGTTTAAGAATATCGATATCATAAAGTTTTCATCTTTCAAAATCATGTTATGCATTATGATGCACGCGTACATGATTCTCCGTAACTTGCCAATAGTAAATGCATCGCGCCGGTTGGGCAATGATATGCCAACGTCCTTGGAGGACACCAAAAGCTCTTCGATGTCTTTTCGAGCACTTTCTTGTTTTGCTTTGAATGCGGATTTTTGGATTAGTTGCAGTTGTAAATGACTTGACGAAGATGCCCACTCCGGTAGATTCCGTCGACTAGATAATACCCTTGCTTAAATTTACACCCATAAACTTCAAACTCAACCTCGTGGGCGATGTCATCAAGCAAGTCGTCGAATAACGGAGAATTATTTAAAACCGTTAGATCGTTATTCGCACCCGCTACCCCAAAAAAAGCATGCCAAATCCACAAATCGTATGAAACAGCGACTTCAAGCATTATAGTGGGATATTTTTATCACCTCTATGAAATTGGTCTTGCCATTCTTCGGACGATTTTCCATTCCCAATGCATACAATCGATGCTCCCCAACATTCCGGAAGCCCATGAGCAGTGTTATGTGCATGGTATATGTGACGAATGTCATCCTCATCTGGTTTTCTTAAATACTCCTTAATAAATAGTTGGATTATGCACATAAGAAAAAATCTAGGCAATCGCGTGCACAGTGTTCACCTATTTGTAAATACTCATCTAATGCATCACCGATATCCGTAAGCCAATTGGCGTAGGGCACATGTGCATTCATAATCACACTAAAACTCATTACACCCCTAGCATCGGTCGCACTCTAAAGAAATCAAAATGCTTAGGAAGAGGATGATGAGTTTCAATATATGTTCAATACCTTGTACTATTTGTAGAAATAGACGACGGCTCATCTGAAATCGACGTCTAAAATTAGCGTCCAGATATTTTGGGTTGTCGCCAAAATAGTCGACAAGAAGGCGTGCTTGACAATTTCACGTTCACGAGTGACATATTGACGACGCTTTAAAGGACCGGTGCTTGTTCTCGCAACGTTGCTCGCCTCGAACTCTTTAATAAACATTTCTAATTCCGTTAACTCTTCAAGATCACTATCGTAATTCATGTTTTCAGCAAGTTTGAATGGTTTTGTTTTGCTTGAATATGAAAAAATTGTATGAAATGTTATGTTAATTTATAGAGTGAGTGGTTGGTTTTTTAAAAAAAAAGAAAAAAAAAAAAAAAAACATTTATATCCGTTACACAACGGATAGAAATTAAAAACACTTCTCTTTGCCTTTTGTCAGAAACCATCTTCGTCGTCCCCACGATTTCAAACCTGACGACGGTCGACGGCGAGCCACCCCGGTGTGGCGGCAGGGCACGGCGAGCCTCCAGGTCAACGACGGCGAGGGACGATTTCGTCCACACCAGGTGCTCTAAGTGTTAAAATTAACGACGGGATAAAAAATGATAGATAGTGGATTACATTTATTAGTTTTTATGTAAAATAAAAAGATAATTAGGAAGATGTAGTAGAAATGTATATATCATTGCCTTTTTTTTAACTCAAAACCCATGCAAAAGCTTTCGTAGGCTCGTGTCTAAAGCAATCCTCACTTCTCAAGTTCATTAATTTGTAAACTTGTTTATTGTTTTTAGAGTCCAAGCAATTGCAATTAATTGTTTTAAATGGGCCGGTTGTCCAAAAAAATATATAAACTTTATCTAAATTCCGTACACAAACTCTTACTAAAGTAGTAAAGTGAATGATGGATCAATGGCAATTATTTGACCAATAAAACTATAATGATGGTTGTGTGGATTTCATTAAGAAGCTTCTTTAACGATGAGGTCACTAATGTTGTAATAATCTTTTGGTAATTTGGTAGATTGTAATTCTTAAGTGGACAATTTAATCATTGTTATGTGAATATCCCACTTAACATCGATTTTATGTACAAATTTTCTTTAGCTAATCAAATATGTCATCAAAGAGACCAAATGGCATGTAGCTTTGCCGCATTAGTGAGATGCTTCCGAGAGTTAAAGTGGTTGTGAGATTAATCAAGTCACATCCGAGACAATTGTATAACATATGTGTAATGCATATTGTGAGATTGCCAGTTAGCTTTTTAAAAGGATATATATAACCAAATAATGTGACATTTGGCATCTTAATAAAATAGATACGTTGTTATTACGTGTTATGGTCAAAGGGAATAAATATATAACTTAGTACAAGATCCAACCTGTCAAACAGGTTATCGAACATTGACTACGAAATTTTGCAATCGCCTGTTCAACTTATATAGCATTAAAAATATCACCGTACTTAGAGCATCCACAATACTTCAAATCTTCAATGATTTGAAATATTTAATGCACACTATTTTTATTAGCTAAAGCTTTTGAGAAAGACTTTATGTTTGTCAAGTCTTTGTATAAAGCTTTTAGAAAAGCTAATGATGCAATGCAACAAAACAACTCTAAAAAGCTTTTTAAAATACGAAAAAGCTATTGCCAACTTGACCCATTGCGGGTGCTCTTAGTTCCATATAAACAATAAAATACAATGGATATTGGTGTCCAAATCTTGTTAAGTACAGGAACTAATGGAAGACTAAAACTCCTCTAGACTGTCGAAATGGAAGACTAAAACTCTTTCTAATGGTGGTAATCGGTCCTTACATCTCTTCATCTTTATTATATGTCGATTTATAAACTCCTCTGCTGTCATAAAAGAACTGGAAGCTATGCTTAGGGCTTTTTCATTGGTTCCAAAAGGCCGATAGAAAGATGGTTTGGATACGTTGGGATATTAGTTTGGCTTCTGAGAACAATGGTGGGCTTGGCGTTTCAAGTTTATACGTCACTAACCGAACTCTTTTATTCAAATGGATATGGAGATTTCTCACCCAATGTCCTTCCCTTTGGTATAATCTCATTAAAGTTATACATGGTGTCAAAGGTAGTATTGACTCAACGAAGGCTAAGATCAGTGGCTCCATTTGGCAGGAGATGGCTTGCGAATTTTCCTCGCTAAAATCTAAGGTATCGATTGTTTTTCTTTTATCAAAAGGAAGTTAGGGAATGGCGAAAACACCCTCTTTTGGGAAGACAATTGGTTAGGTGATTCAGTTCTAAAAACGTCTCACCCAAGGCTTTTCGCTTTGGAGATAGATAAAGGCATTAATGTGGCTGACAAATTGAGCCAGGCCTTTCTAGCTTTTCCTTTTCGTCGCTCTCCAAGAAGTGGAGCTGAGGATGAGCAATACAAGAACTTAATTTCTATTACTTCTGATGTCATTCTTCCTCAAATGCAAGATCGTTGGTCCTGGTCTCTTAATGGTTCCGGTGATTTCACAGTTAGATCGGTCCGTAATTATATTGATGATATTCTTTTGCCAAAGTTGGACGCTCCAACTCATTGGTAAATTTGATTCCATCAAGATTAACATTCTTGCGTGGAAGATTAGCATGGATAGATTACCTACTCGGTTCAATCTTTCTTCTCGTAGCTTGGAGATATCTTCCATCTTATGCCCCTTTGCAACGAATCATTGAAACCACAATACACACTTTTTCTCATGTTCTTTAGCTCGTCAGATTATGATCAAAGTATCTCGATGGTGGGAGCTCGATAACACCTCTTCCAATTCCTATGTTGAATGGTTGTTTTGGATGTCTAACGTCCACATAGCCAAGAGTAAGAAGAAGGTGCTGGAAAGCATTTGTTATGTTTCTTGGTGGTTAATTTGGAAATTCAGAAATCAGTATTTATTCGGTTCAAGTCGGCCGAGAAGAGACCTCATTTTTGATGATATAATTCAAATGTCTTTTCTTTGGATATCGAATCGTTGTAAATCCAAGATTGATGTGGTCTCTTGGATAAAGAACCCTAAAATTATTTCGTTGTAACTTCTAGCTTCTTGCTAGTTTTCTTCTTTTTAATAAAATTGCCGTTCTAAAAAAGAGTACAGGAATTAATGTTTATTTAAATAGAATAAGAATCAAATGAGAAATTGTAAAATAAACATGACAAAATTCATTTAGCCACGCTGATTTTTAGTTTCTATACATACAAATACTTTATTTTGTTAATCCAGTACAAACGAGTAATTCGTAATAGTCATTTTAGTGTAAATTCACTAAAATTTGTAAGATGGTTTAAAATTATGGCATTTATATGATATTTTGCAAATAATATGAGTTAACTATTATGTTTTCAAAACTTTTAATCACAAAGTTGTTGCTTTTTTGAACGGAATCACAAAGTTGTTGCTAATCACATAATAAAACATTTTACATTAAAAAAAAAAAAAAAAAAAAAGGCTTCACATTGAGTTTTCATGATTTTAAAGCCATTATTTCAAATAACCGTTAATCAAATGCTCATATAGACAAATAGTCAATGGTCAATGTTTTGGAATATGACTTGAACATAAATTCGAACTCGTCAATAAATGAGTCACCTTTACACATTCAAGTAACGTGACTTAAAGTCAACCCTAATCTTTTCATATGTCTATATGGGAAGCTAGCACGAAGTTCTCACCTCAGTTTTTCAACAATCACTTTCTAAAGACGGCATATCGAATGAGTAGAAGTGATTTTAGAAATAAAAATGATGAGAAGTATTCATAGTCGATCATTCCAAATTGAAAGAAAGTACTCTATCTTTTGAATTGTGGTAACTTAAGTTAGTTCAGAACACCGCGTTACGTCAACACCACATCGCCTTTAACATTTCAACATTAACAAAAAAAAAAAAAAAATTAAAAAAAAAAATTAAAAAAAAAAAAATATATATATATATCCTTTATCATAGCACCACCATAACATCATAATTTGGGCCTTACTTTTATTTTAAAACTTATATATTACAATTTAAACCATTAAACTAATTTTTCATTCATAACATCATCTCATAAATAATAATTTCATTCATTAAAGTCTATTACAAATAAAACATACGAAAATAAAACCTACGAAATTTAAAACATACTGAATTATAAATACTTATTCATCTTGTTCTTGTGCTAGTTCTTGTTGTCGTTGAAGATTCTTTTCTGCAAAGATGCTCCATAATATTTTGTTGGAGACTAGTATCGTTCTCTGTCATGTATTTCTCATCCGTCGACCCACCTTTCTTGCCTCATATGTGGTACGGATTCACCCACATTTCGCTATACTCACTTAGTGCAAACTTTTGATCTTTTAAAATCATGTTATGCAAAATAATGCACGAATACATGATTCTACTTATTCGGTAACTTCCGTTTGACGTGCCGGTTGTTGTAGTATACCCCAAAGTCCTTGGAGCACATCAAAAACACGTTCGATATCCTTTCGTGCACTTTCTTGTTTCCTTGTAAAATAACCATGTTTATCATCAGTTGCGACCGTGAATGATTTGACGAAAGTTGCCCACTGTGGGTAAATTCCGTCAGCTAAGTAATATTGTGACATCCCGCGATTTTCCATATATTTATTTTTGAGGAATTATGTCTTTTTTTCATTTACGAACCTTCCTGAGCTCGTTTGACACGAAAACGAGAAGTTATCTCGTGAAATGTGAAAAATTAGACACAACGCGTACTGGCACAACCGACAATGCGATTCTATCGTTATTTGATTTACGAGAAATTAGTCGTATAAACACTCGTTTTTATTGGAAAAACTATTACGAACGCGATGGCGCAAGTTTCGAAATTTTTATCGCGTGTTTACTCGTCCGAATGTGTCCCGAGCTTTAGTATTTTGAAAGTTTACTAAATTTTCGAGATTGGTCCCTATGATAGTTCCATCCGCCGCCCTCCTCTTACGATCACGCTGCATTACGCGCTCGGGTCAAAGGAAACTTCCTTTTCTTGACAAGTTTTTCAACCACTGGGCAATAAACCTAATCGTTGTAGTGTACTATTAGGGTAAGCCTCGGGATTGATATCGTTCTCTGGGAATAGGAATGCTAGTGAGAAATTACTACGCTAAGGTTGAGGTTGAGGAAGATTATTTTTATCTTTTTATATTTTTATAAAGCTAAGGGTAAAATCTCGGGGTTTGGATTTGGGGTGGTACTTCACCGATTACTCTACTATTCTAATTATCTAACCTAGTGGGTAGTCTATATCTGTGAAGTGTGCTCGTATGATGATTTAAAGATGTGTCTACCTAGATACTATTACTCCTAGTTATATTTTATTGGTGGTTGAATTGTCACGTCCTTATTCTTAACGCGTTGTGTTTTCTAAGGTCGTAGGGTGTGCTTTTATCCCTAACTCTTTGAAGCTACCTAAGGTTAATGACTACGAAATCTCTAGGATTCATAAACTTAACACTAAGGTTATCTTTGGATGTTTAGCCTACAATTCCACTAGTAACTATAAACTAATGTTCAACAAAGATTAATCAAGCATTAAAAACACAACGATGGCTTCATGCACTCCTAAGCCAATTACAATTAAGATAAGAGACAACCAATCAATATCCAATAACTAGGTTTCATAGATCTAAGCAAAAGCACAAGTAAATTAGCCGGACATGTTAAACATGCAAGCATACACACATTCAATTGAAGACATAATTAAATCAAGGAATAAATAACTTATCTCGATGTAAAATAGGGTATGAGAACCCTAAAATCATCCAAACCGGACTACAATCGTTTTAGGTTTTACTCCACAAGTCTACCTCTAAAAAGTCTGAAAATCGAATTCTATATAGAGTTACAAGCTGCGACGGCGTCACTTTGTAATTGTGAGGCCGTCGGATCGCCGCCATTAGGGTTTCGTCTTGGCCAAGTCATCTTTGGGGCGGTGTCACGTTGTGGTTGTGTGTTGTGGGTCTTGATCATGGCGTCGTGCGAATCGGATCTAGGTCGTACGAGATGAAAAGTCTTCGTGACGCCTACTCTTCAAAACCCGATGCCGTCGGTGTAAAATAACAATTTAAACTCATGTGTAAATCACAAAAGTTAGGGGCACGGCCGCCTTTGATTGTGGCGTCGTCGGTGCATTTCCGTGACTTGAGTGTCTTGATCTTGACTTTAGCCATTTTCTTCATATATTCACTCCTTTTCGTCCAAATAAGCATCATTCTAGCATTTTGCCTCAAGGGACCTAAAAAGTGAAAAGAAACGAATTAAGCGATAACGGATATAAAGTTGGCGATTAAGGGCTTAAATGACCCCTTAAAATTGTGCGTTTTAAATCCTTATCAAATATCCCTACATTTGGTATTTGCTTGTCCTCAAGCAAATGTGCTTTAACCAATCAATTTATAAGTTAAGGGCATAAAGCAATGGTTTAACATAATTCATAACAAGTATAAGCCCACAAAAGTCATAACAAGCACGGAAATTATATACTAGCACCTCACAGTGGTGTTTGGATACTCTCATCTATCGGGTGTATATGAAATATATCAAATGGAAATGGAAGATAAACACTCATTAACCGATCATAGTACATAGATTACATAGGCTTGAGACTTGATCAAACCTCCACCGCTTTGGCGTAAGCACCTAGGAAAAACTATCTAAGAGGTCTTTTAAAGGGTTGTAACGTTAGGCTTACGGTTAGGGAAACAAAGGGTTTGGTTGGATAGGCGATTTAGTGGTGGCAAGTCAAAAATCTTTATGTTACAAGCATGAGAAGAATGGCGTTGCTAAGCCAAGACTCGACTCTCTAAACTCTAGATAACTTTGAAACAAACAAATATAAATATAAAGATAGATGTAGGATGGTAGCCCTTTTTTTCAAATTTTTTTGCATACACTTTTACTCTACCATCCTCTACGATAACATCAAAATATAAGGGATTTATAGGCACATCCCTACACTTGAGTTTTTATTACTCTAACACTAATTTGACCCGAATTGAAAAGATCAAAACACGTGGAGTACATTATTATGTAGATAAAGGGAATTTGAATTTAACGTTCCTTCCCGTCACTCCATAAAATTTAACTTTACCCCATGAGTCCCAATCATCCCAAAACTGTGTACAAAAGATATGACTCGACTTAGCAACCATGCAAGTAACTAGATAATTGAACTAAGGGTTTAGTATGATAACAATAATGCACTAAAAGTGAGTGCATACAAGGTAGGCTAAGGCGATTTGGGTGTACATTTGGGGGTGGATTGTAAACAATACTCAACCGATGTGAAAGAAGTAATTATATACGAGTATCAAACAAGGGTTATCATAATGCCTCTTATCATTTAGTTATTCCTAACTATACAAGTGTAGTCTCACTAGCGATCTCGAGATGCATCACAAAACAAGTTCTAGAATCTATTATACTACAGATACACTCTCGAAGCATTAAAGGTGAATGCTTTAATTCCTACAAATCTAGGGTCGAACCTCACATTTTTGGGATGGAATTTGAGTGGCAAAGGGTTTTTGTGCTAGTCATATAACTCCTATTCATGAGACGCTTTATTAATACTAAAGACCCACTCCTACATGTCATGAAAATTTTGAAAATTGGTGCTAAAATTACCCTAACCAATATTTCTCATAGCTTATTACACAAATGAAATAGGACAAGACAAATAGTCAAGGATAAACATAGTTTCAAAGTTCCCATTTTATTCTCCCTCCCTACACTTAAACTGAACATTGTCCTCAATGTTCCCCGAAAGTATCAAAGTTATGATAAGGAAAGGTAATTAAGAGAGAAATAAACTAATACTTCCCTGATTATCTCGGTAGGATCCGTGTGAAGTAGTGGTTAAATTCTTCTCCAAGAAGAATGTATGCGTGAAAAGCTCCACCAATACTATGTATCCTCTTCTTGATAAATAAAACCTGCACACTTTAAGAAAATAGACGAAACCTTCACGTAAAATCGGTAAAAAATATATGACTCTACTAAACTAGGATATAATGCTTGTGGAATGGATATTTGCGATTTTTGGAAAATTAAGACACGAGAAATTCCAAAAATTTATAAGTAGCACGAAAACGAGAGAAAGTTAGATAAGCTATGCTTCTCCCGACGCCGTCGGTAGCGATCCCGACGCAGGGGTTATCTGACGAACTGGTCTGCTGCGTTTTTCTGGAAAAATTTACGTCTTTAGAATCTGGAAAAATTTCCTGCAAAACATCCATTATGACTCGATACAAGCATTTGACTCTAACAAACATACATATATATCATTTTCAATAATCGTAATTCTCATGTTCACGTTCTTTTAAAAACGTGTGTAATCTTCCCTACACTTATCCTTTTTGTAAAATACCTTTATATGTAATTAAGACGAGGTTAAAGACAAAATAAAATATTTTCACAAATTCAAACATGAGAATAAACAATCAATGAAAAAATATATGACACACAAACAAGCAAACAATTAAGCATGGGTTGCCTCCCACGAAGCGCTTTTCTTTATTTATGAGTCTTGTAGCTAGACTCGAACTCGTGCTCCTATTTTCCCCTTATCTTAGAGGCCCATTCGATTTCCTTAACTCTTCTCTCATCACGAATATATTCAGGGCCTAACTCTAGACAAGCGGTATAGTAGACCTTGTTCTCCCAATCTACTTCAAAAGCCGGAATGTTGTCTACTTCTAAATCATCAATACCCTCAAACTTCTTATTTTTGTAGGGCATTATATATTTAACACACTCGGTCCCGTTTGAGAACTTGGCTATTCCTTCCTCTTGATCATAAACCATCTTAGATTTCTCAATAAATGGTCTCCCAAGTATCACATCTCCTAAAAACCCATCAATGATGCGCTTAACATTTTCCAAGATCATGAAATCACAACTATATGTGAAGTTACCTACGAAGACATGCAATCCTTTAACCCTCCCAACATAGTTACTCACTTTCCTAGGGTAAAAGGGGTCCCTTATAGGTCCTAACTTCTCGCTCATGATCCAATTGTAATAGAGCCTAGACATTATGTTCATAGGT
Organism: Chrysanthemum lavandulifolium; assembly: GCA_022545495.1. Lineage (NCBI taxonomy): Eukaryota > Viridiplantae > Streptophyta > Magnoliopsida > Asterales > Asteraceae > Chrysanthemum > Chrysanthemum lavandulifolium. The sequence continues at coordinate 217,848,221 of CM040238.1, forward strand.
CCCTTATAGTCTATGTAAGTGTGATCCCTATATGAGTACCCAATCATGCATGGTATCTTAATGTTTTTAGGGTCACCACTTTTTATGCATGGCTCGAAAGGTGGTCGCGGGAAGTTAACTACGTTATAGTGATAGGCGGTTTCCTTCCCGTTAGGGTATGAATCGAAATACTCCCTAAGTTCCTCCTCCTCCTTACTACCCTCCATAACTTCTAATACCTTATAATCTCCTTCTTCTAATTCATCCTCCGAATCACTTGAGGTCAAATCACTATCTAAAGTACTAGTGGATTCCTTAAGGGCTTCCTTAAGTGCACATTCAATTATCCTATTCAATTTCTTAAGCTCTCCAACTTCACTAACAATACGAGCTCGAAGTTGGTTGGCAAAGGTTGGATCAAGTGGTGGGTATTTGTTTGATGGTAGGTTGTTGTTTGGTGGGTTATCACCTTCCATGATGAAAAGTGATGGGGTTTATGAACAAAGTCACGAAGAAGGGGTATAGACTACAAGGAAGCTAAAAAAAATATTACTTGATAGGAATCAAGCAAGGTAACCTAAACGAGATAGAAATCTAACTAGCTATTCTATTCCCCGCCGCGCCAAAAACTTGATCGCTGCATAACGCGCATTCGTGGTCAAAGGAAACTTCCTTTTCTTGAGCAAGTTTTTCAACCACCTAGGCGATGAACCTAATCGTTGTAGTGTACTATTAGGGTAAGCCTCGGGATTGATATCGTTCTCTAGGGGAATAGGAATGCTAGTGAGAAATTACTACGCTAAGGTTGAGGTTGAGGAAGATTATTTTTTATCTTTTTATATTTTTTTATAAAGCTAAGGGTAAAATATCAGGGTTTGGATTTGGGGGGTGATACTTCTATCGATTACTCTACTATTCTAATTATCTAACCTAAGGGGTAGTCTATGTCTATTGAAGTGTGCTCGTATGATGATTTAAAGATGTGTCTACCTAGATACTATTACTCCCTAGTTATCTTTTATTGGTGGTTGAATTGTCACGTCCTTATTCTTAACGCGTTGTGTTTTCTAAGGTCGTAGGGTGTGCTTTTATCCCTAACTCTTTGAAGCTACTTAAGGTTAATGACTACAAAATCTCTATGATTCATAAACTTAACACTAAGATTATCTTTTGGATGTTTAGCCTACAATTCCACTAGTAACTATAAACTAATGTTTAACAAATATTAGTCAAGCATTAAAAATACAACGATGGCTTCATGCACTCGTTATGAATGTCATTACCGCATCGTTCGCGTCGACACCAACGACACGTAGAACCAAAAGCGGTTCTCCACAACCGACACAAGGAATCGATGATTCCATCGAATAGAAGAAGTTAGAATCAAATGGATAGAGGGTAAAGAGATAAAGAATCAAATAGGGTTAGAGGGTAAAGACGAATATTTTGGATTTTGGATAGACATGATGCAAAACAAAGACCGAAAATCTTTTGGATTTTGATTTTTAAAGAAAATATAAACATATACGGATGGTATAAACAAGGAGTGGATATCCAAATCACTAATCGCTAAGCGTAAGATTATCAAGACACTCCGGCGTGGCGCAAAATTTTGATCCTGTCTGAAACCGCAAGTTTTCTCACGCAAGTGACCACTGTGAATGGCCAATCAGAAGAAACTTAAAACCGCTTAAGCACGTAGCAATGAAGATCCGAGGAGTATAGTGTTTCCCCGGGTCGTTATGTCCCAGCGAGCTGTGCAATGGATTATCAAACGTATAGTGATCGCGAGATTTGAACGGGAAAAGGATATGGGAATGATTATTATAACTACGGAAAAAGCCAACAAATAAAAACGGCTTAAATGCAAATTAAAGAAGATTAAAAAGATAAAACCTATTAAATAAACGCTATCACTATATTTAAAATGATGAACGTTTAAAACTTAAAACTAAAAACTTACGTTTAAATTAAAATTACGTAAACGTACAAAATAAAAAGTGAAACTTACACAATATTAAGCCTAAAAATATGAGAAATACATTTTTACAATCCTAATGATAAAAGAAAATTTATAGAAAAAGAAAATTATTTTTATAACTATTTAATTAATTATTATTAATTAAAAACTATTTTTAACTATTTAATAATTAACCAAAATACAAGAAATTAGGAAATAAAGCTAGAAAAATAAAATTATGAAATGGAAAAGTCTAAAATATCAAACTAGAATTTTCAAAACTATTTTTGTATTTTTATGATTATTTTTCTATTTTCTAGGAATTTAAATCTATTTAAATCTAATTAAAATTATGAAAAATACCAAATAAAAAGAGAAAAATAAGGAAAAATGTTTTTTTATGCTTTTTATATTTATCTTAAACTATTAAAATTGAAAAACTATTTTTTGGAACTTTTTCTCAATTAATTGCAATTAAAGCTAATTAAAATTGATTAAAAACTGATTTTATTTAAGAAAAATACCAAACAGTAACTAAAAATTATGAAAATTTCAGGAAAATTCTAAACTTATATTCTAAAGCTATTAAAAATATAAAAAGAAGGGCTTATGTAGAAGAAACTGAAGCTGCTATGTAACTGATGGAAATAAGCACTAGCAAAATAAGCAAATAAGCACTAGATGATACCAATTGATAACATAAGCTAAGGTATGCTAAAAATGAGCTACAAGCAACTTATATCACCTACTCCTAACACCTAAAGAGCATCTACGAGTGATTGAGCTTATCTGATATAACAAGCAAAATCGAATCAGCCCTACTTTGGGCTTATGTAACTTCTTATTCAATAAGCAAAGAAAACTAAGAATGTGGTTCTAAAACCACCTACCAGAGATCAAATGCTCAAAGATTCAGCTAATAAGTACCAAGATTGAAGACATGAGAGCTTCAACAAAATCATCCAAAAGTATCTAGGCTGCATGGTGTGCGAGCGATGCCATAGTACCAACTTAGGAGCTTATTTATAAGCAACGAGATAAGCTAGAGCCAAAACCGATAAGTGGTCTTGAAGACCACCTAGAAGACTACAATATGACCAAATTTGAGACCATGAAAACAGTTTGAGCAGTGTGCATCATCTGCGAAGGTCTGCATAAAATGAGATCGAGACCTTGTGTTTGACTTTTAAAAACAGATGCAAAGTTGACTATATTGAGATTTGGAGCTAATTTATGGACTATTTATGATGTGTTAAGATGAAATGAAACTTAAATAAGCTAGTTCCCTGAATTTTGAACACAAAACAGATGATTGGCTTTTCCAAATTCCAACAGTGGACAAGTAAAGACAGTGAATGAGCTTTTTTGACTATTGATGTTGTGCAAACCAAAACTAAGACTTAAATTAGCTCAAAAATACTTAACAAACAGGAACCAATATTGAGCAACCACTGACTAGACCATTATGACAGTTTTAGAGGCAATTCCAAACACCCTTTTAAAACCTGTTAAGCAAGCAGATTTGAGCTAGATTTTAAACTAGCTAATCTCAATGATCAAACTGAGCTTAGTTATCTTTAATACAACTAAATGAACAAGTAAAAACAGATCATTACTATAAATACCAATACTAACAAAATATGCAAAATTACTTGAAAATTGAAAATGAGATTGAGACTCACGGGTATTCAACCGATGTTGGGGCTCAAATCAAACCAAAACCAATCTAAACTACTCTATTACAATCCAATATCATCACGCATCCACCCAACATTCATCACCATTGTCAAATGCACCCATTTTGACTTTGTTTGACCAAGATAAGGAATTTCTTAGAATTGAATTCCCGACAACAAAAGCTTCAATGAGCTTAAGTGAGCTTGTATGAGCTTAACAATAAGATACTAACACTTGTACTTAGGATTTTGAAACATGAAAATGTGAATAATGAGCATGAATTGTGGAAATTTATATGAAAATTTAGATTAATAGTTAAAAGTAACTTAAACTGGTTTGTAAACTTAAAAAAAATACAAGGAAACTGAAATTACACCAATTTAACTAAAACTAAAACATTCAATTCAAGAACGACATTAAGGTAAATTAAAATAACTAGCTACTCCCCTCAAGCCTGCATCCCTCCTCTCTTTTATACCCATTCTCTTTCTCTTTCTTTTAAAGCAAACCCCACCATTTTTCGACCTTGGATTGACAAAAATGATCATGGCCCTTAAAACTAATTTTGGCGGAAACTTAGATTTAATAATTGAGTGTAGCGAGGAAGAATTATTGATTTCTTGAAGTATGTGTTTGGAGTGATAAGGCTAGGTGGAAAATAATTTGGAGGGGGAAGATGGAGTGTTGCGGGGTTTTTGCGAAGCGAGTGGGTGAAGAAGGCAGGGAAGGCTTTTGGCGCGTTTTGGGTGTTTTGACCAAGTGGGTTGACCAGATAATATAATAAAGGGGTTCAAAAGGTATTGTGGCAGGGGTCATTTGGAGATTAGACAAGGGTCAAAATGGCAAAGGGACTTAAATGACAAGGATTAGTTATGCCATTTTCTGAAAATCAAGGACTATTCCTGCCAATTCAACAAAGTTGCTTCCAAGGACTAAAAATGACAAAGTTTAATAATGCAAGGACCAAAGTTGCCATTTTCAGATTTTCCAGGGGCCATTTCTGCCAAATTTCAAACTTGAAGGACCATTTTTGTAATTTTCTCAAACTTTTTATATTTTTCACCAAAGGACTAAATTTGACAAATTTTGATTTTAAAAGGACCTTTGGTGACTTTACTTTTGAAATTATGTGCTCAGTGGACTTTTTTTGACAATTTTTGAAACTTGGGGATCTGAACGCAATTTTGCAAATTTGATATGTTTTCATCCGATTTTGATATTTTTGCTTTTAAAACACATAAAACACTGATTTGTGGTATTTTGATCATTTGATGTGTTTCGAGTGTTTTCGATGATTTTGCAGTTTATTTTGTACAAAATGATGAGTATTTAGACACTCATCAATCCCCACACTAAGATATTGCTAGTCCCTAGCAATGATTTGAGAAAACATAATGGATTTTAAACTCTTTACCAAAAGCCATTACTTACGAGTAGTCAAATGTTTCAGTTCAAGTAAGAACCATGGTACACCGATAACCATGTGATTTTGAGCAAACCACCGACTTTCAACGGTTTGATTTGTCTTTACCGAAGCCGTACCCTTCTCGGACTAGCCAACTCTTAGATAAATTATCGATTATTATCTTTAGTGGTGATTACCAATTATGGTTTTCCACGCCTTTACCACAAGCCATAATCTTGCATGGCTAGCCAACTCTTCACTTTTTAGGATATGGTGGTGAATACCATACAATTTTGGGCAAATTGCAAGCCATATAAACGGATTTGAGATATCTTTACCAAGAGCCGTTTGCTCTGGATTAGCCAATCCTTTTGTCTTCTGAACAAGGCGGATGATAACGAAATGAGTAAGTGTAAAACACTTACTCCAAAAAAAAAAAAATTTTGGCCAAAAGCGGGAATTAGGCGGTATATTCATATGATAAAATTCGTGAGAATTCCCCACACTTAGAAATGAATATTGCCTCAATATTCAAAGTACCGATGTTATGCCGAAACAAAGAACGTAAAAGGGAAATACTACGGCCATTATTTAGAAAGTTTTTTTTTTTTTTTTTTTTTTTTAACATGTGGGCATTACCCCACACTTAGGTGGTAGAAAGGGGTAAGAAGACGAAATATGGGTGAAAACCCATATAGTGTGTGCTCTTGTTTTGATTTCCAGTCGCTAGCTTGACTCGACCTCAATTCATTGGTTCATGGGAAGCAAAGTGGAAGAAACAATCTCCATCGGACTTTCATTCAAGATGTTTGGATAAACATTGAAGCACGTGAAAGTTCCACACCGATGAGATATAGAGAACCGCTCAAAATTATAATTGAAAATGCCGGGATCAAAATAGTGTCTTCATTCCGAAGGAGTGAAGAAGAGAGAAGTCACCGAGTAGGTGAAGAAAAGAAGGAAAATCATGATAACAATCATGACTAGATCTTCTTCCTCGGGATTAAGTGCAGTTGCACTTATTTGGATTTTTTTGGTTGAGCTCTTAGGGTTGGAAGGCATCTCGGGAGGATGGGTGGGAAGATTTGTCATAACTATGCAAATTGAGATTCTCTCCCCGATCATGATTTTTGCCATCCACGCAATCATACTCCGGAGATATGATATGAGTGAGTTCACCGCGAACTCCTCATGAAGAATATACGGAGGTGGGACATGTGTGGTACTGTGGGCTATAAATATGCACCTCGTCCATTATAGTCTCCGTGTCGGACTCATCACTATCAAAGATTGGATTAAGCGAATTTAGAGTAAATTCGAGGCCGAATTCGAATAAGGGATTAGTGATAGTCGTATTAACTGTTATGGAAACAACATGGTCAACATCCTCTTCTAAGTTGACGATCTCGGAATGTGGAAGTAATGCATCAATAAATTCTATGTCTTTAGAATATAAAGAATCGGCATCACTATAATCCTTTGTCAAAATCGAGAAAGTCTCAACAAAATCATTTGTAAGAGGAGAAAACACATCACACTCTTTGTCAAGAATTCCCTCGAGACTCACTTGGGATCGGGATAAGGTTCTCAACATTCGATGATTCCGTTTCGGAATAGTCTTGAGATGCTCATCCCCATGATGAGAGAGTCTTTGGGAGCTTGGTGTGATAGCGATTGTTTGAGATGAAATCTCAATTCTTTGGAATATCAACCGAGGAGGGGTTGAGAAATATTACCTTTAAAAGGATAAAACCCTCCTCGTCATCATCATATAGAGTGCCTTAAGAAATTGGGAACGCCTTAGAGCCGCATGCTCTAGGGCTAATAATTCTTCCCTAGATTTGCGGGCCTCTCGCTCTTGACAAGCAATTCTCCTATGGTCTTTCACCACTCACTTGATTCTTAAAATTACTCATCATATCCTCAAGTGTTTTCATTGCGGTTTCAAGATCTTGGGAAATTTCTTTAGGCAACGGCTCGGTGGAGTTTGAACCGTATGGTCTTTGTGGAGGTTGGAAATTGTCAAAAGCCGGAAGTATAGTAATTTTGATTCCACGGTTGACATTGAAAATTATTGTGAGGACCTCCACAATTTGTGCAAGAAAAATTGGTACATTCGAAACCATGTGTCATTAAAACTTTGATAGCACGGTTCTTGCTCAAATGAATCTTGAGGAGTGTGGCTAAAATCGTTTGAGGATGAATGGAAAAGTTCGGATAAGTGCATGAGTTTTCGACATCCGAGCACAAAACGAACAAAATCCATCCGTAAGATCATTTCCACACCTCTCGCAAGAACATCGTTGACATCGAAAATCAACTAACGGATCCCACAACCATAGCAATCTGCTGATTGAACGAAAAATTTTGGGGTTGGGGTGGGTAGTCGGAGAAGTTTTCGGCTCATTGAAAGAATTTTGATCATAAGAACATGAATTCCTCGAACATAAAACAAACAACTTCCGTTATGAATGTCATTACCGCATCGTTCGCATCGTACACCAACGACACCAGAACCAAAAGCGGTTCTCCACAACCGACACAAGGAATCGATGATTCCATCGAAATAGAAAAGTTAGAATCAAATGGATAGAGGGTAAAGAGATAAAGAATCAAATAGGGTTAGAGGTAAAGGCGAATATTTTTGGATTTTGGATGACATGATGCAAAACAAAGACGAAAATCTTTTGGATTTTTGATTTTTAAAGAAAATATAAACATATACAGATGGTATAAACAAGGAGTGGATATCCAAATCACTAATCTGCTAAACGTAAGATTATCGCCTGACTCCCGGCGTGACGCCAAATTTTGATCTGTGTAAAACCGCAAGTTTTCACGCATGGTGACCACTTGTGAATGGCCAACAGTAAGAAACTTAAAACCGCTTAAGCACGAAGCAATGAAGATCCGAGGAGTATAGTGTTTCCCAGGTCGTTATGTCCCAATAAGTATGCAATGGATTATCAAACGATATAGTGATCGCGAGATTTGAGCAGGAAAGGATATGGGAATGATTATTATAACTACGGAAAAAGCCAACAAATAAAAACGGCTTAAATGCAAATTAAAGAAGATTAAAAGATAAAACCTATTAAATAAACGCTATCACTATATTTAAAATGATGAGCGTTTAAAACTTAAAACTAAAACTTACGTTTAAATTAAAATTACGTAAGCGTACAAAATAAAAAGTGAAACTTACACAATATTAAGCCTAAAAATATGAAAATACATTTTACAATCCTAATGATAAAAGAAAATTTATAGAAAAGAAAATTATTTTATAACTATTTAATTAATTATTATTAATTAAAAACTATTTTTAACTATTTAATAATTAACCAAAATACAAGAAATTAGGAAATAAAGCTAGAAAAATAAAATTATGAAATGGAAAAGTCTAAAATATCAAACTAGAATTTTCAAAACTATTTTGTATTTTTATGATTATTTTCTATTTTCTAGAATTTAAATCTATTTAAATCTAATTAAAATTATGAAAATACCAAATAAAAAGAAAAATAAGGAAAATGTTTTTATGCTTTTATATTTATCTTAAACTATTAAAATTGAAAAACTATTTTTGGAACTTTTCTCAATTAATTGCAATTAAAGCTAATTAAAATTGATTAAAACCGATTTTATTTAAGAAAAATACCAAACAAGAACTAAAAATTATGAAAATTTCAGGAAAATTCTAAAATTATATTCTAAAGCTATTAAAAATATAAAAGAAGGGCTTATGTAGAAGAAACCAAGTCGCTATATGGCAGTGGAAATAAGCCTTTAGAAAATAAGCAAATAAGCACTAGATGATACCAATTGATAACATAAGCTAAGGTATGCTAAAAATGAGCTACAAGCAACTTATATCACCTACTCCTAACACCTAAAGAGCATCTACCAGTGATTGAGCTTATCTGATATAACAAGCAAAACAGAAATCAGGCCCCTACTTTGGGCTTATGTAACTTCTTATTCAATAAGCAAAAGAGAAAACTAAGAATGTGGTTCTAAAAACCACCTACCAGAGATCAAATGCTCAAAGATTCAGCTAATAAGTACCAGTATTGAAGACATGAGAGCTTGACAAAATCATCCAAAAAGTATCTAGGCTCAGCGATGGTGTGCGAGCGATGAATAGTACCAACTTAGGAGCTTATTTATAAGCTTAACAGATAAGCTAGAGCCAAAACCGGATAAGTGGTCTTGAAGACCACCTAGAAGACCCAATATGACCAAATTTGAGACCATGAAAATGATTTGAACAGTGTGCATCATCTGCAAGGTCTGCACAAAATGAGATCAGACCTTGTGTTTGACTTTTAAAAACAGATGCAAAGTTGACTATATTGAGATTTGGAGCTAATTTATGGACTATTTATGATGTGTTAAGATGAAATGAAACTTAAATAAGCTAGTTCCCTGAATTTTGAACACAAAACAGATGATTGGCTTTTCCAAATTCCAACAGTGGACAAGTAAAGGCGATTGAATGAGCTTTTTGACTATTGATGTTGTGCAAACCAAAACTAAGACTTAAATTAGCTCAAAATACTTAACAAACAGAACCAATATTGAGCAACCATCGACTAGACCATTATGACAGTTTTAGAGGCAATTCCAAACACCCTTTTAAAACACATTAAGCAAGCGGTTTGAGCTAGATTTTAAACTAGCTAATCTCAATGATCAAACTGAGCTTAGTTATCTTTAATACAACTAAATGAACAAGTAAAAACAGATCATTACTATAAATACCAATACTAACAAAATATGCAAAATTACTTGAAAATTGAAAATGAGATTGAGACTCACAGGTATTCAACTGATGTTGCAGGCTCAAATCCAAACCAAAACCAATCTAAACTACTCTATTACAATCCAATATCATCACTGCATCCACCCAACATTCATCACCATTGTCAAATGCACCCATTTTGACTTTGTTTGACCAAGATAAGGAATTTCTTAGAATTGAATTCCCAGCTTAACAAAAGCTTCAATGAGCTTAAGTGAGCTTGTATGAGCTTAACAATAAGATACTAACACTTGTACTTAGGATTTTGAAACATGAAAACTGTAACAGTAGCATGAATTGTGGAAATTTATATGAAAATTTAGATTAATAGTTAAAAGTAACTTAAACTGGTTTGTAAACTTAAAAAAAATACAAGGAAACTGAAATTACACCAATTTAACTAAAACTAAAACATTCAATTCAAGAACGACATTAAGGTAAATTAAAATAACTAGCTACTCCCCTCAAGCCTGCATCCCTCCTCTCTTTTATACCCATTCTCTTTCTCTTTCTTTTCTGAGCAAACCCCACCATTTTTCTGACCCTTGGATTGACAAAAAATGATCATGGCCCTTAAAACTAATTTTGGCGAAACTTAGATTTAACGAGTTGAGTGTAGCGAGAGGGAAGAATTATTGATTTCTTGGAAGTATGTGTTTGGAGTGATAAGGCTAGGTGGAAAATGAGTGGAGGGGAAGATGGAGTGTTGCGGGGTTTTTGCGAGCGATGGGTGAAGAAGACAGGGAAGGCTTTTGGCGCGTTTTGGGTGTTTTGACCAAGTGGGTTGACCAGATAATATAATAAAGGGGGGTTCAAAAAGGTATTGTGGCAGGGGTCATTTGGAGATTAGACAAGGGTCAAAAATGGCAAAGGGACTTAAATGACAAGGATTAGTTATGCCATTTTCTGAAAATCAAGGACTATTCACCGCCAATTCAACAAAGTTGCTTCAAGGACTAAAAATGACAAAGTTTAATAATGCAAGGACCAAAGTTGCCATTTTCGAGTTTTCAGGGGCCATTTCGCCAAATTTCAAACTTGAAGGACCATTTTGTAATTTTCTCAAACTTTTATATTTTTCACCAAAGGACTAAATTTGACAACTTTTGATTTTAAAAGAACCTTTGGTGACTTTACTTTTGAAATTATGTGCTCGAGGGACTGCTTTTGACAATTTTTGAAACTTGGGGGTGAAGCTGCAATTTTGCAAATTTGATATGTTTTTCATCCGATTTTGATATTTTGCTTTTAAAACACATAAAACAACGATTTGTGGTATTTTGATCATTTTGATGTGTTTCTGAGTGTTTTCAGATGATTTTGCAGTTTATTTTGTACAAAAATGATGAGTATTTAGACACTCATCACCGGACATGTTAAACATGCAAGCATACACACATTCAATTGAAGACATAATTAAATCAATGGAATAAATAACTTATCTCGATGTAAAATAGGGTATGAGAACTCTAAAATATTGTCCAAACCGGACTACAATCGTTTTAGGTTTTTACTCCACAAGTCTACCTCTTTAAAAGTCTTAAAATCGAATTCTATATATAGAGTTACAACTGCGACGTCATCACTTTGTAATTGTGACGCCGTCAGATCGCCGCCATTAGGGTTTCGTCTTGGCCAAGTCATCTTTCGGACGACGTCACGTTGTGGTTGTGACGCTGTCAGTCTTCAGTCATGACGTCGTCTGAATCTGGATCTAGGTCATCTGAGATGAAAAGTCTTCGTGACGCCCTACTCTTCAAAAACTGAGGCCGTCAGGTGTAAAATAGCAATTTCGCTATTGTGTCGTCACAAAATTAGGGACGGCGTTGCCCTTTGATTGTGACGCCGTCGGTGCATTTCAATGACTTGAGTGTCTTGATCTTGACTTTAGCCATTTTCTTCATATATTCACTCCTTTTCGTCCAAATAAGCATCATTACTGATTTTCCTCCAAGAGACCTAAAAGTGAAAAGCGAAATTAAGCGATGCGGATATAAAAGTGGGCGATTAAGGGCTTAAATGACCCCTTAAAAGTGTACGTTTTAAATCCTTATCATCTTCACACTAATTACATGATGACGTACCCTCCGATTAGGTCGAAGGACACCCCTTCGACCTCAGTTGAATTTGCATTACGAAGACCCAAGTCTTTCTTCATAAGTCATTGGTGGCATAAAATCATTCATCATTGACATCGTTACCAGTTGGGAATTCGTCAACCGAAGGCCTATGCCCCTGAGTCTTCTCTTGAAGGCACCAAGACAAGGAGAACCTTGACTTGGTCTTCCCCACGTTCCCACTATCTCCTTAGCTTCCCATGAGCCAGACAAAGTGGGGATGAAGCCTAGCGGTTACCACAAATCATGGGGCGCCCCATGATCTCCGAAATGTGTGCTAACACTCTCCAAGCTTATTTCTTCACCTATAAATAGGTTGGACGAGTCATTTCAATGGTATATTCACTCAACACGTGTTCACATACTTTATATTACTTACAACACATATCACATACTTACTCTCCACGGAGGTGGTTCGCGAGGTCCAACCCCGCACAATCACTTAACGAAGTGTCTATTATTTCTTATTGCAGATTGGCTACAAGTTTGGCGCAAGCATATCACATAACACCATCGAAGGCACAGTCGTCTGAATGTTCGTGGCTCCATCCGTGGGACCCGCTATAATTGGTCTCGTTATTCCAAACTTATAACTTACAATCACACTCACTAGTTTCACGGCATGAATCAAGGAAGAGGATATCCGGGTTTCTCGACCTCGACACCAATCCCGACCCTAGGTTCCACATGAACTCACCTCCCATCAACCATGCCTCAACTTGTAACCCCGAACCGTAATCGTGGATAATATCGAACTAGAATCTTTACTAAGGGCTCTTGGAGCGTGGAGATGTGGAGGAGTTGGAATACTCTAGCGATGAGTATGAAGAGATAGAAATGGAGGCTAGGCCCTTGGCTCCATACCTTGGAGGATAGGGTCTCGAGCGGTATGGAAGGTCGGTTGGTTTTGAAGATGTTCGACCGACGATGGAAGGCTCCAATTCACCGAGGAGACTACGGAGGTTAACTTGCCACCACTATGTTTCATTGCGAATCCGGGATGGCAATCCTCTCATGAATGGGAGGAAATCTTCCTCCTCATGGTATGTACCCTCCTTTTCGCTCAATCTTACCCCAAGGGTTTATCCCACCTAATGGGTAGCAACCCTAGCTTTACTCAACGCCATGCCCTACGGGCAACCTATGGTATACCCTTCCAATCGGAAGTTACCACATGTATCAAAACATATCCGAGCCATAACCCATATAATGTTGTCCCCACTTACATGCCACTTACAACCGCCTTTATTCGCCCATACACCCCGTATGGATGAAGACTACCCTTTGGTGGGTTGAAAATGCCCGCATATTGGTACTTATGATGGGAAGGGGACCGGATAATTTCTTACATATGTTCGAAAGGGCTATCGCATTGTACATGTTCATTTGAGATGCTAGTATATGGTGGAACGGGCAAGGCATTGTAAATTTGGATGATCTCAAATTTAGATCACACTTCGATCGAGAAAAAGTTCACAAGAACGCACCTAACAGTGCACAACATCAAGCAGAAGGAAAACAAGAGCACCAGGGCTTTCATTACTAGATATACTCATGACACCTTGCAAATATTGGGTTTGCACGAAGACCAACGCATCTCTGGTTTCGTGCATGGCCTATGAAACAGGAGTCTAGTGGAATTTCTGTCCGCTGACCTTCCCGGAACCTACAAGGGCTTAGTGGAGAAGACTTACACCTGGATCGAAGCCAAAGAAGTATCTACCAACGGGGCTCTGATCGAAAATAAAGAAAGTCACAGCAAAATTCCTAAGCTTCCTTCGTGGGAAGGGTCAAAGAGCAGACACAAAGGAAGAGACAGGTTTACGCCCTACCACAAAAACATCAACCACGGACTCTTGGCTAATCTGTCCAAATCTCCAAGGGAGATACTTGCTACGGAAAGGGCTACGAAGGCCTTTGATCCTCCTCCTCGTTTGGCAAGTAGGGGAAGAAGCATGGATACCTTCAAATACTGCTATTTCCATGACGATTACGGACACGACACCAACAATTGCAGAGAGCTCAAGAAAGATAGAAGAGGTCATGAAATCCGGCCAATTGGGACATTTGGTGAAGGGCATAAAGAAAGCTAAAGAAAGGTCTCCGACACACGGTTGGGGAAAGACACCACACTGTCAAGCACCCATCCTCATGGTGTCTGAGGATGATTCTAGTTTAAAAAGGAAGCGTGGAGGAAGCATTATGCGAGTAGGAGGCGTTACTTTTCCTTCGATCATAGGAAAGGTTCTCTCGAATGACCCCATGGTCATCAAAGTCCTGATCTCCAGCAGAGAAGTAAACATAGCTTACTTAGACTGTGGATGCTCTTGCGAAGTGATCTACAAACATTGTTTTCTAAAGCTCAAGCCTTCGATAAGGTCGAAGAGGGTAGATTCAAAGGTACCCTTGGTGGGATTCTCAGGGGAACACTCATGGCCCATGGGAGAAGTCCCTCTAGAGGTTACGATTGGAGAGGGAAGGCTAAAAAGAACAGAAACCCTGGTTTTCACGATCGTAAGGTCTGAATCTCCCTATAACCTGCTAATAGGGAGAACCGCAATACAGAAAATGGGCGTCGTTGTCTCCACCATACATGCCGCAATCAATTTCCAAACACCATTCGGTATTGGAACGGTTTTCTCCAGTTACAATGTGAAGAAGCCTACCGACGTAGGCAAAATGTTCAAGCAAATTCTGGAAGAGTCTCCGAAAGATGTTCTCAGCTGCACTGATGCCGAAGAATGCATCATAGTAAACGATCTCTACCTTGATCAGACAGGGTGGTAATTGGAAAGCAGCTCCCTACCTCCTTTAAGGCTGAATTGGAAAAGTTAATAAGGGTTAATTCAGATGTCTTCGCATGGACTTACTCTGACATGACTGGGGTCCCTAGAACTCTCATCATAGATGGAAAGCCCTTCGGCACCGAGCACAAACTTAATGAGTTCAAGCACATTGAACCTATCAAGAAAAAGTGTCAAAGCCTTGCACCTAAAAGGAATGCCGCAACATGCACGAAAGTGGATGAGCTCGTAGCAGCAGGCATACTCAGGGAGGTGAAGTATCAAACCTGGGTAGCCAATTCGGTGATGGTTAAAAAACATGACGGAGGGTGGCGGATGTGTGTAGACTTCACGAGATATCAACAAAGCTCGTCAGAAGGATCGCTATCCTCTACCAATCGATTGGAAAGTGGAATCCTTATCGTGGTTTCGTTGAAATGTTTTCCGGATGCTTACAAGGTTACTATCAGATACAAATGGCGGAAGAGGACGAAGAAAAAACAGCCTTTTTTACAGGAAAGGGCGTGTATTGTTACAAGAAGATGCCTAGCGGCTTGAAAAATGTAGGTGCTACCTACCTACGGCTAGTGAAGAAAGCCTTCCACAAGCGGTAGGTAGGAATCTCGAAGCGTACATAGACGATATGGTTATCAAGAGTAGAACGAAGGAGGACATGCTCTCCGACATAAAGGAGACCTTCGACCAGCTTCGCGCCATCAACATGAAGTTAAATCCCAAGAAGTGTTCCTTCAGCATGGAAGAAGGACAATTTTTGGGACATCTGATCACCAAACAGGGTATTAAGGCCAACCCTTCAAAGGTTAAGGCAATCACAGACTTGCAGCCTCCTAAATCCCTCAAGGATGTGCAAAGTCTGAACGGAAAGCTAGCAGCCCTCAGGAGATTCTTATCGAAGGGTGCAGATAGATCTTTGCCATTCTTCAAGACACTCAAAGGATGCACGGATAAAAAGATGTTTAAGTGGAGTGCTGATGTAGAAGACGCCTTTTAAAAGCTTAAGGAGTTCATGGCTATTCTACCTACACTTACCGCCCCAATCAAAGGCGAAGTGTTGTTTATGTACATCGCAACCTCCTTCGAAAGCATCAGTGATGTATTATTGGCAGAGAGGGAAAAGAAGAAAATCCATATCTACTTTGTTAGCAGGGTTCTACAGGGAGTTGAGCTAAATTATCCAGAGTTGGAGAAGTTAATCTTGGATTTTGTTCATGCTGCGAGGCGCCTCCGAAGGTACTTCCAAGCTCATCCCATAACCGTGCTCACTGACAAGCCTATTAAGCAGATACTTTCGAAGCCAGAGAAATCTGGAAGGATAGCTAAGTGGGCTATCGAGCTAGGAGAACATTAAATTGAGTACAAGGGTAGAAACTCGGTCAAAGGGCAAATATTGGCAGACTTCTTAGCCGAAACACCCTCCGAACCAAAGCAGGACACCAAAGTTGCTGAGAAGAAGCCTGCTAAAACGGTCGAAGGGTGAAAGCTTTACACCGATGGGGCCTCCAGCAAGCGGTTCAAGCAGTCTAATGCTTGTTTATCCTGAAGGAAGGAGTATACTTATGCACTCCGTTTGAATTCGATGCTACTAACAATGAAGCGGAGTCTGAAGCCTTGCTAGCGAGCCTCCGATCGCTAAGGACATGGAGGTAGAAGACTTGGGTATTTTTGTTGATTCACAAATGGTGGCCAATCAGATAAAGGGCTCCTACGAAGCAAGATAACCTGTGATCAAGCAATACTTGGATAAGGCCAAGGAGATGCTCGAAGGGTTTACATCCTACAACATAGAGCATGTCCGAAGAAACCAAAACAAAAAAGCAGATGCACTTAGCAAATTGGCATCAATGGCATTTGCTCATTTAACTAAGGAGGTTCGGGTCGAAGTGTTGGCAAATAGGTCCATCGTCCGAAAGGAGGTGTCTGACGTAATACTGGAAGAAAATTCAAATTGGATGACTCCGATTAGAGAATATCTAATAAGTGGTATCTTGCCGGGAGGATCGAAGCTAGCTCGAAGGTTCGCATCAAAGCACTACAATGTAATCATGGGGAACCACCTGCATCAAGGTCCTTCTTGTCTCCATGGCTTCGTTGTGTAGGACCTAGGCAAGCCACCAACATCATTCAAGAAGTGCACGAGGGTCTTGCGGGCTACATGCAGGACCCCGCTCCGTTGTTTCTAAGATCATGAGGATAGGATATTATTGGCCTTCGATGCACAGGGATGCAGTGGAGATTATCCAGAAGTGTGAAGCCTGTCAAGTTCACTCAAGAGTACCAAGGCTACCAAAACAAGATATGACCTCCATGATGTCCGCATGGCCTTTCAGCCAATGGGGGATAGATATCGTAGGTCCTCTACCAATTGCTCCAGGAGGGGTAAAATTCTTGGTCGTAGCCATCGATTACTTCACGAAATGGGTGGAAGCAAAACCTTTAGCATCCATCACAGGGAGGCACATGGAAAAGTTCGTATGGGAACACATTATCTGCCGGTTTGGAGTACCCCATATCATCATCTCAGATAATGGGAAGCAATTTGCCGAAGGAGTATTTCCAGTGTTTTGCAGAGTTCTGAACATAAAACAATCTTTCACATCCGTTTACCATCCTCAAGGAAACATACAAGTGGAGGTTACCAACAGGGACATCATCCAAGGCATAGAACGAAGGCTGGGATACAGCCACCATGGTTGGGTAGATGAGCTACCTCAAGTACTCTGGGCTCATAGAACGCACACAAAGTCAAGCCATGGGGAGACACCTTTTAGCTTGACATATGGCACAGAAGCCGTCATCCTTTTGGAAGTAAGTGTCGAAACATAAAGGGTCATGAACTTCGAAGTAGCAGACAACGAAGAAAGACTCCGTAGCATCCTATACCTACTCGAAGAACGAAGGGAAATAGCCTCAGTCAGGGAGGCTATCCATAAACAAAAGATTGAAAAGTACTACAACAGCAGGGTTCGGCCTTCGACATTCAAGCCGGAGAATCGTCCTCCGACTCAACAAAGCAAGTAAAGCTAAGTACCGGGTAAACTAGGGCCTACATGGGAAGGACCCTCGTTGTTAAGGAAGCATATGGCAACGGAGCCTACAAGCTGGAAACCCTCAACGGAGACGCTATTGATAGAACTTGGAATGGCACTACCCTTCGTAAGTTTTATATATGAAACTTACACTGTCCAAGGACATTTTTTAATTTGCTTTCAATCAATGTATTTGCATTCTTCTCACTTGGGGAAAGAAGCATTAATGGTAGGCGTTTAGTATTCATTTCTTAAAATGATGTAATCCTCCCTACCCACTTAATGATATAACGCATTTCCCTCAAATCTCTTGTTTCGTTCAATACAACAAAGATTTGTCCACCAAGTCGCTTTTATAAGCTTCAATGTCGAAGGGATGTACAAAGACTAACAATACGTCTTGCTCATATGCATAACATCCATCTCAACTTCACATTAACTTTCCTATATGGCCTTAAGGTATTTCAAGCCTTTCGTTGCCCAAAGGATTAAGATGGAGTGGGTCGCAACCCTCTGTCAGCAATTAAATTATACGATTGCTATACTCTTGGTGAAGTAATTACACACAATGAGGCTATGCATCTACCATACGCCTTAGGTTGTAAAAATTTTACGTGCAAATGAAACGTAAAGAGAAGAATCACACATAGCAAAATTCAGGCCCTAGTGGCCTTAATGTAGATATTCATTTATTTCTAGTTTAACTAGTCCAACAGGCCGTAGCCTTAACGATCAACCAAACAAAATATTGTCTTAGGCCAAAGCCTTTACCACACACATCAAATGTTAGTTGTTTCATCAGGCATATAGCCTGGAAAGAGACACAGACAAATTGTTTGAAAACAGGGTACATACCACCCTGAGGGATCAAATTACTACCACATGGTAGCCTTCATTAAACTTTGGAATGGGTCGGATCAGCAGAACTTGGGGATGAAACCTTGGGAGATTGTGTCTTCTTCGAAGGGGAGGCAGGCTGGACTTTCCTTGGCTTCTTGGCTAACAGGTCCTCAATAGAGGCCGTTGGGTCCTTCGTCACTTCGGCAAGGAAGGAGAACTCTGAAGCAGTTAAGGCATTGCTTGCATCATCATATTCCTTCTCATGAGTTGCACTGTAGTATGGAACATTTTCCAGCTTCACTGGTTCCCCTGTCTCAGCTATCTCCTCCAAAGTGGGACACTTGCCATGGAATATGGCTGCATTCACCAGATTCCCAATCATAATCCCCACATCATCACTATGGTACATTTTCATGGCGATGTAGGGGATGACTTTGGTTACCAAATCCACCCTATCCTTCTTGAGCATCTTCAACCGAAGGTTTAACCCATCTACCTTTTCCCTGAGTTTGATCTCCTAGTCAACCAGCTTAACCCTCTCTTCTTCAAGGCCTCTACACTTGGATGTAAGAACGGATATTTGCTCTTTATAGCCTATGACCTTCGCGCCTTCGAGAGATAGCCTGCTGCATTCAGCTTGGCTTGCAGCTAGCTGACCCTTGAGCTTTTCCACATCAGCTTTGAGATCTTGCACCAAGGGGTTCTTGTCGAAGTCCTCCATAGCTTCTTCACACTTTGCCTGCAGGTCTGCATACTTCTTGTCCCTAGCCTTCTCCCTGGCAAGCATGACGTCCATCTCTTCTGTTGTTCCCTATTCACTATCGTAAAAACAGTTTAAGTATTAAAAAAAGATAATAGTGAATCAATGACTGAAATAAGATGTAAGCAAAACACACTGATAAATTTTCAACATAATATTCTTTATTATAAATCAATCAAAAAGAATACATTACCCAAGTACTTGCGAATAGTACTTGGGATTGAAATGACAAAGGGTTGGTACTCTCGATGTAAGTTCGGGCTAAGTCCGAACACAACTACTCTGGAACCACTGAGCTATCTCAGGGACTAAGTTGTATTTGGAGGTGTGAAAGATGGCTTGTGTGTGTGTTTTACAATTCACAAGCTTGATCTTTCACTCCATCTCTTATGCTATTTATACAAGTATGAGTTTTAACTCTTTCCTAAGTGACAAACTGACAATTTATAGAAGACAAAATACTGATGTATTTTGTCTCCGTTTACAAAGACTATATTAAGTAAGAGACAAGGTTGCTTTCCAAAAGTCAGTGATGACACTGAGCCTGATAGTTTGCCATTCAAGGAAAGTTGACTTTGGTTGATAAGGACTTCGTCTTATCTGATTCAAACTTATCCCGCCTTATCCCGCTTATTCTTGGTCTTCATATCCTTGATCTTCTACATCAGTTTGTCTTGATGTAAGTAGGCGGTGAGGAGTTTTAGGATTGATGAGTTATTGTCATCACTCACCGAATCCACCATCTTCTTCTTGACTTAGTCTTCACCCTTTAAGTTACGCCTTCTTGGTGGAGTGACTTCTTCTTCGCCTCTTCTTGAGTATCACGAAGATGGCTCACGAGAGACTATGCACTCGGTGACTGTTAGTGTTTAACGGTCTAAACACTTAGGATATTTTCTATTCAAATCCTAGATTAAGGGGTTTGGGTATTCTTGAACCCAACAGTCTCCCATATTTGGATATACAAATAGCCTAAGTGTTTGATCGATGTAAGTGAGCAAATGGCTTCTTCTTACACTGAATGTACTAATGAATACAATAAGTAACACTGAGTATTTTAACAAAACATACATCTTTTATTGATCACATTACATGGTTCCTATCACTAGTACAAAAGGATAAAACAAGATGATGTCAATCAAGGTGGATTCCTAGTGCTTCAAGCTTTGGCTTCTTCTTGAGGAGTGCTTCTTTGTCAGGGTGCTCTCTTATCTTGGCATTCAGGTCTTTGCAGAACCTGACATTTGCTGGAGTTTGGATTTGAGAGGCCACTGGAAGATAACTTGCCATTGTAGGTACTCCTGCAAGATCAATGTCACTCCACCTTTGGAATGCTGGGTTCCCATAGACATCAATAAAGAAAAGTCCTCTTTCAGGCTCTTCTATCACAAGATAGTTGACAAACTTCACACCTTCAGGTAGTTCCCTATTACATTCTAGCCCATGCACTTTGATCTCAGGCTTGGACTTAACCTTATTTCTCTTGCCTTTGGATGATTGAGGTTGAGATCCTTGTGGTGTAGTTAAGGCAGGCTGAATCCCCAGTTGTGCTGGTGCATCCCTCAGTCTTTCATACCTTTTGCTGAGCATTTTCATCAGCTCCTTAACCACCGCATTCTGCTTTTTTTCAATGATTGGACCAAGCTCATCGAGTTCGGTGATCGCAAAGTCGGTGAATTTCGGGGATCATGAACCTCGAAGAGTCGAAGTGTCTTTATCATCCCCCAGCAGACATTCATTGCGGTGGTTTGGAATTGGGGATGATTCGACATCGATGATTTTTCCAGCAGACCTTCTACTTGTCATTGACCGTTGTAGTGGTCAATTCTTGCTTACGATGGTGCAGCTTTCTGTTCTTTTCTTCCAACTGCTTTCTCATTTCACCATCTTAGCGACTGAGCATCCTTGAACTTTTGTCCCGACCGACTTTTCAAGCTTCTTAGGATCAATTCCTATGTTCTCGACTTCCTCAAGAATGACTTGTACCAAGCTTCTTTGCTCTTTCTTTCTTCTTGACAAGTTTCTTTCTCTCTCTTCCTTTGCAAGGTAGGCACTTAGTTGTTGTGGGGTAAGCAAGTACTCGGTGTTGCCAATCATATAGGGAATCTTCTCGTGCTCGGTGGTGTTTGCATTATGCCTTTTCCTTTGTCCCGCACGAAGAAGATGATGCTACCAAAGGTGGTGTTGTTGTGATGATGGGTGTTGCAACCGTCATTGTCAAGGTTGTTGTTGGTGGGATGATGAGATGGGTGTTCTTGGAACCGGTTGAGCGGTGCTCCCCAGGTGTGAGAGAAGTCTCTTGATGGTCTTCTCCCCTCAACTATTGCCGCAACATGAGTGAGAGCAAGAGTTGCCTTGGACACTTGGGGAGTTGGAGTAGCTTGACCTTTGAAGGCTTGATAAATTTCGGTGACCATAGCCTTGATGTCGGTGGTGTCCTGCTTTGAGACCGTGACTTTTTCTTCAGTTAGCTGAGATAATTCCAAAGCGGTCATCCTAGGCCCAAGATTCTAAGCCATTGAAGATGATGCCTTAGCCAAAGTAGTCACCGAGCATCTAGAGAACCCGATGTAGCTGAAGAGACCGAATCGATGGTGAAGACCTTGAACATTGGCATATTTTAGCATGGTGATTAGTTCGGTGAGGTCGAGGAATTCTTCAAGTAAGCCTCGGTAGCCTCCGGCACTTTAGAGTTGAGTCTTGGGTCTTCTTTGACAAAGATCCCCGATTTCATCAATTGTAACACCACAAGTCTGAAGATGTTTGAGAAATTTAACCAGGTTTTCATCCAGTCTATGAAGATGTTAGTACATGAGATCCCTGTGTTCATCAGTATTTGCATCAAAGGCTTGTACCTCAGCTATCAGATCGGCATAGCTGGCAGCAGGTTTAGTGTGTTGTTCCCATAGTGTTTCAGTAACCCCATAGTATAGATTCCTTAAAGCTTTAGTGATCCACATAACAAGTTGCCTCTCAGTCAGTGGAAGAACATTGTCAAACCTTTTGAATTCATCAGAACTGGAGGAGGAAGAAGATTCAGAGTCATTGTCTTGAGGCTGGAACGGTAACTCTTTAGGCTCTTGTGGATTAGGCTGATGCTCTTGTTCAGTTTGAACATCAGCGTCCACTTCTTCTCCTGCTGATAGAATTTCATCTTCACTTTCAGCTTGTTCTTCATCAGAGAAAAGTATTTCAGTAACCTCGCAACCGTCAGTAAACTAGTGGTGGTGATGGGTTCCATATAAGTGGGTTGGTATATTTCCTCGAGTCTTTGTCCCCGTTGACCCCTCGAGACCTTCGGTGGGTGTTTCCCAATGCCTTCTCTAGAGTCAAGATTGGTGGTAGGCTCCGTGACGGGGGTTTTCTTTCCTCCGAGTCTTTGTCCCCTGTGACCCCGAGACACCGGTGGGTGTTTCCAGTGCCTTTGGCGGAGTCGGTGGCGGTGAGATCCCTATCGGGGTTGTTCGGTTCCTCCGAGTCTTTGGGATCATTCGGTTGGCCCTCGGACAAAAGTCATGATTTGCGAATGTCATCCTTGGGCAATGTGAAGGCGCCCCCCACCGGGTTGTTTGTTTCCCTCGGATCTTGGGGAGTAGTAGTTGGGACCAAGGGCACTGACTGTGATTTATGAGGGTCCTTCGTTGTCACCGAGGTGGATGATGATTGGTCTCCAGTGGGTGGCTGATCAGTCTTGGGCTTTCTTTGACTTTTAGGCTGTGTTCCTAAAGCCTCAGGGCCTTGCGACTTGGGTTTGGTCTTAGTCCCATCCGAGACTTCCCTTTCTCTTTTAGGAGAAGGGTTAGGAGACATCGAATCCCTCTCGGTTGTTTACAACAACCATATGGGCCGTCAATCTTGTTGGATCGATATACTCTAACCAAACTAACTATGTAGCTTGTAAGGGCTTAGTAACCTCGGATAAATCCTAAGTCACTAACAATGAAACAACGATATAACTTTACTAAGTATGTGAAACTACTTCAATAAAGCTAAGAAGAATAACTTTAACTTTAACGATTTTATTAATACTTTGAACCTGCTTAATACACAGATTCACTAACAACCCTAACAACTCTAATAATCTCTCTAAAGTCGTATTCTAAGAACGTGTATCTAATGCCAATCTAGGGGTCCTTTTATAGGCATAAGGATAACCCTAGTCAGTTTACAACTCTAATCCTTGTACAAAAAGTAATACTAAACTAAGAACATTCTAGAATTACATAATAATCCTTAACGATTTGCATAGCAGTCCTTTATCCTTGCAGTACTTTGATGAGTGAGCAGTACTTTAACTTTCTTCATTAAGCAGTACTTTGACTTTCAGCAGCACTTTGATTTTATGTCCCAACAATCCTCCCCTAACTTGAATTCTACTTGCTTGACTTCAAGTTTCTTTGTATCTTTAACTTTAACATCTTTTCTTCAAGGAAAGATTGTATCCAGATCTTGATTTGTCTTTTACTCAATGTGCTTGTATTATCATCATCAAAGTAGTCTTTATAAGCAATTCTTTTCAAAGACTATCGACAATCTTCATCTTTTCACTACTCAACAACATATGGCAAATTGTACATCATATCAAAAGTTTCACTATTCTCATCACTTCCGGTGTGTAAACTCCGTGAGAGGTGAATCATTGAAAATTTAATGGATTTTGATGTCTCTTTATCAAAGCCATTAACTCTGGAGTAGCCAATGTTTAGGTATGTAAAACCATGGTACATTGATAACCATATGATTTTTAGCAAATCATCAGCTATCAACGGATTTGTTTTGTCTTTACCAAAAGCCGTACCCTTTTGGACTAGTTAGTTCTTGCAACCATGGTGAACTAATTACCATATAAATGGTTTTTACACAGCCTTTACCACAAGCCATTTTTCTTGTGGGCTAGCCAACTCTTTACTATTACAGATATGGTGAGTTGATTACCATACAACTTATTAGCAAGTTGTCAACTATTAACGGATTTGAGATATCTTTACCAGAGCCGTTTACTCATGGATTAGCCATTCCTTTTGTTAAACATGGTGGACTGATAACCTTTTGTTGTAACCATCTTAAAAACCATTTGTTGCTGTTAACTTTTGTTTAAAAATAGTTTGCGCTTAACAAAAGTTTACTTATTTTCTATTAAAAACTCTTTTACTGGTTTTGTCTTTAAAGATACTTTAGTTAAAGTCTTGTTTGTCCATGATACTGAATAAAATACCTATTTTTCAAAAATTTATACAATTAAGAATCATACCAGTACTTATGCTTCATCATCATCCATAGCTGTTCATTTAATGAATAATTCAATCACCATTAGGGCTGTTTCATTCTCCTCTTCGACTTCCATACCATGATCCGGTATTCTTCTCATAAGATCTCTTGTCAGTGGGATATCTTCTTTCAGCTAACATATGGATCATAGTCCCATCTTCTAATTCCAAGGCATGCACTCCTGATTCTTCAAAGAATCTCCAGCTTGTAATCTTCCAAACTTCTTGGTTTAGCCAGATTTCATCAGTGCTTGTCTCCTCTGTTTCCCAGATAGTTATCAGATCTCCCAGCAAGACTAAGCCAACTCCAGTTGATGGAATATGCTCAAAATACTCTTGCACTAGTTGATATAGTTAAAACAGATCTACTCTATCAATTATGTGCAGTATATCCCATAGCAAATTAAACACTCTAAAGCTTTCATCCTCTCTATGGAACATCAGATAGTCTCCATCTTTTGATTTTACTACTTCAAATGTAGTTATCTTATACTTCTTCACTGCAACATCTTTGGATTTAGGATGATCAAAGTCTATAACTCTTAAGTAATTTCTCAGCTCATCAACTGTATCAGTTCTCAACTCTATCTTCTTTGATGGTTGTTCACCTTGATTGTTCTTTTTCTTTTAAGCTTCTTTTACTTGCATCCTCATTCATTTTTCATCATCAAAAGGAATAATCCCAAAACTTCCTTTTGATATGCTTCTAACAACATTGTACAAATCTTTCATTTCTAAATACTTGACACGTAATCCAAGATATCCTTGACCTTTCAGATAAGCCATCATGGCATTTCTTTCCTTAGCAATACTTGGTGGTCTTTGTGATATAACTGGTTTCTTTACTGGTACGGCAACTTCAGCATCATACTCTGCTTGAAACTTCTTAGCAGCTTCTTCATTCTTGGCCACTTCAATAACTCTTAGTTCTGCCAAAGTAAGCCTTTTCTTCTTCTTAGTTTCTACCAGTTTACCTTTGCCTTTGTCTTTAGGATCTAACACTGGTTGAGAAGTTTGAGGTTGTTCTTCAGCAACTCCTGGAATACTAACACCTCTTGGTCTTGATAGGTTTTGCAATATTTGAGCAATCAGATCATCATCACTTGCGGTGTGCTCTACCTTGGGTGTATCGACTTCCTCTTACGGTAGGACTATTGAAGGACCAGCTTCTTCGTCAAAATTTAGAGTCCTTGGTGTACTTAGCTCTTGTCTATGTGTTCCTTGAAGAGCGGTACCTTGATCACCAACACCTTGATCATCAAGATTTTGTATTCCGGCACCTTGTATTCACTAGTACTTTGAGGCTCGGTTTCTTTAGCTTGTTTATCAACAATTTCAACTTCTTCATAAGTTTGAGCATCTAGTTCTACATAATGTTCAGCATCTTCATTCAAATTCTCTTGCTCCAATATCCTCCCCAATTGGAATGAAGACTGCTTGTGAGCTTTCTTGCCCTTTGAAGTCTTCTTAAATTTTCTTCCTTTCTTCTTCTGTGACTTTACCCACAACCTATGATGTTGAACTAAAGGCCAGACAAAAGTCTTCAATCTTCTAAACTTGGAGTTCAACTTCACCAGTTATGCAGCTTGAGCTCCAATGGCTTTCTTCAATCTTACTAATTCCATAGTTAAAACATAATTATCCAGAACCAATCCCTCAGCATGTATCTCTCCCTCATCTCCTCCAGATGTTTGAGACCCATCTGTGGAAGTGTAATCATTGGGAGAGGATGGTGGGTGGACCTCTGGTTTTGAATCACCATGAGCAGTTTCTTGTTGAGATGGTGTAGGTGTAGCTGCAGTACCTTCTTGTGCAGCAGTACCTTGTGAAGATGCAGTATGTTGAGAAGCAGTACCTTAGGGTAATGCAGTACCTTCTCGTTCTTCACTTGCAGCAGCCTCATCTCTAACTGCTTGCACTATCTCCATCATAGAAGTAGTCAAAGGAGTATTCCTTCCAGAGAATTTATCACTCTTCCTAACCATGAAGGTGAATGTCTTTGGAGGTTGTACCACAACAGGAAACAAGCTTGAAGGTTTTGGTACATCATGAAGTTGTTTGTTCAAGAAAACTTGAACAAATCTTGGATACATTAACAGGGTGATCCATTGGAGATGTGAGATAGCATACCATCCAGAATTAATCTTGAAAAGTTGAAGAGACGATTTGTAGCCAATCCCACTAAAGCAGATGCTATATTTGATCCAAATTGCTCCCATGAAGCACTCTTGGAACTGATGCAATGAAGTAGGACATGAACCAGGTACTTCCAGTGTGGACTAAACAAAGGTTTCTTGAATGTTGTTTCAGTTAAAGACCCTTCATACCTAATATCTCGTAAAGTATCCCAAATAACTTGCTTGTCAAAACGTATAGCCCTTCTTCATCATCAAATAATAAATCTTCTCGAATGGAGGCTTCACTAACTCTAATGAGCTTTCCAAAGAACCTTAGCTTGTATGTAGGACTCATCATCTTCCATGTGAGTTCGGCGATTACCAAAACTGTTGAATCCATGGCTCAATAACATCAGGTTCAACCAAAAGTGCATAATTGATTGAAGATCCAGTGAGGAAATCAATTATGTCATGAAACGCGACATTGGCTTCGGTCTTATCTAAGTTTTCCACCATGTTATGCTTGCTAACTTTGTGTTGATTCGCCATTGTTTGTTGTTTACAAAAGAAAAATGGTTCGATGGATAGTAATTGTGTAAGAGAGAGAAATAAGGAAA
This sequence comes from Chrysanthemum lavandulifolium, assembly GCA_022545495.1. Lineage (NCBI taxonomy): Eukaryota > Viridiplantae > Streptophyta > Magnoliopsida > Asterales > Asteraceae > Chrysanthemum > Chrysanthemum lavandulifolium. The sequence continues at coordinate 217,875,594 of CM040238.1, forward strand.
AGATTGATAAGTATAAAGATGAGAGGGAAAATCGGAGGGTAGTTATTTATAGGTAAGATTTGAAAAATCACAGCCCATAATAACAAAGTTACCGTTATTTGAATTTTAACCCATCTTTTGACCGTTGGAACGATGCGTTGATAAGACAAACAAGATTGCTTTCCACGTAGCGATACTTTCCAAAGCGGTATTTCGAGCGGATTGAGATAACCAAAAGCGATGATTTTTCATTCGCTTCTTCACAATGGCAAAACTCCAAAAGAATTTTATTGCCTCCCTCAAGCAATGCATGGGACTTTCTAACTAACTAACCAGTCCTCCCCTTAAATGTAGCTTAATAACTAATCATACCAATACTCACCACCAAGTGATTGAATCTAGAAACATCAAATCCTTTTGTGAGTAGATCAGCTACATTATCATCTGTGTGAACCTTGACAACATTAATGAGCCTATGCTCATAACAATCTCTGATAAAGTGATGCCTAATCTGAATGTGCTTGGTTTTGGAGTGATAAACTGGATTCTTCACAATGCAAATTGTACTCTCATTATCAATGTTGATAGGAGTATTCTTGAAGTTGAACCCATAATCCAAAAGTTGATTACGCATCCATAATACTTGTCCACAACACTTTCCGTGACAACATATTACGCTTTAGTGGATGATGTTCCTGCAATGGTTTGTTTCTTACATTGCCATGAAACTAATCTTCTCCCAAGATACTGACATCCTCTAGTGGTTGATCTTCTATCATAATTATCACCTGCATAATCACTATCTGAAAAAGCTTCCAAGTGAAAAGGTGAATCATTTGGATACCACAACCCTAACTTAGGTTGTTGTTTCAAATAACTAAAGATTCTCTTTGTTGGATCGATGTACTCTAACCAAACTAACTTAAATAGCTTGTTTAAGGTTTAACAACCTCGGATAAATCCTAAGTTATTAACAATGAAACACTGAATAATCTTTATTAAGTATGCGGAATTTACTTAACAAATCTAAGAAGAATAACTTTTATTATTAACTCTAAATCTGCTTATTATGCAGATACTTCAACAACTCTAAGAATATTGAACTTCTCTAAAACTCTAAATAATAACTTGTAAGCAATCGTTAACTCTAAGACTCGTACATCTAAAGCCAATCTAGGGGTCCTTTTATAGGCTCAAGGATAACCCTAGTCGGTTTACAAATTGTATCCTTGTACGACAAGTAATCTAATATAGAATATTCTAGAATTACAAGACTTTTTATAAACGAATAAAATAGTTCTTTGATCTTGCAGTACTTTGACTTCGTGTGCGATGCTGACTTTATCTTTAGCGATACTTTGACTCTTTGACTTTTCCCGCTTCTTTGTCATTCTGCGATTTTATTAATCTTGACACTTTAACTGCTCGAAGACTTTCATATCCCAACAATCCTCCCTAACTTGAATTCTACTTGTTTGACTTCAAGTTCCTTTGTGAATTTATCTTTATCGCCTTCATCTTTAAGAATGATTGTGTCTTTGTCTTTGGATTGTATCTTTGTAGTTTCGTGCTTAATCAAAATATCCTTAGAAATATTCTTTTCTGACATCATCCAAGAAGCTCCATCTTTTCAAAGAACACAACAACATATGACAATTTGTACATTAATTCGGTTTAAGTTGCAGACTATTCTCATCACTTCCGTGTGTTAACTCTGTAAGAGGTGAATCATTGAAAATTTAATGGATTTTAATCTCTTTACCAAAGCCATTAGCTTTGGAGTAGCCGAATGTTTTGGTGTATAAGACCATGGTACATTGACAACCATATGATTTTAGCAAATCACCGACTATCAATGATTTTGTTTTGTCTGTACCAAAAGTTGTACCTTCGGACTAGTTAGTTCTTTTATCTAATGGTGAACTAATTACCAATAATGGTTTTCCACCCTTTACCACAAGCCATTTTCACGTGGACTAGCCAACTCTTCACATTTACCGATATGGTGAGTTGATTACCATCCAACTTATTAGCAAGTTGTCAACTAAAAGGATTTGAAATATCTTTACCGAGCCGTTTGCTCATGGATTAGCCAATCCTTTTGTAACCATGGTGGATTGATAACCTATTGATGTTACCATCTCAAAACCATTTATTCAACCTTTGTTTCAAAATATTTGTTACTTAACAAAGGTTTCTTTAAAATCATTTAATCGGTTAAAGTCGCAAGCGATACTTTGATTAAAGTCTTGTTTGATCAGCGATACTTTGAATAAAGTATTGTTTTATCAAAATAATTTATTCAATGAAAATTCATACCGCTTATTCATCATCATCACCATAGTAGTCCGGTTGATAAGCAGTTGATGACCATACAAGCAATTTCATTATCCTCTTCAACTTCCATTCCATGCTCTAACATCCTCCTCATAAGCTCAACTGTAAGAGGATATCTTCTATCTGCAAACATGTGAATCATTGTTCCATTTTCCACTCTAGAACATGTACACCGATTCTTCAAAGAATCTCCGCTAACAATTTCCCGTTCTCTTGATTCTTCCAAATTTCATCATCGCTCTTCTTGATTTCCCATGCGGTTGTGAGATCTCCAAGTAAAACTAAACCAATTCCTTCGATGAATGATGTTCAAAGTAATCTTTCACCACATGATATAAATAGAATAGATCCACTCTATCTATGATGTGCAATAAATCCCATAGCCTATTGAACACTCAAGCTTTCATCTTCTCTATGAAACATCGATAACTTCCATCTTTAGATTCCACAACTTCAAAAGCAATAATCGAGATCTGTTCATCTTCATGTCGGCATCTTCTTTGGAATATTCAAAATCTACTATTACGAGATAATTTCTTAGTTCATCCCTAGTTTGAGATCTTAACTCAACTTTTCTTTCTTTGAAAACTGATATCTTCAACTTCGCTTTCCTTTTCTTTTAAACTTTTCTTTCTTTCTCGCTTGATCCAAGTAGCTTCATCTTTATAATCTTTGATGCTTGCAACATCCTTCTTATAAGCCTCTGTCTCAAAGATCATATAATCTTTTCATATCAACATAATTCACTTCGCAATCCTTTATATCCTCGACTTTTCAAATAAGCCATCATTGCATTCCTTTCTTTAGCAAGATTTGGTCTTCTAGGTATAAAAGAAATAGGAGTAGGTGATCAGTAATGGTTCAACATCTTCAACATTCAATTCTTCTTGTAATTTCCTAGTCGCTTCTTCATTCATTGCCTCTTCATTAGTAACTTCACCACTACTTGAAAGATTAAGTTCTTCTTGCACTTTTCTAGTCATAACCTCATTCCTAGCAACTTCAATTGCTCTAAGATCCGCCAAAGTTAGATTTTTCTTCTTAGTTTCTACCAGAATACTCTTTCCTTTATCTTTAGGATCTATTGCAGGTTGAGAAGCTCTTGGTTGTTCCTCTACAACTTCAGAAATAGTAACACCCTTTAGCTTTGATAAATCATGCAATATTTCAAAGAATAGTTTCATCATCACTTGCGGTTCTTACGAGGTTTTGGTGTATCGCTTCTTACGGTATGGCGGTTGTTGAAGGACCGGCTTGTTCTTCATGAATAACGATTGAAGGACCAGCTTCCTCTTCAAAATTTAATACTCTTGGAGTAATTAACTCTTGTTTGAAGGTTTCTTGAAAAGCAAGACTTTGTTGTTCAAGACCTTGATCTTGATCCTTTCTTCTTCAAGACTTTCAATGATAACATGCTCTTGAAGACTTTGAGGTTCTTTCTCCTAACAACATCTTCTTTCAAATTCTTTTCTTCTAAATTCCTCCCAATTGGACGTAAGATGGTTTAGGAACCTTTGCCTTTGGTTTTCTTCTTAAATTCCCTAACAGTCGTCCTTGCTCCTTTGAGATTTGACCCATAGACGATGATGTTGAACCAATGGCGAGACAAAATTTTTGAGTCTTCTAAATTTAAACTTCAATCTCTTAATCTCTCAGAGCTTTGATCTTTAAATGATTTCTTCAACCTTGTCAATTCCCTTGTTAAAGCATAGTTTTGAGAACTTGACCCTCGGGCTCCATAGAGATCGCATCTCCTTCAGATGGTGAGTGTACTTCTTGATGAAGCATGCATGATACTTGTGGAGATTGTGGAGGTGTAATCGCAATATGCTCTTGAACTTGAAGACTGGAAGCAAGACCTTGTGATGCGAGACGTTGTGATTCAAGATTTTGTGATGTAGTACCTTGAGAAGCGATATCTTGTGGAGAAGCGAGATTTCTTCTTCATTACTTTCTGCACCTTCATCACGAATAGCCCGAACAACCTCCAAGATTGAAGCGATTAATGGAGTGTGTCTTCCATGAATAAATCACTTTTCCTCTCCATAAACGTAAAAATATTTGCTTGTCGTACCACAACCGGTAATAAACTTGTAGGTTTAGGTACATCGCCAAGTTGTTTGTTTAAGAAAACTTGTATAAACCTAGGATACATCAACCATTTGGATCCATGTGAAATATGTGAGAGCATCCCATCAAGAATTAGCCTTGAAAAATTGAAAATACGATTAGTACCTAACCCAACAATAGCGGATGCTATATTTGACCCAAACCTCCCATGCAAGATTTTTAGCACTTATGCAAAGGAAGCAACACATGAACCAAAACTTCCAATGAGGACAAAATAAGGGCTTCTAATGTTTGTTCATAAGGACCCTTCATAGCCAATGTCCCTAAATGTATCCCAAATCGCTTGTTTATCAAAACGAATAGCCCTTCTTCATCATTAAACAATAAGTCTTCTAATAGAGGCTTCACGTAATCTTCACAGCTCTTCCAAGAATCGTTGATCAAACATAAAATTCATCATTCTCCATATTATCCCTAGCATTAGCCCAAAATTCTTGAATCCAGGGTTCAATTATATCCGGCTCCACTAAAAGAGCATAACTGATTGGCGACCCAGTAAGATAATCAATTATATCATGAAAAGCCTCATTAGATTCAGTCTTGTCTAAATTCGCCACCATGTTGTGCTTGGAAACAATATTACGATTCGTCATTGGTGATTATGTGAGCACAATAAGAGATATAATCGAATAATAAAGAGGTGGTGAGAGAAATATGGAAAAGATATGAGAATATCAAGATGAGAGGGAAATTCGGAGAGTAGTTATTTATAGGTGAGATTTGAAAAATCATAGCCCATAATAACAAAGTTACCGTTAGTAGTAATTACCCCTCAATATTACCGTTGGAACAGTACTTTAATAAGACAAACAATACTTTCCACGTAGTACTTTCATACAAAAAACAGTACTTTTCCAAATTCATGTGTATAAGCTAAGTATACATAAATATCCTCCCCTTAAGCAATGTACAGGACTATACTAATACTAAATAGTCCTCCCTTAAATGTAGCTCAAGAGTTAATCATGCCAATGCTCACCACCAAGTGATTGAATCTTGAAACATCAAAGCCTTTGGTGAGTAAGTCACCACATTATCATCCGTGTGAACTTTGACCACATTTATGAGTCTCAGCTCATAACAATCTCGATAAAGTGATGCCTAATCTGAATGTGCTTGGTCTTGGAATGGTAAACTGAATCTTCACAATACAAATAGTACTCTCATTATCAATATTGATAGGAGTATTCTTGAAATTGAATCCGTAGTCCAAGAGTTGATTATGCATCCACAAAACTTGTCTACAACAGCTTGCAAAGACTACATATTCACCTTCAAGAGAGGATGTTGCCGCAATTGTCTGCTTTACATTGCCAGAGACTAATCTTCTTCCAAGATATTGGCATCCTCCGCTTGTTGATCTTCCATCATAATTATCACCGCATAATCACTATTTGAAAAAGCTTCCAAGTGAAAAGGTGAATCTTAGGATACCACAACCCCAACTTAGGTTGTTGTTTCAAATAACTAAAAATCCTCTTAACTCGCATTCATATGAGAGATCTTTGGTGAGACTTGATATCTTGCACATAAACACACAACAAACATGATATCGTGCCTTGATGCGATGAGATACATAAGACGACCAATCATTGATCTCAGATAACTTGACTTCAACAGTTGTCCATCTTCATCTTTGCCCAATGTGTTGATTGATTTAATAGGTGTAGTTATCGGCTTCATAGCATCAAAGCGAACTTTAAGTATGTCGATACATACTTGTCTTGACCGATAAAAATACCTTCCTTTGATCGCTTAACTTGAAGTCCCAAAAGAAAGTTAACTCACCCATTGAACTCATCTCGAAATTCTTCTGCATCACCGCTTAAACTCCTTAACCATAGACTATTTGGTAGCTCCAAAGATGATATCATCAACATAGACTTAAACTAACATGATATCCTTCTTGTCTCTCTTGATAAACAAAGTCTTGTCAATAGCTCCCTTCCTGTAACCATGTTGTAATAAGAATGTTGAGAGCCTCTCATACCAAGATCTAGGTGCCCGATGAAGGCCATAAAGAGCCTTAACCACCTTGTAGACCTTGTTAGGATGTTTAGGATCTTCAAAACCAGAGGCTATTGACATAAACTTCCTCTCGTAATGGTGCCATATAGAAAGGCACTCTTGACATCCATCCGTAAACCCGAAATCCCATATATGAAGCAAAATCAAGAAATATTCTAATAGCTTCAATCCTTGCTATGAGCAAATACTTCATCATAATCTACTCCTTCTTCCCATCAGTAGCCTTGAGCTACTAACCTTGCCTTGTTCTTGATGACATTGCCTCTTTCATCTCTCTGACTCTAAAACCCATCCGGTTCCAATGACTCTCTTCCCATCTTGAAGATCACATAATACCCAAACTTTGAAGTTTGAATTGAAGAAGTTCTTCCTACATAGCTTCAACCCGCCTCTTTTAGTCAATGCTTGAGCAATATTCTTGGGTTCTTCTTGAGAGATAAAGCAAGTGAACAGCATGTCTCGATGATCCTTGTGATTTAATCTGCTTTTGTTTATAAACAAAGCTAAGTAAAGCATTATGAGGTGTAGAAAACCCTTAGCTTTGTTTCTTGTAAGCACTCCTTGAGAAGAAGGTCCAATGATTTGACCAAGGGATGATCTTTATGAACCTTTAAAGTAGGAGTCTCATGGAACTTCATAAGCATCATCCAAGTTAGTATAATCAAGACCTTCATTGGAATTTGTGAAAATACCTTCATCATCATACTCATCATCGAGATCTTCCAAACCGTGCATGGTAGGATCATCTAAATCATCCAAAGTATCATTAACTAATGCAAGAAGACTTTGTTCGAAGCACCGTCCAAAGTACCGTGAGAATACTCTAGCCTTATTCTTTTTCTTTGCTTCTTCATAAGCTTTTCTTTGTTCATCAGAATAAGAATGTGCCATTACATCTTGAAAAAGCATCTGATTAAGTGTCTCTTGAATATCTTGATCCTCAGCAGATAGTGAAGATTTTGGTTTATCAGTACTTTGCTTTAGTGCATCAGTACGTTGCTTTGGTTCTTCATCAGGAACAACATCAGGTCTAATGTGAACTCCATGAACAACATACTGTGAATCTTCTCCATTGTACAAAGGTTGATTTTCTTCTCTGTCAGGTACATAATTCATAGAAGGAGTTAAAACCTCAAGATCAAACATCCAATCAGGACCATTACCTTTCTGATTCTCTTGATCTTCTAAAAACTCAACATGAAGACAATCTTGAACCTTCTTAGTGACTCTGTTGTACACTCTAAAGCCCTTACTATTGGTACAATAACCCAATAAATAGTGTAGGATATTGGTTTTCACATACACATCAAACCATAACACAAAGTGGGAGTATAAGTGGAATTCTAGAGAGAGAAAGTTAGAGGTTTAGGGAACTTAGTGAGAGAAAGTGAAAGATATTATTATGAGCTCAACTCTCTACCTGGGAGGTAGAGTATTTATAGTCTTACATAAATCGCCACACATCGGGTGTGGATCGTGCATACAATGGGTAAAGACCGTCCGTCCTCCACGGTGTTACTTAACTAAATACTACTTAACTTAAAAGAACTACGACTACGAGCTTTCTAACGATTACAAATACTTGAGGTGACCGACTCTTTAATACATGGAATTTCTAATTCCTAACAATCTCCCCTAAGGAGGTCACCTCAATCATGTACCAAACTTACATTGAATACAAAAGATATTACATTAACAATTGATCTTGCATTCTTGATGTAGTCCTTTGCTCCTAAGCTCGTAGTCATAGATTCATCTCATTGCATGTTTGGATACTCCAAGTGAAGGTCTTTACCGATCCACGTGATAATAATTTTGAGCCATCATTTGAGATCATTAGCTATCAACAATCTCGACACATCCTTTGTGGTGTTGGTAATATGTGATGTTGTGACTTTAGGACCGACATGCTCACATTCGGATCATGATATCTTCTCATCGTAGTAGCGGAAGCTTTAGTTGATTCATGACATTGGCGGCGTGGCGTAGCATGGAGTGAAAATATCGAGTCATTGATGCACTAATCATGATTTCTTTTGAGATGAATGTGTTAACGGCTATGGATTGACCGCTTCATTCTCGATCACCGCAAACGTCGGGTGTACCGCATACAACAGCTTTAGCAATAAATCGCACGAAAGTGTCTTTGATCACTTTCGTTGAATTGAGGTACACGGCCCACGGTTCCCGCTGATCAAGACATGTACCGCCTGTGATCGTATAATTCAAGAATTTCCTTGACAGGGTTTCGCAATGCTCTAGCCGTTCTCAAACCGAACATCTCAAAGAAGACAACACGGAGTGAGTGAACCAAATAATTTCAAGTCCACCGATTGATGAAAAGAGATTTGAAAACAATCGTGTATTGCTCAATAGAAATTGTTTTGCAATACAACGAAGGTTTTATTGAGAATCAATTATCAATCATAAAACACCTTTGGTTTGAAAATGAGTACACGGTCGATGTGCTAAAGAAAAGAGTTGTTAAGCACAAAGACCGGTTTTCAAAGGTATCCGTCAATCCATAACTCGAACCGTGATTGATTCAAGAGATTGAATCGCCCATTGTTTCTGCTCGGTTGTCACATGGTTGATCTATATAATAGATCTCACATGCCACCTACCGTGAGCTTGTTTGATGTTGGCTCCAAGGCTTTCCATCTTCATAGTGAATATGTAAACACATCACTCGGATGTTCCGCAATACCACCGTGATAATGCGTAGGACTCAAGATATAATCTCTTTCCACATTGTGTGAAATGAGAGTCTTCATTGAAAGTGTCCTAATGAGATTTATTGATGATCTCGTGGCTCTAGACTCAATTTGTGCATATTTGGATCCCGTGGGAGACTAGGAGAGGTCTCCTTCTTCAATATCAACAATCTCTAAGAGAAAGTCGATAGATAATGTCGGTTCCCGTGAGAATGAAACAAGTCCTTTTAAGAGGAACTTGAGTGGTTTGGAAAGTTGAAGTGCGATGCGCCACCGGGTCCATGACGCCTTGTCTTCAATACCGATGTTACCATCAAGAGTATATGAAGTGAACCCGTTTACGCCCTAAGGTTGAATAAATGGAGGCTATTTGTTTTACCCTTTTCTCATTCAATTCTTTTAATTCTTCAACCCTTCAAGCTACCGAGACTTCATAGCTAGAACCTTGTTGGGTTTATTCCAAGACTAGCTCGGCCTCGATCCAGACTCTTCCTTTATCATCATACCTAAGGACTTCTACACTAACTAGTGGATTGTCCTCTGGTAGATCCCTCCGGTTACAAGGATCATGGGAACAAAACCTAACCTTATCATCCTTATATCACCATACATAAAGTAAAGTTGGTAGGTCTTTTGGTATTGTTCATCGCCATATGGAACCAATTGAAAACCATTTGAAAATCAATTCGAGATACTTATGATGTGTTATCAAAGCATTTTGTACCGAAATTGTTTTGATATTTTAGAACGAGAACTCCCATCAACATGTGCATCAAGTATTTGAAAATGTTTTGCACACGGAGGCAAGAGAAAGAATTAACTTCTTTGATTACCATTTTCTAAAGATATCAACATCACTTCCCACATCAAATCAAGTAGATAGAGCATTTCCGGAAGGATGAGGTTTCCATAAATTTGCTCCCCTCAATATGTGCCTCGAGGTTTGAAGAGAGTTTTGCACATACTAGAGGAACCCGCACATTGAGATAAGTTGATCACATTTCAAATCATAGGTTTAAGATAGATGCTCCCCTCAACATGTGCATGGAAAATTTGAAATCGCTTTGTCACATGTGGGAAGGACAAGATGTACATCTTTATAAAACCATTTACCGAATTATCGCTTTAGATCCAATTTAAATCACACATTCTCCCCGATCACAATTATCAATTCATTTAAGATTTGTGATCTCTTAGAGATTTAAATTGATTTTGAAAGCTTTAAGGAGAATTGTGACTTGATTATGAAAGCGTTTGAACCGATAAGGATCGGATTTTGAGACTTTAAACTCCATTGATAAAACATGCATGATTATCTTTTGAAAACATTTTAATGCCAAATAACTTTTTAATTTAATTGAAATCATTCTCCCCTCAATCAATGACATAGGTTGTTGATTGAGAGATAGAGATTTTGACAAATAAGTCCGATGATTATCAAAAATAGAGACCGAGTTATTTTTCAAAGCGCTAATTTTCAAGCGGATAAATGTTTATAGAATCGAGCATGGAATTTGAAAACATGGTAAAACATGGCTCGTTCTTTCTTTTAAAACCGGTTATTGCCTCGAAAATGACAATAAACCATTTTTCTCTTTCTCCCAAAAATATATATATATATATATATATATATATATATATATATATATATATATATATATATATATATATATATATATATATATATATATATATATATATATATATTTTTTAAACATTCGAACAACATCTAAAGTCCCGTGTCATTCTTTGAATGACATCACAAAGACCGTAGATATTATCGAATCGAGGAAAACATGACAAAAGACAATATTTTGGAATTTTTCAAGATTTTTCAATTTTATGGATTTTGAAAGTTTTATATTTTTCTATTTGCTTTTGAAGGTTTTGTAATTTAGTATTTTGCTTTTGAAAAGATATTTACAAGAGATAGATGAAGGAAACCTTTACTTCTCGTCTTCCTCCGAAGACGCTTGAGTGTTTCGTTGAAGGCTTTTCAAGCCAAGTAGTGGAAGAATAAACTCAAAACGTTCTCTTGGAAGAGCTTTGGTGAAGATGTCGCTAACCGGTATTCGGTCCTCACAAAATAGAGTTCCACCACACCTTTTTCCACTTGTTCCCCGATGAAATGATGTCGAATGTCGATATGCTTAGCTCTTGAGTGTTGAACGTTATAGCATGAAAGAGCAATAGTACTTTTATTATCACAAGATGAGGGATTTTGTTGAATACAAAGCCATAGTCGGTTAATTGAGATCTCATCCAAAGGATTTGAGCACAACAAGATGACATGGCCATGTATTCTCGCCTATGTAGAGGAAATAGAAGTACTCATTTGCTTCTTTGAAGACCGACTCACAAGCTTATCACCCAAAAACCGAGCACCTCAGGGCGCATTTCGCCGAGTATCTTGGCATCTGCGCATGATCAAGATCTCGATAGGTCGTTAGTGACATACCGTGTCCTTCGGTACCAAAGTCCCATATTTATGGTTCCTTGGAGATACCGAAGACCCGCTTAACCGCTTCAAGGTGCTTTTTAGTAGGCTTAGCACGGTATCTAGCACACATGCACACAATGAACAAGATGTCCGGTCTACTAGGCGTGAGGTACATCGTGATCCAATCATACTACGATATTTCGCTTGGTCTACCATGATCCATGAGTGGTCCTCATCTAGTTTAGTTCGTTCAATCATGGAGTGTCAACAGGTCACTTGAATCAAATCCAAATTTCTTTTAAATCTCATTTGCATATTTAGATTGATTTATGAAGATGCCTCCGGACTTTGTGAAATTTGTAATCCCAAGAAAATGACATTTGTCCCATCATTGACATTTGAAATTTAGAGCCCATTTCATTTGAAAACGGTCACACTCATTGGGGTCGGTCGAGGCAAAGATGATATCATCAACATAAATTCGAACATGAATTAAATGTTTGCGACTTTACGGTGAACAATGTTGGATCAATCGCTCCTTTGCTAAATCCGGTAGATCGAAGAAACTTTGATAGCGTATCATACCATGCCCTTGGAGCTTGCTTTAAACCATAAAGAGCCTTCTTCAAACGATAAACGTGAGTAGGATGCTCTTGATTCACAAATCCTTCGGTTGGATGATGTAGACGACTTCTTTAAGATCTCCGCTCGAAATGCCGCCTTTACATCCATCGATAGACTACCATGTTCTTACTAGCAAGATTAGCCAAAAGATTCGATTGCCTTGATTCGAGCAAGCTGGAGCAAAAGATTCTTCAACGTCAATACCTTCCTCTTGACGGTATCCTTTAGCAACTAATTGAGCCTTGTTCTTCAACACATCACCATGCTCATCAAGTTTCACTTTGAAGATCCATTTTAGAGCAATGATCATAGCACAATCTAGAGCAGGTACTAACTCCCATACATCGAGTCGATCAAACTCATGAATTTCATCTTGCATAGCATTGAACCATGTCTTCATTCATGGCGCTTTAACATCCTTTAGTTCGATCTTAGAGAGTACGGAGTTGAAGAAGGACCATAAGGCATCGGTTGCAAGTTGTTTCAGCGTGGATACCGGACGAGAGGATTTCAATGATGTTGTCTAATGGATGATCGTGAGTCCATTTTCTAAGGTGTTCATGTGGCGCTTGTTGAGGGATCGAGGTAGCGAGTCGATGTCTCTTGAAGAAGATGGTTTTGATGATGATTCGAGAGCAAATATGTTTTCAAATGGAGCATCTTCGTGAGTAGCAAAGGATTAACTTCATTATGATGCCGTAAGGTTCCATGATGTACATTTGAAGATTGATGATTTGTTGATGAGGCGAGTTATCGAGATCAGCGCTTCTTGACTTAATGACATTGAGACCGAAGGATTGACTTCATTATCGAGAATATGAGCAGCCTCTGTTGTGGGAATTGACAGTTCATTAGCACTTGGCTCATAGAGTTCATCAAACATAGGATCAAACAATTTCTTTAAATCATCCTCAAATGGAGGTACATATGGAGTTCTTTGGAGAAGAATTTGGTACAAGGGATGAACCAATGGGACTGTTTTGAAGTGCGGGTCCGAATCGGATTGTCCAGAGCCATAGGATCACCGCGATAGAAACTCTCTCGACTATCTTTATCAACCCATATGTAGACAATTTGAAGTGACAACCGATGAAGAAAACCTGATATACCAAACTTGAAATCGAAGAAGAATTCCATGCGTTTGCATCTTAAGCTTGCACTAATGTTGGAAGAACGAAGGTTCGAGAATTTATGCTTCAAGCAAATCTCTAAGTACTCAATACTCAACCAAAGTATGAGACTTTAACACTTCTGCGATTATCCACAACGTCATATTCGTGTGTCATCGAGTAAAACTACGTAACTCCTTAAAGTGATAGTTAACCGATCTTCAACCATCCATCCCGACGGTGGTAACTAGATAAACCAAGTCTTCAACTTAAAATTCTTAGAACCGAGCAAGTTATCAAATAAGAACACGCCTTTGAAATTAACTTCAATCTCAAATAAGTGATAATTGATTAACTCAAGTAATCGACTTGTGTCAATGCCCAACACGTGAATAAACGCATAACCGGATGTACGTCGATCCACCGAATGAACCGAACAAATGATTTCTCGACATTAATGCATTCTTCCTAAACCGATCCGGAAGATTTACCAATAATGTTTTTAAGCGGATGGGAAGTCATTTTCCTTAATGTTCATGTGGTTGATTTACTGAGTGCACATTTGGAGAAGAACAATGAAACAATGATCCGTGAAGATTTGGCAAAGGAGTACCAAAGAGCGGATCACTATTCATGAGTGCAATCGCAATGATAGTCATTAACAACGGCTTGTGAAGTAACCGGAGATACGGTTTCATGAGAATTCCAAGAAGTACTTCTTAGATGGTGAACCAATGAGTCAATAGAAACCGAGCATGAGCTTCGTGTCGGATGATCAACATTCGCTCGGCGGTTAAAAGTACTCATCAAACATATCTTTGAAAAGCAATGAATCCCAAACATTGATTCCCAATTATCCTTAGTAAGTGAAGCATTAGGCGTTGGAGGAGAGTCATCAAAAATCAAAACAATGAATCCTCGTTATCCTTAGTATATTCACTCTTCATCAAAAGAATATACACTCATCATCATCAAAATTAAGTCGATAACCATTATTCAAACATCCATCATCATGTAGTATATTCACTTTTCCCCTCAAAAATTGCATCCGAAGTTGCCATTTTGAGTTAACAAGAGAATAAGAGTATACACCAATGAACGAGATCCACTTGATGGTTGAAAGAGCATGGAAAACATGAAGCTTGTTGATGAAGAATGTCGATGAAAATGGTCATGAACATGAAGATTTCTTCTTTGAAGATAAAGCGCATTTGAAGCGCACAATCTTTCTTTTCTTTTTAGAGCGGGCCTGAAGTGTTATCTGCAGACACCATAATGATGGAGTATGAGGCTGAATCGATTTGAACATACGTCATTGTTAAGAGCCCAATCATATGTTTAGAGCCGCCCAATCCAAATACCAAGGACGATTTATGCGACCGCTTTGGACAATGTACTAAGACAGAGAATTGGAAACATTGGATCCCAGCGTCGTCGATGGGTTCCTTTTGGTTAGCACAAACAATCTTTGAATCGTGAAACCCTAGATGCAATGGCATTATCACTAGGAGTCGAACTAGTAGAAGCATCGACTTAGTCAAATGACCTTTTGTGCTTAATGGGATTATTCTACCGTTGGCTTCCAAACCTTAACAGCACTATTCTAGGCATAGTGGATCTAGCTAAGGGTAAGGTTTGCCATGCGTTAATATTCGACTGTGGGCTTCCAACGAAATCCTACATTTGTAAACACATTCCATGTAGGTTTCGTGATTGCTTAACTGTTTCGCTCTCCAAACTTTCTTAATCGGGTTATGAATCATAGACCTCGAAATAACACATCACATTTATCATGATAACCGAAGATAAACATTGTTTACATGTTTTGCGACAAGATAAGGGCTCGAATTAATTTCATAAGCTTGGAGCTAATACTAGAGCTAACACGATTCTTTTGTTCAAATCAAACTTCTTGTCCCTATGGTGTTCTTTCACTTCCTTATCATGATCACATTTAGTTTGTAATCCTATCCTTCTTTGCATTGCTTCTAGGTTTTGACCCAAACTTTAGTGTCAATCTTAACATCTCAGAGAAGTAACGATGGGAACATTACATGGCTTCACTACTTTCTCGCATTCCCGGTCTAGAAGTGCTAGGATCTTAAATTCTAGGAGGCACATCACAAGTTGCTTGCTTGAATTTAGACATGGAACAAGGCATATCAAGGTCACATGCTTGGTTTTAGGCATAGAACAAGGCACAACTATTCTCTCTCGCCTATTGCTAGATTTCGGACTTGTGACAATTACATACTCTAAGAGTTCACGAGATCGTTTGGCATCCATGCAGCATAGGCTATAGTACTATCAAAAGGTTTTTCTAATCTTTCATCTTCAACAATCTCACGGAGACCCTTCAAACTTTCCTTAAGGTATGAGAGATATGCTTTATGTGCAAGTTCATTATTCCTAATGGGCGGGGAATATATAACATATCGATAGCATATTTATCACAAGCGAAACCTTAGGAACGTAGTATTTGCAATTGGGGATTGGCAACTTTCCTTTCACCTCACGCTTTAGATTCTCAATATCGTTAAGTAAAGAAGTTATCTTTTCAATTTGTTTATCATGATTAACTTTAAATGAATCACATAACTCTTTGTTTTGATCATTAACCTTTGAAATTTCGACTTTAAAACAATCATTTTCCTTTTGCAAGTTATCAATTATGTTTTGAAGTTGGAAATTCGAGAATCTAAAGGTGGAGGCATATGGGAACCAATACATCCTTCTTTTCACCTTTCAATTGTGAAATTTAGGCTTTCAATCTTTTGATCGTGTTATAATGAGCTCGAATTTGTTCATCACTTTTGCTAATTTCAAAACTCGCATCAAACTCGGGAGCATCGAGAGGATGTCTTGATATTTGAGGTTTTAACATTTTCTTTGAGATGTTGATGTTTTAATTGCAAAGCAAGATGTTCAACTTCTAATTTAGAATAATGTTTGACCAAGTTATCATGATCATCCTGTTCTATTTTCTCATGCAATTTGAATTTGTTGTTTCAAGCTCAATGACACGATCATGGGAGACTTTCAAAGCAATGATAATTCATGAAATTGAGAAGCATTAATGGAACAATTTGTAGCGATGAAAACACATCTTGAGCAATACATTCGTAAATCGATTCTCATTCAAGTATGCAAGTTCTTCCTTTCAATCTCACTATATTTTAATTCTCTCATAGTCACTAACCTCAACAATCATTGCATCAAATTCCTTTTCCATTTCTTTAATATCGAATCGTCCCTTTTTAAGACTCTCAAATTGATCTTTTAGTTGTTTAAAGAAAGGCATGACCTCGGTTAAATAGCATTCTTTAGTTTGCTCAAAACCCTTTCCCTTCGGTTATACAGTGGGTGTGATCCTTTTCTTACAAGTTTTCTCAAAATCAACAAATAGTTGAAAGATAACATATTGACCGATTAAGGTCTTGCTTTTAGTGGCAATTGTTCTAGGAACAAGATGCATTGGTGTATTAGGAGGATACACATGCTTCAGGCATTTTCCTAAGGGAGGTTCGTTACAACAAGATTCTCTCGCTTTTGCTTATCTAAATCCTTTTCCGTAACACTTGTTCGAGGAGTCCGAGGCTTAAACTTGTTCAAGGAGATCCAATTTTCTTTAGTGTAATTATGGGGTTTGATCATTATGTTATTCTTTTTACACTGTGATCTTCTAACTTCTTATTCATTTTCTCCTAGTGACTTCATCGATTTCTTATCTTCCTCGATGCACTCAACGCAACTAGGTTTCCGCCAGGCTTAAGGATTTCATTACCATCATAAAGCACCTTATGAGCATTTCTAGCCTTTTAATTACCTCTGGATTTGGTTCCTCAACAAGGGAATGCTATGCTTATCGCTTAAGACTCTATGCTTAGTGATCATGTGAGCGATCAATGGTATTCCCTTGTACGCATAACTTATTTTCAAGCTTGTTTTCAAAGTTTTTAGATTGGAAAACTCATTCAAAAGTTTTGATTCCTTAGCCTTGAATTCTTGCTTAAGCATTTTCTTGAAGTTCGTGTTTTGCTTAGCGCTTTAGAAAGCTTTTCTTGTAAGGAGTTTAACTCTTGTTTTAATACTTCTTCTAAAATTACTTTTCTAATGATTATACGTATTTGGACATCCATTTCCCGCTCACGGGTGGTCAACTCAAACTTAGCACTGCTCATAAATAGCAACTTGATCCTTATATATGTTAAGCTCGGTGGTAAGGGAATCATCGAGCACAAATGCAACAGACTCATGGAGTTCATAATCATCATTTTGAGTAGAAGATGCACAACTAGGTACAAGCAGAACTTCCATACAACTTACCTCAAAGATTGACATGCACAGTCGTGACGGGTGCATCTCTATCTTGGGTACATCCGAAGCTTCCATGGGCGTTCCTTTGCATTAACTTGCACAGGTTGTGTCGGTGCACCTCTCTCTCTGTGAATTTGAGAACGAAGATTCCATTATTGCATTATCCGACTCATCAATTTTTGTTGTCACCGACATTACGCATTCAAAGAACACCCGATTCTTCAACGGATACATTACCCAACTTATCGCAACAATCTTTCAACCGCGCACGACACTCATTCACGTCTTCATTCTTTTGTGCGATTCTTCAATGTACTTTTCACATTATCCATGAGTTGGATAAATGTCTCAATGAATTCTCAATTTCCATTCCAAAGATGTTTTTGAAGGAAATTCGGTCAAGTGTTGATCGTGTCTTTGAATATTCCCCACCGATGAATGGATGAAATTGTTTGTAGATTACTTGAAGAGTCATGACCGAACCATCCTTTGAACCTCTTCATTGGTAAGTTGCGCCTTTAAATGTTCTAAGTTCAACAAAGAAACTTCTTGTCAATGTAGGTAAGTCACATGGAAAGAGCACTACATGTTCGATCCCGCCTATGGATAACAAATGAATGAGGTGCGATGAAGTAGTCGATAGGGCTCAATGATGCATTTCATTTGCATGGCATTACGTAGCTTGGATGGTGCAATTCTCTCATTAGATTACGAACACGGAGATCTCACATCCTCATTGCTTAATTCAATCATCTTTAATCGTTCGATGTAGCATACATTATCATTGTTGTCCACAACATCATACGCTTTAAGCACTTCGAAATCACGGGTCAAGAGAGTAAGACATGATGTGGAAGGATGCACGGATTTTACACGTCTATGATTTAAACCGAGAAATAGAATCTTCATGATTTTACTAAAATCAAGACGAAACCGTTAAGCAATGACCAAGAAGGGTGTTAAGATGACCGATGGAATGATACAATGAAAGACGATTGTGTGATAGGACTTTAGATTGTTCGTAGGAAAGGTGAAATGTTGATTGGTTGAGATTTGGATTGGTTGATGCACGCTTTACGGAGAATTTTAGGTCTAAAACTTAAAAGCTCAATAACTTCCTTTCGGAGGATTTGGGCCTCGAAAAATTCGTTTCACGACATCAACCTCAAATATTGATTTATTCAGTCGTTTTTGCTTTGACAGTATTTCAAAAAAGAGTTACGGATCAAAAGTTATGGCCGTTTGAAGTTTTGACGTAAAAGTCAACTTTGGTCAAACCTCTTCTTCGTAAAATCAACCAAGTCGCTATAACCCTTGAACCAAGTCGCTAAGTCACTTGAACCAAGTCTCTAAGCACCAAGTCGCTAAGTGCTAAGTCGCTATAGTTACAAGTCGCTATATAACAACTCGCTACCAACCAAGTCGCTAACAAAATTTTGACAAAGAATTGCTAAGCACCAAGTCGCTAAATTGACAAGTCGCTAAATAGCAACTCGCTAGGTACCAACTCGCTAACACCAAGTCGCTAACATAAACCAAGTCGCCACTCGTAGTGGGGAATCCACTAACAAGACGACAAGTCGCTACGCCTAAATCGCTACCAACCGAAACCGCAACTCGCTACCAAGAAACTTACTCCGAGACCCAAGTCGCTACCAAGAAATACTTCAAAGACACACTTTTCAATCCAAAACAAATCCAACCACGATGATTCAAGCCTTCAAAATCAAAACCTAAACACTTATGATGATTCTAAACACAAAAGTACTACCAAAATCCAAACTTTAACACTAGAAATCAACCAAATGATGCACAAACCACTAAACTTTTCAAACTCAAAACCACCTAAAACCACTAGAAATCCAAAGATGTGTAAGATATGATCTAACCATGGCTCTTGATACCAATTGTAGGATATTGGTTTTCACATACACATCAAACCATAACACAAAGTGGGAGTATAAGTGGAATTCTAGAGAGAAAGTTAGAGGTTTAGGGAACTTAGTGAGAGAAAGTGAAAGATATTATTATGAGCTCCAACTCTACCTTGGGAGGTAGAGTATTTATAGTCTTCTAAATCGCCACACATCGGGTGTGGATCGGGCATACAAGGGTAAAGACCCGTTCGTCCTCCACGGTGTTACTTAACTAAATACTACTTAACTTAAAAGAACTACGACTACGAGCTTTAACGATTACAAATACTTGAGGTGACCGACTCTTTAATACATGGAATTTCTAATTCCTAACAAATAACCTTCTTCCCGACTTGCCATCAAACGTGCTCCAGATTATCAATTGTGTTTAAAATAGTGAGAGGGCATCCAAAAGGCTTCATAAAGCGAATGTTGGGTTTGTTGCCCATCAAGAACTCATAAGGAGTCTTCATCGTGGTTTGGTGGTGATACTACTGTTAAGTACATAGCGGTACTTACATGCTTTAACCCGAATTGAATAGGTAGTTGTGAATCTGCAAGCATAGTTCGGTGCTTCAATCAAAGTCCTATTCTTCCTCTCGCAACACCATTCTACTGTGGTGTTCTTGCAATCTTGAACTCCTCTTTATTCCTTTGTTAGCACAAAATTCATCCATAAGCTTGTTCTTGAATTCATCCCATTATCACATGTCCGGACTATACACATCATTGGTTCTTGGTACTGAGTACTACCAAGTTATCATCAATGAGCTTGAATTCAAAGGAAAGGATGAGACATTCGTGTCGTTGAAT
>CM040238.1:217896100-217934347 GCA_022545495.1 Chrysanthemum lavandulifolium
ACACCAAAAGACACAAAAGTGTGAAACTTGATGATCCAAAGCTCTTAAAAGCAGTTATGCGTGGGACTTAACCCTCGTAC
The DNA here is from genome assembly GCA_022545495.1 of Chrysanthemum lavandulifolium. NCBI lineage: Eukaryota > Viridiplantae > Streptophyta > Magnoliopsida > Asterales > Asteraceae > Chrysanthemum > Chrysanthemum lavandulifolium. Next base: position 217,896,181 of record CM040238.1, read on the forward strand.
AAAAACAAGTAGAAAACAATGATCCACACATAAAGTTCCAACCTTTTGCCAAAAGCGATAAGTTTAACACCTTATAACGTTGAAAGGACAAGAATCTTGGATTAAAAATGTAAAAATACGTTTTGATCAAGCCAAAGGTAAGGATACATGAAGTTAAGCGTGAGACCAAAACTCACTTCAAACAATACGTTCACTCAACTATTAGGCGATTGATACCACTGTTAGGTCACTAGTTTTACAAACACAAGTAATATAGAAAGAGATAAAGGTGATTGAACAAGATCCAAACACACACACACGATAATAAGGGACGGTTATGCGTAAGATGTATGTGAAAGAAATAACTTGAACAACCAACCTTCAAATGAAGGTTTACAAGAGTATTTATAGGAGGAAAGCTAGGGCAACACTCCTAGTTTTCATCCTTTCCTTAATGGACTAAGGCCTAGGCTTATGGGCCTTCTACATAAGCCTAAGGCTAATTGCAAACATAAAGGCCATAATAAAGCTAACTATTACATATTAATTACAAACACTTGATTATGATTAGGAGTGATTCCAACACAATGCATGCAGTCAATGCTATTAAGCATTCTCAGAAAACCATGATAACACTCATGTCTTTCATAAATATTTTGAAAGCCGTTATAGATTGGTTTTCTTAAATACTCCGGCATAAACAATTCAATAACGCACTTGTTAAAATTATCAAGACAATCACGTGAAGTATGCTCACCCATTTGCAAATATTCATCAAACGCATCAGGTGCGGTGCCATATGCCAATTGGCGGCTGTACACTTCATAATAACACTTATACTCATTCGACCCGTACAATCAGGTGATTGGCTAAAGAATTGAAAATGAATTGGAAGCGGATCGGAAGTATAAGATTCAATACATTTGACTATTTCTAGAAATAGTTTCCAGCTCATACGATATCTTCTTCGAAAATTCACGTGCGGATACTTACAACCTTAATTGAAATAGTCGTTCATCAAACATTCTTCGGCAACCTCACATTCACGGTAGATCGGGTTACGGGTCAAGCGAGGTCGAGCTGCTTCTTGTTCTAACTGCTGGTGATATTCGTACGCGGCCATCATAAAGTATACGTCAGTTTCATCATCTACATCGGATCAGTTACGTTCTTCGTCACTTTGATTCGGATCTATTGTGAAAGAACAAGTTTTTTTTGTTAGAGAGGAAGTATATGAATTTGAGTTTGAGGGTATTTATATTACTTTTAAAGGGTGTTTTTTTTTTTTTTTTTTTTTTTTTTTTTTTTAATGTAATTAGCCGTTTGAGGGGCTAAAGGTGTAAGTTTTTTTATTTTATTTTTTTTAATTTCAAATGAAAGTAACCGTTTGAGGGCTATGTGTAACTTTTTTTTTGGCCTTTTCTCTCCCAATGTGCGTTAACACGGCAACGCCACCATCAACGTTGGTTCACGGTGTAGTAACGTGATCTTAACGCGTGCCACCTCAGCATAATGCCGGATAACGCCGGAGGTGGCGTTATTGTACCTCATGCTCTTAGAGATATGCTACATCTACAAAAAATTTACAAAATATTTTTTCACAAAAATCATTCATTCATTGAAAGACGAGGATATACAGGGAAAAGAGATAATTAATTAAAATGATTCTTATTGGTAACAAGTTATTTTGTGAAAGAGTTTTTGTAAACATGTTATGAATGTAGCATTTTTCATCTTTTTAAGTTTGTGTCTAATTTAATCAGAATCATCTATTATACTTTTTTTTAATTATACGTAGTGTTTTTGTATTGGTGGTTCATTGTATGTTTTAAAAATGCTCATTTAAGGTTATTATACTTTTTTTTTAATTAAGTCATTGCTGAGGTCATTATATTTTTAAAACATAACATTTAGGTCATTAAGCATATTTATTGTTCATTAAGGTCATTATCTATACTACATTATAAAATATTTGTGACATTCTTAAAAGGAAGGTTTAAAAAATTAAGATTCTAACACTTGCTAATAATGACAAATTTTGATAATTACATCTATAATAGTATTTGTTGCAACACTTTAAAGCACTTTTTTTAAACATGTTTTTAAAAAAAATAATAATAAAATACAAAGTAATTTAATATAAGAAAAAAAACGTCCATAACAATAAATACTTAATAAATGTTATTTTTAAAACACCCCAAATATGAAAAATACTTGTTATTATACATATCGTACAAACTAATAAAACACACAAATCTTCATGCAATTTATATGTAAACAAGTTCATGGTATATATGGTTTTATAAAACGGACCTGGCCAACGGGTTCAACCGGGAACCGGAGTCACCACCGGTTCGGCTAGCCCATAAAGTTGTCCAAAACGATATTGTTAAATCAATAGAGTTTAAAATGCATATTAAAATACAATGTTCACAAAATATTATTAAATCGCAAGAAGTCTCGATTATCAACATATCGCTTTTGAAATTTTTTAATAAAACTTACCGTAAAAACTAAAAACTTTGTTTTATAAAAATCGGACGATTTTTTCAAAACAAAGGATACAAAGTGCTAAGTGCTAATTATATATATTAATATATTTGAATATTAATAATTATACTCTTTAAAGTAACCCACATGATTTATTAAATATTTATTTTTGCTTTATCTTTATAAGTAATTTTTTACTTGTATCATCCATCTATGTGGGACAAATTTAACAAACATTATTTTTGAGAACTAAATTTTCTTAGTATAATGTAAGTGATTTTTATAATTCGCTAAGGTGTTATTATTTAATGATAACTTATGAGTACGGACTATTGTCAACTACTTTTATCTCATACATTTACAATATACCTACTACCAACTCATTATTGTCACCACATCACGTGGATAATCTACAATTTTATATGAAAATTTTTGCTATTGCATAACAGACTAACAGTATTCAAAACTAAAATTGTCGTCGTCCGTATATCTATTGTATTGTAAAATATAGAACTAAAAAAATAATTCGTTGAATATTTTAATTGTGTGGTGTCCGCCACTGCAACGCGCGGGTACCCTGCTATTATTTTTAAAACGAACTGTAATATTTAGGTCATTAAACAATTTAACCAAGTTGTTATGTTTGCTCATTTAGTTTTAACTGGGTGAACAAACAATCACTACCACTTAAAAGATCTTTCTTGTGTGTGTTCGTTCTTTTACAAAATGAACTTGTGTCATGTGTGTGGTGTCGTAAACAAATCAAAGAAGTATGAATGATGCTTGTTTGGGTTCTTTAGTTGAAATGTATCCTAATAATGAACAAGACAAACGGGACGTATTTTTTTGGTTGTTTTCCTTTAACAACAAAATAATCTTGACGTATTTTTTTGGTTGTTTTCCTTTAACAACAAAATAATCTTGATTGAGAGTTTATTTATTAACATGATAGGCGAGCATAATCGAACATACATAAAGTTTTTTTACGTACACACATTATTTATTCAAGATACCCATTATTATTTATCTTATTCGTTGCGTTTATTTAAGTATGGACGTGCAAGCTTAAAAACGTCAGTGTTCGAAAACCACAATTCTGATGCAGGCGTTACTTACTAGTGACTTTTAATTACATGAATGGTAAAAGCCATAAAATAACAACGTCTTTTAAAATTCTGAGGTTGAAACACTTCTTTTTTATTAACATATACATCGCGTCTTTCGATTTTTGTTCGACTTCACCCATATGACCGATTTATATTAATATAATACCGTATTAAATAATATTATTTTATTATAATGGGTGAAAATCGAACAAAATTGAAAGACGTGGTGTATATGTTAATAAAAAGTAAGTGTTCAACTCGATAAATTTAGAAAGATATCGTTATTTTGGCCGCTTTTACCCTTACATGAAAGAAAAACTTCGAAAAGTTTAGTGACCTCAATAAATGAAAAAATTGTATGATAACCTAAATCAGTACTTTCAATAATACAGTGATCACACAATGCGTAAAAACTTAGTACAGTGATCTTAAGAGTACTAGGTGTCAAAACGAGCTTAAGGCTCGTCGTCGTGCTACCTCAACGCCACATCAGCATCTCATTTTTTCACAACTAACCACAACAAACCCCCTCTTCACTCATAACAAACCCAACCTCTTCATTTGGGGCCACCACTACCACTTTATTTTTTTTATTCAATTTTCATTTCCAAATAAACTAAATAAATTCATTTCATTCAAATTAAAAATACAATACATAACACAATAATAAAAAATAACACGATCTGGAAAAAAAACAACACGAGTAAAAAATACAACACATACTCTCGATTTAATTTTCGACATCCCACTTCGGCAATTTTTCAAAATCTCCCAAACGTGAACATACTTGAACTCTTTTCCACCAAATTGTTCTTTGGAAGTTTAGTTTCGCATTTTCGAGATGAGTGTGGTCATTTGAGCACTTCGACGCAGCAATTGTTTGTAAATTACGTTGAACTTTTGCAATCGGCGTTAATCCTCGTCCATTTACCCGTGATTGAATTTTTTGTACGATGGTCATCGGTTGTCGATTATTGAACATATGATAACGTCGTTCCAAAAATATTTTCGAACGGTTATTTTCCATATCTATAGCTTGTGAAATTTCTATCCAAACTTGCGCAAGCAAGATTTCTTCAGAATTGTTCCACTTCAGAGTTTGAGACATTTGTGTGTGTTTTTGTTTTTTTTTTTTTGAATTGATGTAGATGTGAACAAATGATGGTTATAAATTGTTATTTATAAGGGTGGTTTTCAAATTCAAATTCAAATTCTAAAATTCAGATTCAAAATTCAAATTCAAATTTTAAATTCAAATTCAAAAACCGTATACTGTTGAGCGGGCTAATTCAAATTCAAATTCAAAAACCGTATACTGTTGAGCGGGGTACTTTAAAATTCAAATTCAAATTTTAAATTCAAACGGTTTAGTTTTCAGCGGGATTATTTGAGTCTATATATAGTATCCTACCAGTCACAATTCACACACAAATAACACAATTCACACACAAAAATGTCTCGCAAAGATTTTTCTCAAGAATTCCCGACCCGGAGAAGTTGCCGGAAACCGACTTTCCAACCCCAAATCACTTGCTTGGAAACCGCTTTCCAACTCGCCGAGTTTGAAGTTTACTCAACACCACCGGAAAATGTCTTCCCGGTGGGTTTTGAAAACATCCCATACCTCCCAATTGTTCCAACACCACCGGAAAATGTCTTCCCACAGGTGGATCTTCAAAACCACCCCAGCGGGTTAAGTGAGGCTTCCCTCCGGCAACTAGAAAACATGAAGAAAACGGTAGGGAGATTATGGAGCAAGAAGCACGTGAAGAAGCTGCTCGCCGTGAGCAAGAAGCACGGGAGGCTCAGTACCTCCAAGACAATTACTTCGACATAATGGATACTCGGCTCTTTAATGGCGAGTTTAATTCCCCTTCAAGTTCTGAGGGTTGGGTCTCATATGATTCGTTTTTTTTAAGTTTTAGTAGTTTTATTATGTATTTCATGTTTTTATGTTGTTTCAGTTGTAGTTTTTATGTTTTTAAGTTTCAGTTTTTATGTATTTCATGTTTTTATGTTGTTTCAGTTTCAGTTTCAGTTTTTATTATGTATTTCATGTTTTTATGTTTTTAAGTTCAAGTTTCACTTTAAAGGTTTTTATGTTATTATGTATTTCAATATCACAATATCACCTTATTAAAAGAGAGAAAAAAAAAGTACACCTTCATCTTCGTCGTGCAGACGACGACACAAATCACGACGACGGACGGCGAGGCACAGCGTTGTCAAAACGAAGGACGACGAACGTCCAGCTCAGACGGCGAAAACGCACAACGAGCCCACACCGGGTGCTCTAATAAACAAAAAGTAGTTTAATGACCCAAATAAACAATTCTGAAAAGTAGGATGACCCACCAATAAAACCTTTAAGTAATATATGTATATACTATAAGTGAGGTTATTTTGCATACCAAATAATCCTCACATACCAAGGGACACATACCAACAATTGATTCAAATTTAATCAATGGCTGATATTAAAACACACTATCCACTAAAATAAAGCGGAAGGGTATAATCGTCAAATCACAACAAAGACTAAAACGCGCCTCACTCTTCATTTCTCACATTCACTGCACCTACCTAACACACACTAAAAACATACACTACTCACACATTTTCACCGATCAAAAAACCACCGCAAAAAAACATCAAAAACTATCAAAATCACCGGAGAAGATGGAAGATACCGACGCTGAAACAATCACATTAAAAGAACTGAGAAAAAAAGGAACTACGAGCAAACAACCGGCCAAAAAACCGGTTTAAGGTATAATCTTACACTCTAAACAACTATTTCAATATCTACAACTGTTATTTATGATTATATGATGTTTTGAACTGTTTATAGCGATTATGATGAAGAAATGTGCAAATAGAAGTTAGGTTTTAACAGTTTAGAAGCTAGGTTTGCGAGATTAGAACTGTTTATAGATTTTTTGTTATGATTAGGAGTTAGGTTGTAACAGTTTAGAAGCTAGGTTTGCGAGATTAGAAGTGTTTATCGAAGGCGTCTTATGCGGCTAAGCCGAAGGCTTAGCCGCATAAGATGCTCGACTTTGGCTTCATGAAAAGGTATCTTATCGACTAAAACTTTGGCTCATTGCGGAAGCTTTGATGAATGCAAAAGGCTTCACCAAAGCATTCGCTGCAGCTAAGTAAAAGGATTAGCCGCAGAAGATTTATGCGGCTAAACCTTTGGCTCAGCTGCGGAAGGTGCCTTTGGCTTCGCCAAAGGCATCTTATGCGACTAAACCTTTGGCTCAGCTGTGGAAGCTTTGACGAATGCAAAAGGCTTCAACAAAGCATTCGCTGCAGCTAAGTAAAAGGATTAGCCGCAGAAGATGCCAAAGGCATCTTATGCGGCTAAACCTTAGGCTCAGCCGCGGAAGGTGCCTTTGGCTTTAGCTGCAGCTAAGTAAAAGGATTAGCCGCAGAAGATGCCTTTGGCTTCTCCAAAGGCATCTTATGCGGCTAAAACTTTGGCTCAGCTGCAGAAGATGCCTTTGTCAAAATGCTAAAGCATCTTATGCGGCTAAACCTTTGGCTTAGCTACAGAACATGCCTTTGGCTTAGTCAAAGGCATCTTATGTGGCTAAGCCTTTTGCTTAGCCGCATAAGATGCTTTAGCATTTGACAAAGGAATAGACTGTGACTGATGCACAAAATGCTTTGTAGGGATATATGATAACTTAAAATAAGCTTTTAAATCTGTTTTTTTAATATTTATCAAATATGATATAATAAACATTTGCTTTTAAAATAGCCTTTTAAATATGTGATAACTTAAAATTTTCCTTAGAAACAAAGGATTTGGCTTAGATACAAGCATAGCGTTTGGAAAAAACTTTCAATCATTAACATTTGCTTAGCCACAGGCATAGCGTTCAACATTTCTGAAAACAAATACATGTTTGTAACATATTTTGTAGCTACCAAAAATTTTATGTTAAATATCACATATGATATAATAAAGATGTATTCAATTTTGTCAATTGACTAGGGTGCAGATAAGCGAGGGCTTCAAGAAGAAGCATTAGCAGGCATAGCCTTCGGCTTTGCCGAAGGCTATGCCTGTGGCTAAGACTTTGACAAAAATGAACAATTATTCAATAGCTAAAAAACATTTATGTTGAATATCAAATATGATATTATAAAGAATTTTGATAATATACATGCATAGCCTCTAAATTTGCAAAAAAAGATATGCCCTGCACCTAATTCTTTGACTAACACTGTCAGGATATTAAGTAATTGTTCATTGTTGATGATGTAGGTGATAAAGAAAATTATGACGGAGAAGATGATGTAGGGCATCTAATCTCTAAATTGCCGCTACTAAAAACAACTATTGAAGAGAAAAGCCCTGCTAAAGGTCCATATCATGTTATTAAAGAAACACGTTATGTACTGAGAATATTTCAATTACTAAATCACAAATGATATAATATAAATTTGTTTTACAGATAAAGCAAAAACAGTTGCTCAAAGATTGAATGAATTACATAGAAATGCTAAGAAGAGAAGAGCAGAGCAAGAAAAGCAAAGGAAGAATGAAGCAGATAAGAAAAAAACTAAAAATCAAGAAGAAAAAGACACTTCAGCAAAGAAACAAATGAAACGTCCACAGAAAAGAAAAGCATCAGAAACGCAAAGTACTCCGAAAAGATTTACTAGAGGTGATGCTAGGAGAATTGAATAGGAAAAAGATGCTGATAAAAGTGATGATGAGGATACTGAGACGGTAGAAGAGACTGAAGTGGAAGAGACTGAAGTAGAAGAGACTGAAGAGGAAATCGAAGAAGAGAATGATCAACAATTGGTTGTAAAAGAAACCAAAAAGAGAAAGAAGGAAATAGTTGTTGAGAAGGAGGTTGAAGATCAGGAAGATAAAAAGAAGCTTAAGGTGAAAAAGGACAAAACAAAAAAAAAACTTACCCAACATGTACAACAAGGTCATCACTAAAACCTTTCTATGAAGCGATGATCGGTTTATCAAATGAGAGAAAGAAATGCTTGAAAGAGATGGGATTTGAGAGGTTCATAAACTTCCCTATTGTTGAACTTCCAGCCACATTGGCGTACCATGTAATCGATAAATTCCGTCCACCTAGCATGGAATTGAGATTACAAAAAGGTTCAATAAAGGTAACAAGCAAAAAATTCATAATATGCTAGGTGTGCCGATGGGGACAAGAAAGCTGGAAGATCTGGAGGAAAGATTTGATGATGACAATTTCGTTAGAGAATGGGAAGAACAATATGCTCATCTTGGACGAATTACACCACATGTTGTAGCCTTCGAGATATCGAGCACAATTGAAGCAGATTTCATGTTCAAGATGAATTTCTTAACTTTGTTTACAAGCACCATGGGCACTTTGGAGAGTGCAAGAAAAGTGCCCACTAAAATCCTCAGGCACGTGAAAGAAGATGATGATATCTCTTATATCGATTGGTGCAGCTACATAATGGAATGCTTGCAGATCAGTAAGCTAAACTGGGCCCAAGTCAAGTCGGGTACCAACTTCTATTATGGTCCTCTAACATTCTTATGTGTAAGTTATTTTCCATTAAACTTATCAACTATGATTCACTCATATAAAAAATTATCTAACAAAACCTTAATTGTATTTTTGTGTATAAAAAAGCTGCTATACTTGGACTCAACAAACTACCCGAGCTTCCAAGTTATGCGTCACCACCAAACCCTCGGTTGGAACACTCCAACAATGAGGAAAACAATAAACATGGAAATGAGAGACGGTTGCTTGGGACGTTAGAGCATCACGGAGAGTATAATCGATGAGGAGCAAACCGCTTGAATTTGTATAAGGGAGCGTATATATACTATGAACCGTTGCCTCCCAGAAAGCCAGTGGAAAGAGAGGTAATTTTATTGAATTCATTTATAAAAATGTTGTTATAAAAAAGTATGTTATGATATATTTTACTTATTATTAAAAAAGCATGTTTAAAAGAGTTAACAGAAAACAAAACCTTAAGCTTAGGCGCAAGCATAGCCTTCGGCTAAAGCCGAAGGCTATGCCTGCGCCTAAGCCTTCAGGCATAGCCTTCGGCTTTAGCCGAAGGCTATGCTAGCGACTAAGCCTTCAGCAGGCTAACATTCAGCTGTGCTTGCAAAAATATCATATATGATAAAACACTAAGATGAATATCACATTTGATATTAGTGTTAAATCATATATGATATGTAATATCATATGTGATATTTAGAGGTGGCAAAACGGGCGGGCCGGGCGGGCTAAAACGGGCACGGGCTAGAATGGGCACGGGCTTAAACGGGCACGGGCTAAATGGGCACGGGCCAAACGGGCACATGTTATACAAATCGCTTAATAAAAGACCTAAAACGACTAAATAAATTCCTTAAATGTAATATCTTATTTATATTAACAAAAATAAATATATTATATAAAAAAATCTTTAAAACGATCATTAATGCTCAACAATTGAGAGAAAAAAAGTGTCCGTTTGTGCCCATTTAAGTTTTCAATGGGCTATATGTGCCCATTTTAAAAAATGAGGGGTTAAATGTGCCCAAATCCTTTAAAAATGTGCCCATTTAACCCATATTTTTGCTTCTGGGCACATTTTGCCACCTCTAGTGATATTACACTAATATCACATGTGATATTACATATCATATATGATATTTTTTAAAATCATATATGATTTTGCATATACAATAAAAAAACTAACCTGAAATACTTACTTTACAGGAGTTTTATGAAAAGATTGATGAGAAATTTGAAATAATTTCAAAAGAAAAGATAGAGTTGGTTGAGACGATGAGAGAGGGATTGAAGAAGTTCAGGGGAGACAAGGTGATGTTGACCTTGTGCAAGAAGTACAAGAGATTGTTCAACAAGATCGATTTCGATATAGAAAGTAGTTCGATGGAAGAGGATGATGATAGTGATAGTGAGAACGATGAAAGCAGTGAGGCTGAGGATCAAGAAAAAACAAATGAAGGAAAAATTGTAGTTGAAAAAGAGAATGAAAATGAGAGCGAAAGTGAGGATGAGGAACAAGAAGAAACAAATGAAGCAGAGAATATAGTTGAAAAAGAGAATGAAAGTGAGAGGGAAGTGAACAGGAGAATGAAAGAGAGAATCTAGTTGAAAAGGAGGGTGAGAGCAAAGATGAAAACAAAACTGAGAAGGAAAACGAAGTTGGAAAAGAAGAAGCAACTCCAAATGAAATGCAAAAACAACCTGAAAAAGAAACAGAAACAGAGAAAGAAAGAGAAGTTGCAATAGTGAAGGTGAGTGTGAATGAAAAACAAATTGAAGTTCCAGTAACGAAGGTGAGTGAGAAGGAAAAACAAACTGAAGTTCAAGTAGCGAAGGTGAGTGAGAAGGAAAACCCGATTGAAGTTGCAAAGGAAGTAGGAATACCAACTGTGGAGGTAGCACCGGGTTATAAGTTGAGAGTAGCAACTCTAGATGACTTTTGGAATCCAGAAAACTTTGATAATCTCGTGAGTCAAGCAGAACAACATTATGAAAAGCTTCATGGGAAAACAGATAAGAGTGATCAAAAAGAGATTGTTGGGACAACAGAGATGATGAGTGACCCAAAAGAGATTCATGGGGCAACAGAGATGAGTGGTCAAAAAGAAATTCAAGGTTCAAAAGAGAAAATGACAAGAGGAATAATAAGAAAATCAATGACGCCACCATCTGAGAAAATGACAAGAGGAAAGATAAGAAAATCAATGACGCCACCATCTTTCAGTCTTGGTATAAGCCCAATGGCAACAAAAGCTGTTGTTGAGACTAAAACAGCATCAAAACTGGAAGAAAAGACGAAAAAGGGTTAGAGATAGTGATGCTGAGACTGAAACCGAATCAAAACAAGAAGAAGAACATCTGGCAAAAAGAGTCAAAAAAACCATCACGTTTTCTGATATCACCATATATGAACAGAAAAACTGTAATCCACACACCACCACAACCAGATGAAATGATGATAACGGATGCGCTATTTTCAATGGAAGGAAATCCGGTGTGAGTCTGCTATCTCTTATTTAAAATCATACAAAAAATAATAACATGTATATGATTTAAATTTTGTGTAGTGACTTTGTCTTTGAACCAAGCGTGAAGGGAGCCCCTACCATAAGGGACAACATGCAAACACTGGCACCAAAATTGAAGGTGGAAGCTAGTGTTATTGACAGCTTTGCTTCTCTTTTGAACTATGAAGAAATGGTGACCAATACTGGAAAAAAGATGAAGTATTACTTTCACACAGGAATGTTGGTAAGTAGATAAAAACTTAGAAACTAATTACTAATCTGTTTGTTAACAGTTATATGATATTGATGATTTTTTACAACAGATAAGCCAAATGGTAGAGTTGCCGAAGAAAGATGAAGCTAAGCAATATAAAGCTTTCCTTGATTGCATGACAAGCGAGTTTGAAGAAAACCCAAATGACATGTCATTGCAACATGTAGAAATGGTAACAACTTATTTTACTTATTATGAAGAAAGAGATTCGACTTTTATTTGAATTAAAATGAATATAATTTTCTTTCAATTTCTACATGCATTCTTCCCAGTAATCGCTCATGAACACTTCTATGTCGTTGTATTCAATCTAGCTAAAGGAACTTCAGCGATCATTGACAACTCCAACTCTGGGCAGACATATGATACCAAATACAAGAAAGAATGCGATGTTTTGGTAAGTAACTCAAACTAGGCATGGAAAGAACATAAATTGCATTTAATATTAGAAACTATAATATGACAGTATGTTGGGTTTTTGGTTCCTTGGATCAAGAATTATTCTAAGTGTTGGAACTACGGACGCTTTGATAAAACCACGGACGTAAGAATGGAACCATCGATGAAGACAAAACCGCTGCTAGTAGTATTGTGTAACCACGGATATTGTATTGTAACCACGCTAGTCTTGTATAGTCGGTTTAGTATTACGATTAGATAAATATGGAAAAGATATTTATCTTGTAGGTTACGTATTGTATTATGTAAAGGACTCCTTAGCCTATAAAAGGAGGTCCTAGGTTAGATTAGATATACGTATGTTTTATATCTAAGGTCGATACACTTCAAGGTTGTAAAACCCTAATACTAGTTAGAGTATTCGTATTAATAATAATATTGAGGTGTTGAATGTTCATTGTTCTTCTTCTTAAGATTAAGTATTAAATTCCGCGTGATACTTAATAATTATTTGTTGAAGTCAGTTTCTATATTAGATCGTTTGCTCAACTGGGATCAATAAGTGGTATCAAAGCTTGTGATCTAGAAACTGTAACCAAGAAGAAGTTCTGTTAAGTTCTATTCAAGCAAGTTAAGATGTCGTGAAACTCACATGGTTATTGCATCAAAGGTGCCCATGCTCGGCGGGTGAATACCAAATTTGGAGAATGTGAATGAGGCAATACATTAGTATGATTGACTATGCCATCCGGGATGTTGTTGAAAACGGTGATACTCTTCCTAAGAAGAGTGCGATGATAATCTTGAAATAGCCATTGTTAGTGAGGTTGACAAGGCTAAAAGGAAACGGAGATTAAAGCACTTAGTATTCTCTCCATGGGAATACCTAATGAATTTGCCTTGGACTTTGATCATTATGAGTCTGCTAAAGATTTAATGGATGCTATTGAAACAAGGTTTGCTAGTAATGAAGCTACAAAGAAATCAAGGAAGAATATGCTAAAGCATCGACTTGAGAACTTCACCGCTCTTAGTGGAGAAAAACTTGATGGCACTTATAATGACTTCAAAAACTTATCACCAATCAAGTCGAAGTGGATGGAGTACAAAGTTGCTCAAGAAGATATCAATCTTAAGTTTATTATAAGTTTGTCACCGACCGGGCTATGCATCTTGTTGTGTGGAGAAACAAAGATGACTTTGATCGATGACTCGACAATCTCTACAAAAATTTGAAAGTTTATGAGTCCGAAAAGAATATTGTTGGTTCATCTTCATCTACACAAAACATTGCTTTTGTTTCTACAAACCATATAAGTACTCAAGATGCATCCATCGCCGCTTATGGTATAACCATCGCTATTGCAAACAATACCATTGTTAGTGATAATGTCGGTGATGGTGCAATTTGTGCTTTTCGGTGATTTAACTACCGGTGTTACTATTTTAAATCAAGATCTAGATCAAATTGATCCCGATGATCTTGAAGAGATTAATCTTCAATGGCAAATGGCTATGTTGACTCTCCAAGCAAGGAAGTTTCGAGGAGGACCGGAAGACAGGTTAAGTATGATGGTCAAAGGAGAGTGGATTCGACAAAAGCAAGATGGAGTGCTTTAACCGCAAGAAGAAGGGTCACTTTGCTGGGAATGTCGAGCTCTAAAAGAATTGAAAGCATTAAGAAGACTCTGAAGAGCACGCTTCTTCTTCGACTTTGGTTGCTCAAGATGGGATTGGTGACTATGATGGAGTGATCAGTTGAAGAAGGTCCCAATGCAGCTTTTCTTGCTAGTGAAGCTTCAAAAGAGCATAACTTTGCGCTTATGGCCTATGCTTCATCTTCTGGTTCAGATTCTGAGGTATCTAATGATTCTAAAAATTCTACTTGTTCTTTTAAATCATGTCAAGATAAGGAAAGAAGTAGAAAGACTGTCTCTAGATAACTTAGGTTATAGAGTTGGTCTAGAAAGTGTTGAAGAAAAGCTTAATTACTGTATTAAATGTGAGTTTGAGTATGTTGATAAAATTAATATACTAGGCGGAGAAATTGACCTTAAGGATAGAGAGATTAAGATGCTTAAAGAGAAACTAGAAAAGGCAGAGAGTGTAAAAGTAGAAGCCCTAAAAGAAAAAGAAAAACATGTTGTTAGGGTTGCTAACACACGGTATGCTTATGATCTAGTAAATAAACCAATAGGTCAAAAATTGTTCAAGGATGGTACCGCCTTGGTTACAATGATATGCCACCACCATCACTTATGAAACATGCACCACCGAAAAGAGCTCTCATTTAGTAGTGAATTTAGTTTTAATAAACACAGTAGGTGAGACTAACAAGATTGAATCACCTAAGATAGGTTCGATAAGTCATCCGATGCTCCCACAATTGAAGATTGGGAATCGATTCGAGGAAGATAGATCTGAATAAACTAAGCATGAAGAGATAGATAAAGTTAAGAAAGTTGATTCTAAGCAGCCAACCTTGTACCTAGATTTGGAGCTCAAATTGCTAAGAAAGTAGTAGAGTACAAGGAAGTACCTAGGGAACAGATGAAAAAATACATACCTAGGGGAAACCAGAGAAACTTTAATGGACTAATTTCAAACATATTAGGAGATGAGTTTCAATGTGTTAAAAAGGCTTGTTTTGCATGTGGTAGTTTTGAGCACTTACAGAGAAACTATTATAAAAACAGACCACAAGTTTGGAATCATTGGAGGAGGGTAAATCATCAAAACTTTTCAAAGAAAACAAACCCTCTTCCTAACAAAAACATGATTCCTAAGGCAGTATTGATGAGGAATGGGAATACAAAATCAATAGTCACTGCTGCACCTAAATGGATTCCAACCACTGCTAAGCAAAATGTAATCACGGCTAAGCAAAATATCACCACTGATAGAAAAGAAGTTTTAAAAATTCCAAAGGTGATAACCGACACGTTGGTTGGAAATCATTTTATCTTTATAAGGCCTCGACTAGTTGGCAATGAAAGCCTAAGACTAAGGTGTTACATCATGTCAATTGTGCATCAATGGACCTAAATAAATTTGATTATGTTGATGCAGGCGGCGCACCCAAGTCGAGATTGGCTTGGGTCCACAAAAGAACTAATTTGTTTAATTTCATGTGCGGGGCAATCTATGTGATGAGCTAAAAGATAAAGGAGTTTTTGATAGTGGTTGCTCCGGGCACATGACTTGGGATGGGAGCAACCTGGAGGATTTTGAAGCTTTTGATGGAGGATATGTGGCATTTGGTAATGATCCAAAGGGAGGAAAGATACTTGGCGAGGCACAATCGTAGCAGGAATTTAGACTTTGAAAAGGTCTATCTGGTACAGGGACTTAAGTATAATCTATTCAGTGTTTCTCATATTGAGATAAGACATCATTTTATTAGAGATTGTAATGAGAAAAGGTTGATTCAAATGGTAAAAATCCATACGGATTTCAATGTCGCTAATCTTCCCACTAAAGCTTTAGATGTGGAGAGGTTTCAGTACCTTGTTGTTAGTATTGGAATGATTAATCTCTAAATCTCAACTTGTTTTGTAAAAGTTTGTATAAGTATTGGACTGTTATTATGTGATCTTAGTATTGCTACTTTTGTTTCTAACCACTGATAGTTATGTTTAAACCACTGCTTGTTGCTTTTTGTTCCCACTAACCATTTTGCAGACATAAGGAAGTTACATTCAAATGCAAAAGAAGTGCTGAAGTTAAATTGGTCATTCGTTCAAGAAACAGTTTACAGCTTACAGCTTACAACTTACAATTAACTTCAAGTGAAATTAAAAGACTAGTTCTATACAAGATTTCCTACTCCT
The DNA here is from genome assembly GCA_022545495.1 of Chrysanthemum lavandulifolium. Lineage (NCBI taxonomy): Eukaryota > Viridiplantae > Streptophyta > Magnoliopsida > Asterales > Asteraceae > Chrysanthemum > Chrysanthemum lavandulifolium. The sequence continues at coordinate 217,912,303 of CM040238.1, forward strand.
ATCCTAGCTCCTATCATCTATTCCATACGTTGGATATGCATGACTAGTACGAGGAAGAAGCTAAGGATCAAAATGGGAAGGATGGATTGATGAAAACGAAGATGATGAAGATGAATACAGTAGATGGATTTGTGATATGAGAAGTCTTCAGTTGTTCCATCTACTCTTTCCACCATAAAGCATCACTCCATCTTCCTTTTACCCTTTCCCTTACCGATATGAGATGAAGCACCAAAACTTGGTGCAGGAAGACCAAGAACCACTTCTCTGTTCTTTGGAAGTGGTGGATTTTTGGCACGTGGCCTTGGTTGAGGGTGAGAGGGTGAAGTTTTTGCTTTTTCTGCTTCCTCTTGAACCAATCTATTGAAGATTGGCTCCAAACGCTCAGTGGAATCATCTGATCCTCTTGATGACTCACTAGGATCTACCACACTATCATCTTCTGATGAAGGTAGAAAGGGGGATTTTTTAGGTCTTGGTGTTTGTGGAGGCAGGTAAAGTCGCCATGGATTAGAATCATCACTTGATGATGATGAGGAGGAGGACGAAGTTGTTAGATCAATTACTTCTGGTTGATTCCACATGCTGATTGTAGTTGATTGTGGATTTTGGAGGAATTAGGGTTTTGGTTTGATTGTTATGTGGTTATTTGGGGCGAGAGACTCTTTTATAAGCAGAAGTAAAGGTATTAATGAGTAAATGAGGGGAAGGTTAAAGTGGTTGAGAAGTTAATAAGGTCATTTGACTTTGACTACGAATTACTACTGGAAGTTGACCAACTTAACTTTAGCATTGGCTAACCACTGCTAGTGTTATGAAACCACTTTCATGTTTTGCTGACCACTGCTAACAATAACTCTCTTCTCTGTGTTTAATTCTTGTGTGTGTCTTGTAGGTATGAAGGTAAGTGTACATTAGAGCTTTTGATTTGGAGCTTAATTCTTGGATCTTTGGAGCTTTAGTGTTAAAAAAAAAAAAAAAAAGATTGTGTAATCCTTCATATTTTTGTGAGATATCTCTTCTTTAGACACTGATTTGCTTGCTATATCTCTTGGTCAACTGATTGGAGTGACACACTGTATCCACTGCTAGCATGTTTCAAACCCCGGATAGTGGTCCTCAAACCACTGATAGAATGCTGCTTATTTTTGGATACTTCAGGGGCTGTTTGGTAACTTTGGCGAAAGTATATTTATCTCCCCAAATCACGGATGGATCATTTGACTGCTCTTCAAATCACATCCACTTGGCGCTCTACATCAACCCTAATCACTTTACTTTGCATAATTCACAAATCCCATATCATACCCATTATCAATCATAATGGTTAATCAGTACTCTCACACACATAACCTTGTTGCTAATCTCATCAAGAACAATAGATCTGAAGGTTTTCATTAGATGATTGATTTCCTTATTCACAGTCCTATTCACTATGCCTTAACCGTCACACCAACCATCCTTAAGGCCTATATTCATCAGTTCTGGGGGAATGCTAAGCTTGAGGAGGTTGATGGTGTAGATGTGTTTAGCACTGTTGTAGATGGAAATGCTATCTTGGTTAATGAGGAGATCATTAGAATTGTTTTGAAGGTTGATGATGTTGATGGTCTTGATAATCTTTCAGATGCTGAGATAGTTGCTGGTTTAGAAAGGTTAGGATATAGACACAGGGGTGATAAGGTACAATTTTTTAAGAATTTGTTTTCCAAACAATGGAAGTTTTTGACCCACACCTTGTTGATGTGTATGAGTAATAAGACCACTGGGTTTAATGACTTTCCTTCTAAAATTGCTACTGCTATTATTTTTTTGTCTGATGGAAGGAAATTTAATTGGTCTAGGATGATTTATGAGGGGCTAGTACAGAACATTAGGAAGAAGGGTAAATACTATTTATATCCTAGGTTTGTTCAACTGATTGTGGAAAGTCAAATAGCAGATGTTGAGCATTCTAGGGAGTATGAAGTACATTATATGCTTCCTAAGGTTTTTGCACATATGAGGAATCAGACGCCAAATGTACACATTAGGGATGTTCCTTTATTTCCACATATGCTTGCTTTGCCAGCTGATCCTGAGTTTGATGAAGAACCCACTGCTAGTACATCTCAACCCACTGATAGTACACTTGCAATCACTGTTAGTGAATCTCAGCCTACTTCTAGTCAAACCCAAACCACTGTTAAACCAATTGTATGGACTAGGAGAAGAAGGGCACCAAGCTACCTCAGGCTGGTGTTAGTGGTGTTGTTGATGAGGCTATCACACGGTGTGGATGTGACATGATAAGAAGGGCTTCCACTACTGATTCATGCTTAGATGCTGGTCAGGATAGTGGAAACATATTTAAGACCCAACATTTGGCAACTCCTAATGTGGAGAGTTCTTTGGAACTTAACACAGGTGGAGGAATCCCTAGCCAACCGACTACTACGGTGCATAGATGATCGTGCAAGGTGCGGTGCTATGTTTACTTTATCCAATGATTCACCTGTCGGAGCAGTTAACACAGCTCAAAGTGATGAGGATAGTTTGGAACATGAAACTGAATTGACGGATCCTAAGTTGGTACATGATGACTTTTCCAATGAACCACCTCTCGGACCAGTTAACACAGGTCGAAGTGGGGAGGATATTCTTGAACGTTTTAATTAATTGACGGTTAAATGTGCTAAAATGGATGATACAATCTCAAGTCTTCAAGAGTTAGTTGTGTTTCAGGGTAAAGAAATTAGAAGGCTGAAGCATAGGATGTTGGTTTTGGAAAAAGTAAGAAGACCTGGGGTTGTTGTTTTAAGAACTATGAGGAGAATGAAAAAGAAGGTGGACTCTTCTCCAGCTCTGAATGTGGAGAATGTATCCAAACAGGGGAGGAGTGAAGTCATGAATTTAGGGGAGGTTGTTGATGTATCTATGGAAGAAGATGTTGATAGTGGAGATCAAGAATTTTTGGTATCTGATAAAGATGGGAATGAGGCAGTTCTTGAAAGTTTGAAGACTGTGGTAGAAGATGAGATAGTGCAGGACACAACCACTGATAATATGTCTGCAACTACGGATAGTTTTGTTGAAACTACTGCTGCAGTTTCAGACAAGACGATTGTACCCACTGCTATCATAACCACTTCCACCATTATTACAACCATCTCTGTATCACCACCTAAACCTAAAGAAGTTGAGAAAGAAGCTGCAAGTACATTGATCAATCTGCGTAAAACCTCATCTAACCCTACATCTATCATTGCACCTGTTTCATCTATTAAATCCAATGTTGCAAAAATCGCGAATCGGTAGTCGGGCGGTCGACCTCCTTGTAGCTTGTAATCGGTCTAGGCGGGATTAATCGGTGATTAATCGGATTGGCATTTCTGATAAGTTTTTAGTATTTTCGGCAAATTTTAGGTATTTTTGACAAGTTTTAGGTATTTTCCACAAGTTTATGTATTTTTGGCAAATATTTTTCTTCAAAAACATCTTGTAATAGATATAAACAATGACCATAAGTTATTCAAACAATTTTATGGGTAGTTTTAAGTATTTTCGGCAAGATATGAAGGTTTTCGACAAGTTTGACCACCATTAACCGTCATTGACCACGGTTGACCGAGTTTGACCGATTTACATAAATTGGAAAGGTTGGTGGCCTTGCAAGCACCTAATCGGCGATTAATCGGCCTTGTAGGCCTTGTTTTGCAACACTGATTAAATCTACTACAACCAAACCCAAAAGCAAAAGTTTAGTTATTGGTGAACCTTTAAGAAAGAAGGTGACTCAATCAGTTGTTGGAAAAGGTAAAGGAGTTGTAGAACCAGAGTTGAAGTTTAAAAGTAAAGAAGAACAGATTGCTTATGATGCAGAGTATATAAGAAAGATGTTAGCTGAAGAACAAGCAGCTTTAGAGAAAAGGAAACAAGAAGAAGAGGAGGCTAGTCAGAAATGGTTAGCTACATGGTATGAATCACAAAACTATCTTCAAGCTTCTAATCAAATACATGATGAGTATACTCCACAAGAATGGGCATTGTTGGATGATGAGGAAAGAGCTAGACTTTTGGGTGAATGGGCAAGGAGGATCAAGAAGAAAGGAAACAAGTTATAAGAAAGAAACCTCCTACAATTGCACGGATGAGGAATTTCTTGATGAAGATTATTAAGAATTCAGCATTCATATTCCCGACAATCTTAGTAAATGCTCATTTGAAAGAATCCATGAGCTTTATCGATGTGTATGAGGATTAATAATGAGAGTTTTACTCCTATGGCTTCGAAAAGGATGAAGAGTGGATTAAAAGTAATCTAAAGAGGAAATCGAGATTCGAGACATCGATTCTAAAAGACCGAAAGAGAATGAAGATGGTAATCAAATTATTTTTATGAGTATGAGCTTAAAGGAAGTAAAGGATGTTGGAAAATTCAAAGACTCAATAATGAAGTTTCGAGTATAATAAATTTTCACAGATGCTTCAAGATTTTGATAGAGATGATTTCTTTGCATCTTTGGGAGCTTTATAGGAATAAGTTTGGTGATGTGCAACCGATGATTATCATGAGAGAATAATTTATAATCACTTGAAGATTCTATTTGAACCTACTCATGATGAACCTGAATGGAAAGGACTCTGCAATGGACAAGTTACTGAATGGTTCTTATATCAAACTTGTGGAGTTCATGTTTTAACTATTTCTGGAGAAGTTATTCATATGCTTATAGAAGGTGATTATCCTCAATTGAATAAGTATCCAGAAGTTATTACTCAGATGTTGAAGCCTGGTATTATCGAGATGTTGATACCCTATGATAGTCAAGCTTACAATTTGTTGCTGAAGTATGAGAAAATTCTTAAATCTAGTAAGTGTTTGACTACATCCTCCAATTCAGATGTTTTGAGCTTAAAGGAAACTTGAGAATTCTATTTGAATGTATCAAGTTTAGGGGAGGATTATTGGGTTTTTGGTTCCTTGGATCAAGAATTATTCTAAGTGTTGGAACTACGGACAGTTTTGATAAAACCACGGACAGAAGAATGGAACCACTGATGAAGACAAAACCGCGGCTAGTAGTATTGTGTAACCACGGATATTGTATTGTAACCACTGCTAGTCTTGTATAGTCGGTTTAGTATTCTGTATTAGATAAATATGGAAAAGATATTTATCTTGTAGGTTACGTATTGTATTATGTAAAGGACTCCTTAGCCTATAAAAGGAGGTCCTAGGTTAGATTAGATATACGTATGTTTTATATCTAAGGTCGATACACTTCAAGGTTGTAAAACCCTAATACTGGTTAGAGTATTCGTATTAATAATAATATTGAGGTGTTGAATGTTCATTGTTCTTCTTCTTAAAATTAAGTATTAAATTCCGCGTGATACTTAATAATTATTTGTTGAAGTCAGTTTCTATATTAGATCGTTTGCTCAACTGGGATCAACACAGTAAAATATCATATATGATATAATTGTCTTTAATATTACAAACTAAAATATGGTAGTAAAATACCATATATGATAAAACACTAGCAAGTAAATTGAGTCTTTTGTTTGAAATATCATATATGATAAACCACTAGTAAGTAAATTGAATCTTTTGTTTGTGCAGAAAAAAGTGTTTTCACAATATTTGGAATCATTCAACCATCTAAAAGCAAAGCAGATAAAGAAAAACAAGACAACAGTCATGAAGGTCAAATGGGCAACAAAAGAAAATGTGATTGATTGCGGGGTTTTTGTTATGATGCACATAGAGATGTACAATGGTGAAGCGGCAAAGAACTGGGAGTTGAACTTTCCAACTGAAGAAAAAGGCCAAGAAATGGCAATAATCAAGCTGAGAGTAAAGTATGCAACCAAAATTTTAACGCATGAAATTAACAGTAAGAGAGAACAAATCAGCTAGGAAGCACATGCATTTGCAAGGGAGCATACAGACAAAGCAATGAAACAAATCTACATAAAGGAGCAGATAGACAAGAAGAAGAAAGAACAAGATGCAACCCGTGTTGCCAGTGCAATTTGAAGGTAAAAGTTACTAGTAGACAGTTGATAGATGATAGGAGTCGACGAATAGATGGGAAGTCACTCTTTTGGGGTAAAGGTGGAGTGACAATGGTGATGCGATTAGAAACTTACTTGATTAGTTAAATTTGGGATAGCGATGCCATTTAGAATGGTTAAAACAATATGTTATGTCTTATGGTACAATGTCACAATGTTATGTCGTATGCTACAATGTCGTAACTAGTATTACACTTCTATCTGAAATGGTTATCTAATGAATATGGTGGCACATCTGCGGATGCGATTTTGGATTATATGTGCTGTTGTACAAGTTTTGCTACACAAAACTGATATATTCGATAAAATGATGTTGCTAACCAACTCAGCGTTTTATAACACAATTTGAAAACATATGATATGAGATCTGATTAACAAATGTGCTAATGGTAGTATCACATATGATTTTGTATGTATATCAAATATGATATATAACAGGAAAAACAAACTAGATAAATCAAATATGATAATTCTCATAAAATTAACCACACAAGAGAAGATAAATCACTTAACACCAAAAAAAAATCAAAATCCATTTCATAAAACAAAATCTGTAAACAATCAAAGAAGATTCAAAGTACTTCAATCACAATTCTTATTTGGACAAAACAAGAAAAGATTTATGATGTAGCTTGATTGAACCAAATCATCTTGTACTCTATACTTATTTGGACAGTCCTCTTGTTGTGGCCATCTTTAGCTCCACATATTGAACATGAATTCCTATTAACGAACTCTCATCAATAGCTTGCTCTTTTCCACCTTTTATACGCGACTTTTCACGTCCTTTGGGCTTACTGACCAGACGGATTCTTAACAAAGAACTACTGGAGGCTTTGGCACTCCGACAAGCTCTTCAAGATTATCAAGCTTGTCCTTTGATGGAGGATTTGGGCAATCGGCTTCAACATCTAACTTTAGCAACTTCAACTTCTCAATAAAAGCGACTAACCTTGTCTCGCCTTTACTCAACATATGCACACGGTGATCAACAATAAGTAGCCTCGTTTGCATAATTCTCAACAATCTCATTCTTCTCACCGTACTTGTTCCTTTTGTTCCTCAAACCAGCAGGTATCAAGTTCTTTGTCCAACGCCTCAAGATGTATTGATTTGGAATCATTTCAACATTCGCATTCTTAAAGACACAAAAAATGTGTCTACACAATATTCCAACTCTAACAAAAAGGTGACAGGAACAAACAACTGATCCATCTTATATGTTTCGCAAAACCTCCATGCAAAAAAAACAACACATAGTCAAATATCATATATGATAATTCATATGTGATACATCATTTGATATATCATATATGATATATCACATATGATATATCACATATGATATATCAAAATTATAAAAGTATAAAAATTAACACTAAAAAAAGCTTTAAAAAGACCATCAAAAAAACTGGTTAAGAAACTAACAAACCTTATATAGTCTATCTTCTCTGTGAAACAAGTTAATCGGCTCCTCTTCTACTTCATTTTTATCATTATCATCACCTTTTTTCTTAAATTTCTCTTTTTTCTTAGCTTTCTTCTTCTCCATTAATTCATCAACAAACTTTTTCTCTTTAATAACAGACACCTCAGATCCTTCAACCAAACTTTTGGTATCTATTTGGCAAAACCATGTCCCAGCAAATATTTCAGCTTGAACCAATTCGAAAATGGGATGAGTATAAACCTTTGACGCATGACGTTCAATCTTAAGATAGGTTCTAAGAGTAGGAACAGAATCAATCGACTTATGATCTAACCTCTCTTGTATATGCCTCTGTTTTTCCATTGCCGTCTCAAAACAATTCATAAAATTCATGAGAGTCGAACCGAATTAGTAAAATGAGAGAAAAGGAATTCTCACTCTCAGACCTAGAAGTTGTCCTCATCAAACCACACAAAGGAGAGTCCACAAAAAAAGCAGGAATCCAACAAGAACGTATGCGAAACATCTTTGTTAACCACTTATGATTATGCAAATTAAACTCATCTAATAACTTTCCCCATTGATACTCAAACTCATCAGGACCAATATACATATTCCACACAATTTGATTGAATTTCCTTTTAAAGTCTGTGTGATCATAAATTTTTGAGCATATCTGCAAACAAATATCACATATGATTTAACAAATGATTTACCAAATGAAAAAAGTATGAAATATCACATATGATAAATCATTAGAAACTACAAGAAAGCAAATAAAATACAAGAAAGCACATAAAGTATCACATATGATATAACAAAAGAAAATACAAGAAAGCACATAATATACCTTTCCAGGAAGCTTTTGTGTAATATGCCACATACACAATCAGATTTCGATCCAACAAATTCTTGTTCAATCGCCTTTCTCATAGCCCCGTCCCGATCAAGGACAATGATACTAGGAGCTTTACCAAAAGCTTTTATAAATGCTTTGAGCAACCAAATATAAGAGTTTGCGCTTTCATTCTTCAAAGAAGCCTACAAAGAACCGTAACACACTTCCTATGATTATCAATTGTTGTAAAAGGAACAAACATCATTTTGTACCGAAAACAAAAACAAAATAGTTAAAAAAACAAATATGAAGACAAAATACAAGTAATACAATAAAATATGATATATATCACTCAAACATTTACTTATTTGTCCCAGACGTAGCATCAAAAGAGACAACGTCACAAAACTCTTTGTAATTGCACTTGGAAACTTCATCGCCCGAAAATTGCGAAAGCTCAAGATTCTCAACCAAGTAATCAAACGAAAAATCGGAACATGCTTCGTCTATTTTCCATCTTAGCTATAAGCATCTGCGCATCACTATCGCCTATATAACAATTCACACTCCTAAAAAGTTCTTAAAGTCAGCAGTTGTACCATGAACAAGCAATCGATCCCTTCGGACCATCAACAAGTGATGAGCTCGTTGCACCTATATTCACGCCGCAACTTTAACAATAAACAACCGCTCGGATATGTTAACGCCTTTCGGTCTTTGACAAATGCTTATATTCTTTACGCTCAAGCTCATGGTTATGTATACTATCAAAAACAACAACTTATACTTTGTAGAACCAGAATCAACTCAAACATAACACGTGCTTTGCAACTTGTGATATGAAGGTTCGAACTTCTCTTACGCTTGTCGCTATTCTCTAAATCTAGTGTGTCTACATGAATTCCTTAGGATGACCTTCCCTATTACACACTAGATACTTTTGCTTAACAATACCGCTCCTCAACCTTTTCTGACATGATTTCCTAACCACAAACCCTGCTTTTGAAGCATATTTCATATACGCACTAATGCACTCATTAACTGAATTAAAAACATTGCCCTTAGCTAGTAAAACGTCGACAGGAACTTTAGGAATATAATAAACCGTTCCACCAGGAGTATCAAAATTAGAGTGAGTAGAGAATGATTCAGGAGTTTTCAAAGCATTCAGTTATGAAAAAACAAAAAAGCACAAAATAAAAACATTGATCAAGTAAAAATGAAATAACAAACACAAGTTCTTATGATCACATATGATATAACACATGTGCTGTATGTAACAGATATATATCACATGTGATATCACATGTAATATCATAAGTGATATCACATGTGATATATATATGTGATATCACATATGATATCAAATGTGATGCAAAATATAAAGTGCTTATCAAAACATAACTAATAGCTTATTCAAAAAGCTTAAACTACTTAATTCAATCAAAGCATAAACTAATAGCTTATTCAAAGCTTAATATGCTTAATTCATCAAAAACTAATTAACAGCTTAATTTGAATCTAAACATAACAAATCGCTTATTCAGAGCATTAAAATGATTAACACCTTATCCATCTTCTACACGTAACACTAAACTAACAGTTTAGTTCAATCTAAAGCTAAATAATAGCTTATTCACAGCTTGAAACTAACTTAAACCGCTTAATTCAATCTAAAACTAGATTAAAGCGCTTAATTCAACATAAACCTAACTAAATAGCTTATTTACAACTTAAAACCATTATTCAAACAAAACACAATGAAAACAAAATTAAACGCATCTTACTCTTAATAGTCATGGATTCATCACCGTGTTCATAAGCTACAATCTCCTCCGTATACTTAGCAGAAACATCATCACTAACAACAATATCTTCAGTTGCAGATTCAGTTATAGAAACAACGACGTTTTCAGTTATAGAAGAAGAACGATCAGAAGAAGAACGATCAGATTCAGTTGCAGATTCAGTTATAGAAGAAGAACGATCAGAAGAAACTGAAGAATTTGGAATCGAATCCATGAAAGAATCGTTTAATTGAAAACGAATTAGGGTTACCTGATGAAGAAGATGAAAAAAACGAGAGAATTGAGAGAAACGCACACTTTGTGTGTGTGAAATTAAAGAGCGTTTAATTCAAAGAAAGATAAAAAATGCTTTTTATATTGACTAAAATGCCCCTGCAGTGTAAAAATCAGGTTTAATCTATGCCATTAGATCAAAATGAATGAAAGGTAAGGATTGATCCCTTGGTATGTAGATACAGTTTTGTCCTAAATGATCTTTTATCATATACTATTATATATAAAGGAAAACCTATATTATTGAAAGCGAAAAATTAAGAAAATTATATATGAAAACCATAAACTTTTATTATTATAACTTATATTATTTTTATTCAATTTAATTTGTGTTTAATCCTCAAATTCTTAAATTTGTATTATTTTTCGTTTATAACTTATAATTTTTTTTTATTAATACAACTATCTGCAACTATAAATTCTCATTGTTGTGTATGAGTACTAATCTAATTTAACTAAGAACTGTATAATAAAATGAAACGTGTCTAACATAATTGCAAATGCATCTAAATTTAAGTAGTCAAGTTACTCCTTATCATTTTGTTTTAAAAATGACATCATATTTTCAATATAAACAATTGACACGAGTAAACCCTTGAAGAATGAATAGTAAACCCTTAAAGAAAATGGCAAAAAATCACCCATGTAGTTTAGTTGTGTTGTTGAATTAGTTTCAAAAAGAATGCAAAAATCGTCCCTGCATTTTACCTTCTATTATAGAAATAGTTCGTGAATTAAATCTAAGAACCGTTTGTGTAATAAAAAATTATATAAAATAATCTCTTTCAGCTACCTCATTTTTCAAAAACCGTTTTTAAGTTGAAGTTTTAATATATATATTTTTTAAGTTTATAGATTATACATAAGTACTTTTAACTTCGTATAAATTGTAGCTAATTAGTTTTAAGTATGACTAGAATAGCAAGTTTTTTACAACCTTTTATGTATTTATCAAACAATTTAATATTGTCAAATTTATTACTTAGAATTTAAGTGTATATGTTTAAAACATTTTATAAATAAAAACTAACACCGATTAAGATGAGATGCCAGAATAACCTATATTCTTTTTATGTAAAACTCGTGCTCCGCAACTAGCAGAGCGCGGGTAAAAAAATTCTCATTCAATAAAAAAGTAATGTAAGTGTTCATCAAATTAATCATAGTTTAATTTATCACCCCCAAAATACTTTGAGAGTAAACTCCAAGGATCATTTTTATGGTATGTCCAATTTGACAATCCTATGAAAAACTATTTGCAAATATCATTTCTAATATGTCAAATGTCTAACACTAATCATCCAATATGACACTAACCGTCTCTAAAAGGAAGCTTTTTGCAAAAAAAAATCGTCAAACCTTCTGAGAAAGTTATTCCTAAAATCCTTAAAAAAGTATAACATTGTAGGACTTCTTTAAGAAGATATTTACCAGCAATAAAAACTCAAAAGTGCTCACCAAAATATAGACCAAGTTAATATATACTCCCTCCGTTCCAAAACTATAGCCCCAATTTTCATTTTAAGATATCCTAAAACAATAGTCTTTTTCTTGTGTCAACTAATTAAAAGAGAGTTTAGTGGGTAATGTTATTTTGATTGCTTAAAAAGTGTAGTGGTACAAATTTTCTTAAATTACCTGTTTTTTTTAGGGAGACAATAATTTTAAAATGGATGAAGTACATGATTTAAGAAAGGAATTGCCGGTTAATGAATAAATATAAAAAGGGAGATGATTTACATACTCTAACTTATTATTTTTCACACTCAAATATACAAACAGTTAAAGCAGAATGTTAATATTGTACAAGTATCTAATGCACGTATTGAAACGTCTCAATCAATTTATAGTGTATGCAAATGAATTCCCATATTAAAAATGACTTACAAAAATAGTTCGAGGTTAAGGAGCAGTAAGAACTAAGAACAATATGAGCCATGAGAAAAGATCAATATACATCTCATATTTGGCATAAATCCAATGAATCAATCATATCCATTCATTTTTTGATAAAAATAAAAGTAAGCTTTCACATTTTTTTTTAAAATTAAATATCTCGCAAACCGTTAATCGTTACGCGAAAAAAATCATATCATCGCGACGAGAATTAAATTATTTTTCTATAGATATGCACTTTTATATACTTTCGACTAATTTTTTTTTTCTTCAAAATTTCCACCTAAAAGAATCACATGTGATTTTTACAAATCACATGTGATTTTCTCGTTGGAAATTTTGAAAAAAAAAATCGTTGAAAGTACATAGAAGTGCATATATGTAAAAAGACAATTTAATTCTCGTTGCGATGATGTATTTTTTGTAGCTTGAAGATTTATCGTTTGCAAGATATGTTTGCTTTAAAAAAAGTGAAAATTAGTTTTTTATTAATTTTTATACAAAAAAAAAATAGATAGCTAAGATTTGTTCATTGAATATATGTCAAATATAAAATCTATATTGATGCTCTATGAGCCATAATGTCATAATCAATAACATCACTAGTACCAATTAGAATTTTTTAATAAAGCGGTAAATCTATGTTTATACTACATAGAATGGGTGTATCCCATTTCTTAAAAATTCAAAATTTTGAAAAATTAAAATTTATTTAAAGAAACACACAAAAATCTATGTTTATTTAAAAAAAATAGATAGCTAAGATTTGTTCATTGAATATATGTCAAATATAAAATCTATATTGATGCTCTATGAGCCATAATGTCATAATCAATAACATCACTAGTACCAATTAGAATTTTTTAATAAAGCGGTAAATCTATGTTTATACTACATAGAATGGGTGTATCCCATTTCTTAAAAATTCAAAAATTTGAAAAATTAAAATTTATTTAAAGAAACACACAAAAATATAATAGTTAACATGAAAATACATTAATGTAAAACTTGACTTGAGAATACATGAAACTAAAACACCATTTATTTACTTGATTAGTATACGTGCATAGCAACGGCTAACGGGATTTTAAAGCGGCGTATAATTATAATTATATTTTGGTAAAGTGTATTGTCTAACATTTTGTATAACCAAAATATCACTAAAACTATCTATCTGCCGTTATAAAATCCCTTTGCTATGCACGGGCTACTCATCTATCTTTTAAAACAGCTAAAAATAGCAGATGACAGTGAAACAAGAAAACCATGTCACACATTCTGATTCTATTCATTAGAAGTGAGAACATGTGGTCCAAACGTCCAAGTATCCAACTATAGGAAAGCACTAAGATATAGCCGAAGGTCCCAACTCAAAGAGGTTTATTTATATAGATTCACATTTTGGCATTGTTTTCCTTCTGATAAGGTTACTAACAGTATCAATTAGAGCTTAAAATAGCAATACCCGAATTTGGATCTCGCGTTTTTGAAGTAGAGATCAAGATTCGGGTTTCTTCGTATTCTAATCATTTGCCGTGCTTTATCAGGTTCTTTGTTTGAAAAACATCCTCGTGTTTGAATGTACATGATGTTAAACTCCGACCCGTAAACTTAACTGGTCAATATATCTTTTATCAGCAAAACATGTATAAATCAAAAAAAAAAAAAAAAGAAATGGTACTAAAACAACGTGATCTTAACTATTACTTGTCGTGATCGACCATGGTCCTTGTTTGAAAAAGATATATCGGAAATGTACATGATGTTAAACTCGGATCACATGCATTTTGACGGAGCAGTTGGTAAATATATCTTTTATCAGCAAAACATGTGGAAATGAAACAAAGGAAACACCCAAATAAGGAAATGGTCCAAAACAACGTGATCTTAACAATTACGGTTTTGTTTGTTTTTGGGTGTGTGTGAGAAATGAAATAAAAGATGATCTCAAACTCTCGGCTTTACACACACAAGATATGACAAAGAAAACAAGGAATAAAAACTTAGCAATAATGTTTTTCTTTCTTTGCTTACGTACTTGCTACGTGTTCAAGAAAGCGTATGTGAAACAACAATCAATGTTTAGCTTCCTGTATCCAAAAGTCTTGCATGCCTAAGAATTGATAGCGAAAGTTAAAGATGTTAAAACAAAAATAAGAAGCCAAATCTAACGTTGTTACGACCAAAATACTTTCACCCAAAGAGTTGAAGATTCAGGTTCGAAATCAGCTTGGTTCTACCATATCTTCTGAGGTTCACACAAAATTTCTTACATGGGACTTTACCTGGTTCAAGTGTGAGTGATAGTGACATAGTGTACTCAGGCCTACTGAATTTCACTAGCAAAAGATCAAAATCATAGTTTTTTTTTTATAAAAGTAATGTTATACATATAAATATTCCAACCCCCCACCCACCATCCGAAAAGGGATAATGATTGCTGGTTGGCTTAGCAAAAGGGCCAGTTTAACGCATAAGTTCAGGCCACAAAAATTTCACAAAAGTCTACTAACAAGTCTTCCTTCTCTTATCACTTTCAATCTAATCTCTATTTGTCTTGCTCACTCTTGACTTTTCAAGTCAATCCTATTACTTTTCAAATTCCTTATTATATTTTCATATCTTTATTACGTAATTACTAAGGATTTTTTATTTATATACGTATACTAGTTTTCTATATAACCTTCTAGTGACTAGCATAAAAAGTTAAATTTGTATCAATTTGTGACCGAAAAAATCAGTATGTTTGACTGTGAAAGGTGATGGACATATGAGCTTACTAATTAAGAGACGTAATCGACCATAAGCTACAAACATAAGTCCCATCAATATATTAACTTCCTACACACTTTCCTATTTCTGTTTTCCTAAAGTGATATACAAGTAACATCAAAGAATTCGTTTTCATCAATTTTCATGGGTCCTAAGCTTTCAAATACATAATAGCAGCCACTATTTGCTACCATTAAGCACGACATACAACGAAGCTTCTTTCGTGGCCCTAGGAAGGTCACTAGGAAGGATCCATAATCCATTGAAAGAGTAATCAAGATAATATATCTAGAACCGAAGACTCAACTTGCAAAATCACAAAATGGATGCATATGATCCAATGTCTAATGAATCATATGGTTATAGATCAGTAGGCTCACCTGATATCGATTATGATGTTCCACATCAGCAAAATTCTGAGTTTTTTGATAACTTTTTTGTTCTTGATGAGTGGATGCATGAAGATCAAGCATCCATTGTTCCCGAGTATCAAGATCATACTCTAGCTTATGCACCGACTGTCTTTGATGATGGGAGTCCGTCCATGGGAAGTAGTAGCAGCCCCCTTCAAGGAAATAGTAATGGTAAGTATACTCATTTAATGATAACATGATATGCATGCATACTAAATTACACACACACACACACACACACACACACACACAACTTGGAGCCCTTAAACATTTATAAGAGCATGAACCCATGTTGTTTTTATGATACAGGTGTAATCTTTATGCATATTTGACCTATTTTAATGTCCCATGTCTTATTGTTATCCAAAAACATGGACACAAAGAAAGTGGCATGATCAAGATTGACTAATAAACTGAAAGGAAGATAAACTTTTTTTGGCTTTATGACAGTAGGGGGAACTGTAATGAGGCAGGCTCAAAAGGCTAGGAAAGAGAAAGTTGCCTTCCGAACTAAATCACAGGTAGAGGTCCTAGATGACGGTTTCAAGTGGAGGAAATACGGCAAGAAGATGGTGAAAAACAGCCCAAACCCAAGGTACAAGGATAATAATGTCATTTGCATGTGCGTTTTACAAGTAAATATGTAATTTTTCATAATCACAATCATATAATTAGATGTAATAGAATCATAGGATGTGGTGTTTGGATGTTGTACTAATCAAAATAGTCCAAATAACAACCGTAAAGAGCATTCTTGTAAGATGGGAGTAAAAGTCACGTAACAGCTTCATAAGTATATTTATTAGGTAATTCTATTTTACCTTCTGATAATTGGGCTTACAGTATGGAACTGACTATCGAACATTAGAAGTTAATATAATCAGTTTCAAAACGCAAATCCTAACACAGCTTATATTCAACATACCATCAAAGTGATAGCATGATTTTTAATACTTAGTTAATACAAGAGTGAAACTCCAAAATGTACTGACATCATAAAAATATCTTATCAGGAATTATTACCGTTGTTCAGCAGAAGGATGTTCAGTGAAGAAGAGAGTTGAGAGAGATGTAGATGATGCACGTTATGTGATCACAACTTATGAGGGCGTCCATAACCACCAACGTCCTTCTAACTTCTGATAACTTGTATTAGAGTTAGTTTTTGTAAGCTTACAGTCCCTAGCTTATTGAGCAGCAAGAAGCATTCCTATGTTTTTTCATGGTTGTAAGAAGAAAGTTGTAGTATGGTTAATTGTTCTTTGACCAACCAAGATTATGTATCTTTTTAGAATATATCTATAAAAGCTTTTTACTTGTTATTATGCATAAAAAGACCGACTCTTGTGCATCATATGCTTATATTATGATCATGAAGTCATGAAAGTTGCGGCTTAAAGTATATCGGAAACTCAGATTTCCATTCATATCCATTTCCGATTTAAGATAGTATGTGTGTCTTATAAGTGGACGTGCATGTCACCATGCTAAGTATCTGATATTTGAATATGTTTCATATAATATAGGGCAAGTCGCCTAAAGCAACAACTTAATTTTGTTTATTTCCTTCTAGATTAAATTGCAAAAATCGTCCTTGTGGTTTGGCGAAATTGCATGTTTCATCCGTATGGTTCGGAAAGTGCATGTGGCATCCTTGTGGGGAAACCTTGGATTTGATTTCGTCCTTACCTAAACTGAAATTACTAAAATACCCCTTTGTTCTGCCTATTTAAGAAGGAAGATGATGAGGGTAATTTAGTGATTTCAGTTTAAGGATGGACAAAATTGGACCCAAGGTTTCCCCAGAAGGATGTCGCTTGCACTTTCTGAACCATACGGACGAAACATGCAATTTGGCCAAACCACAAGGACGATTTTTGCAATTTACTCATTCTTTGTATAAGCAATTTACTATTTTTGGGCATGAACTATTTTCAGGTTACTTCTAAGTTATTCTATTTTAGGCAAGTTTATAGAAGTAGGTTGATATTTCCTATATCTAATCAGACAGTAGGTTATCATTTCTGGTAATGGACATTAATGAAATAATGAGATAAATTCTAATCAGACAGTAGGTTATCATTTCTGGTAATGGACATTAATGAAATAATGAGATAAATTCTAATAATTTATGTGATATCAACAGGCATATATGTACTTTATAATTAATAAGCTTTTATCAATCTAAGTACCAAGTCAAATGTGGCATCTTGCATGTCTCTTTGGAAGGAGGGAGTAAAGTAACATGCAAATGATACAATAGTCATAATTTCATATGCATTTCAATCTGTAAAACTTACCCAATAAGAAACAAAGTATGCTCATATTCAAGTCTTCATCCCACAGAGAAAAAAATAACATATGATCATATCTAATCTGTTTGCACCAAAGATGACAATTCGAAATGAGTTAGCCGTCAGGGTACTTTCTCTCTGGTCAAAGAAAAAAAATCATCTAAAATGAAATCGGGTTGAACCAGTCAAAAGTTACCCAAACGGAGTTTAAAATGCATAAAACTATCATAGATGGAGCATTATAATAATATACTGTAGTTTATTTATTATAGACAATATATTAATTTTATAGAGCTCATGAAAAGGCAGACATAAAGTATTTGCAGGTCAACACAATCCATTCTGCAAATGCTAAAAATATTTCCCTCTTTGACCCATAAACCAACAGACGGATTTGAGATTAAATAAGCACAATAAGTTAATATAATAGCACAACTGTGACATACAAAGATACTAGTGAACACACATAAAATGCTTCATTTAGCATAATAAAAGGTAAGTGTGAGTATTTTACCTGACACCAAGTTCGGAAACATATCTATGATCTTAATCTTACGACACCTGCGTGAATTCTATTAGATCAGATATGTAAAGCTGCCAAAAGTGAAATCAAATAAATATAAAAAAAACCGAGCTATTTCCCTTATTTGTTATCTCATCAACATATACCCTAGTATATACACAAGGATTATCAAGCATGATAAGAAGAAAAAAAAAAATCTAAAAAGCTCGAGAACATATCATGTCATTAAAAGAATTATGCGAATTACAGGTGAAAGATCAAAATTTTCAGCCACTGAAGAACATTTACATCATATCGGATTTGTTTAAACAGAATACCTCTATGTCCCAATTATCCCAAAATGTATATACGCTCATTATACAGTATATTTCACATTATATTTTCATCTGAAGACCATATCAGGGTTCCTTGTGTATGAGCTAGCTTCACCATCAACATATGAACAAACGCTCCATAACGTCTCTTCATGTTTCACCGTGTTCATAGATCGTATAGATGATCTTATTAAAGCATTTGACTTGTTCAATGGGTGTTTTTAGTTTTACCCGTCAAGCCACTAGAATGCAACCAACGAGTACCCGATTGTAGCTTCTTTTGAGAGTCAACTTTAAAACCCGTGACATGAACTTCATTGACTTTAAACAATGGGTCAACATTCGTACCTCTTTCTATTTGAACTAAAGCAAGCATCGGGATACCAACAGGCTCATAGTCACGTAACGGATCCCTTAGCAATATCTGTAAAGCTAACGTGAAGTTGCCAAAACACCCAATGTGTTGATCCAACTTTATCCAGTCATCAAATGATATTGACATGTTGACTAGTTCCTGGACATCACGGTTGCTTGTGGACGCTGAGTTTATGGTCGCAGGAGGCTCGTCAGTTGACATTCTTGATTGAATTCTTAACCCTTCGATTAAAAGATACTGAATCTTTTCAATTGCTAAAGGGATTATATTTTCTACAGAAATATATTCTGAATCAATATCAAACTCTGATTTGTGAAGTAACGTGTTGCCCCTGTGACACATATTAACAATGATTTAGATATTGGATTCATTACAGTTATTGAAAGGAAATAAATTCGACTAAAATCATCTTTTATTTTCTAATTTCCAAAATTCATCTAAAATTTCTAATTTTTACAATGCCAAAACACCACAAAAATAAATTGACTAACCTTTCAAGAACCTCCATTTCAGATTCACCTTTCCAAGCTGCTTGTTGCAACGTCTTTCCCGTAACTTCTTCCAAAGGCATTAAACGACTCGCCTGAAAAAGCATCATATCAGGTCCCACCTTCGCCCATTTTACCAAAATATCCACACCATTATATCCCATTTCCGGAGGTAGCACAACCGCACTAGATACTTGCACAATCAATCTCTCGCCATTTTTAGCCTTTTTGAACAGCAGCGGATTCATAGACCTTAGAAACCCACCATTTTCAGTCGTCAGAAACGACCCCAGCCCGTCTCCGAGTGAAGGCAACTCGGGTCGCCTTTCAGGTGAAAGATATACCGGACTTCCAAACGCACCCGAATCAGTTCTTGGAGAGTATATAAATGCCCGTTCGTTTAAACCCCATTTTGCCATTAACGCTTCTGTCTCTAAATTTTCAACCATTTTGGCTTTCCTTCTGCTTATCAAAGTGGGACCCACCTCAGAATTATGTTCCACTTCAGCTTCTTGAAATAAAAATGATGAATCGAATATGTCGTAACAGTCTTCTTTCTCTTCTTTTATATCAAAAAAACAAAATTTCCTGAAGCTAAAGTTTCCTTCTCAAACTCTTTTAGAAGACGCTCTCTTGGAGACTCGGGCTCACTATCGGACCCACCAACCAAGTTCATGAAGTCATCCATAACAATGTTTGTTAAGTCATCTAAGCTACGTGACTTTACTATTCTACCCTCTTCACGAAACGACTCACTCTTAATGAGGTAATCATGCTCAATTAACTGGTTTTCATGAAATGCAAAACCTAAATCTTGTGAGTCAGATACAGAGAGATTGCGCAAAAACATTTCAAGCTCTTCATTAGATTCTTGAATGCACGTGTTATTCTCTTTAGCACTAACATCATCACTAGCAGTATCGGCTTCAACCTCAACACATACTTCAGCGTCAAAAAGGTCAGCCACATTAATGGTCTCGATACAAGAATCTTCTACATATTTAGAATATTCAATACCTTTATCAATGACTGTAAATTCGCCATCATAAACATCATTAGATATTGAGCTTAACTCTTTTGAATAACTCGATTTTGTGTCATCAAGTAACTCATAAAGCATACTAATTGATGGTCCATATGGTAAAATCTCGTTATTGTGGGACCTACGCCTCGAGTGACTTGAAACACTTCCAACTCTTTGGAGAATCCCTTTACCTGGCCCCATAAAACTATCACCAGATAAAGAAAATCCGAAACTAACATTTATTGTAGCACCTTTAGCCTTGCCCGAAAGCTTAAAACTTGTTAACCATTTTCCATAACGGTTTTTTTCATCCTCTAATTCCGTTAAAGTTAGTGGAAGCAATCTTGTTAAATCAATCAGATGTTTCCCGATATCTAAATTAGGAGCACCAGCTATAGAAGCATAGAGTAAAGAAAGCTTAGGTGCATACTTAGCTACATCATCATGTGGACCACGTTTACTAACGTACACCGAACAACGGTGGATTAATGTCTCTTCAAATTTCGCAACACCTTCGTTCACGCGTATAGAATGACTTTTTAAAACCTCCTGTTTTCTTTTCCAATAAACACATAAACTAAGGTCGTTAAAGTTTACTGGTAACCCTTCTATGGAATGAATATGTAGAAAGAAACAACAACCTAATTTATGGTTTCTAATATGAGTTAGAGCTTTCAATGGCTTCCATTTCCAAATGGACGACTTTTTGTCGTTAAGTAAAAGATCGTCTTTTACATACTTGGGTGGTACTGAAGTCTTTGGTGGCAAGTATAGAGCTTTGCTTATTTCTTCGATATCATGTAATAGCCTTGAACTTCCATAGTCATCAACGTTAATCTTTGCAGATCCTTCATTTAGTGTCATAATCTTCACAAACATTTGACACAGATGTCGAAAATATGTTAATTCGGATTCCAAAATTTATAGCTATTGGACATTTAAAGAAATATTGGACATGTAAAGAAAGATACGTAGTACTTAGAATCTTTTTATATAAGGGCGTTTGGATGTGAGTTTTCAAAATGATAATTGCAACTTAAAGAATCATGATATTCTGGGTATTACTATTATCAAAAAGACAATAATAAGCTTTTCCTTACTACAATTACAAGAGGGTATTTGAAATTGCTTATATTAGTGCTTATGTCCTTAATTCTAAAGCATGTAAGCAGGTTTGAGTGTTGTTTGAAACTGCTTATCAGCTTATGTTAAAGTAAATAAACAGTTTAGTACATGTCACTTTTACCTAAAAATCATAACATCATAAAAATAATAATTCTTGCCAAAGTCTTAAAACTGATTTTTGCAACAAGCACTCCCTAACCGCGAAACAAATCTACATTTCAATTAAGGATCTCTAATCTACAATCAATTCCAATAATTTCCATTTTCCGCCATACAAAAACAAACCACTAAATACTAATAAATGGATGGGGTTTTCCCTGTTGAGGTTACCAAGGGTGGGTGAGTCTTTGACCCAGATGTACGCAACCTACCCGGAGTATCCCCGTGACCATTACCAAAACCTTTCCCTGGG
>CM040238.1:217934556-218028980 GCA_022545495.1 Chrysanthemum lavandulifolium
CCCTAAGATGTTCACCTAGTCTCTTGTCAGGGCTCAGGACAACACGATACCAAACCACTAGGCCACCTTAGTGAAAATTAAAACTAATGACAAACCAATTTCTTTACAACTATTGTTACTCGATTCATTTCAACAGAACTGATAAACCCCATTACAAATTACTTCAACATACACAACAAAGATATAATCTTTCATTTCATTTTAGCATATACCACAAAACTAATGAACACCCATCACAAATTAACATAACATACACAATAAAGATATAATCTTTCATTTCTTTTTAGCATAAAATATAAAATTAACAAACACCCACTACAAATTAACCCAAAATATACAAAAAAGAGATGATTTTTAATTTCATTTTAGCATAAAACATAAAATTAATAAACACCCATTACAAATTAACACAACATATACAAAAAAGATATAATCTTTCTTTCATTTTAGCATAAAACATAAAATTAATAAACACCCATTCAAATTAACATAACACAATCAATAAAGATATGATTTTTAATTTCTTTTTAGCATAAAACACAAAACTAATGAATACCCATTACAAAAATGCAACAAAGATATGATGTTTCATATAATTAAGGTTACTTACAAGTGTTTGAAGTTGATGAAAAACAAAAAGAAGGATTGTGTGTGTGTTTGTGGGGTTAAGGAACCGATGAAGGAAAAGATAGCTGGGATTTAGATGTACTACCCACTCACGCTCACTTTTCTTTATTCTTGCTTTATATTTCAAGGGTTTCGGTGGTATATTTATTTTGTCATTATTCTTCCCTCTTTTTGTGCGTTTTAAATCTTTTTCTGATATCCCACCCGTTAATAAATACTCCTACTAAAGATTTTGAAACTTCTGAAAATAAACATTGACTAGACCAAAAAAAAAAATAACAAATATTTAAAATAATTGTGGTTTCTAAATTATAACGACAAAAATATAAAATAACAAATAATTATAGTTTCGAAATTATGGTTACAACTTTCATGTATGAAATGAGAAATTAGGTTTTCGCGCGTTGTGACGGAGCCTTTGAAATTGTGTATGTTAATATTTGATAATTTAAGTCTGATGTTTGTTCAAAATTGTTTTGATAATTAGAATGTTTTGCAATAGTTTGTTTACGTTTTTAGTTTGTTATACTACATTTTATTCTAATTTGGAATTATGATTTTCGGCTTCCTACAATTGGTTTGCAAGACTTTGGGCATGTTTTTAACTAATGGGTTTGGATTTTTGTGTTTCTATGATTTTTTTAATGGAAATAAGTTTAATCATAATTTAAAGCCGTCATTGTATCTTCTTCCACTTGATTATATGCTCGAGTGTCATGCATCATATTTAGGTTGTTGAGGTGACTCAGTTGTTCACCATTATGACAAATCCTTCCAAATGTCTC
Source organism: Chrysanthemum lavandulifolium (assembly GCA_022545495.1). Classification (NCBI taxonomy): domain Eukaryota; kingdom Viridiplantae; phylum Streptophyta; class Magnoliopsida; order Asterales; family Asteraceae; genus Chrysanthemum; species Chrysanthemum lavandulifolium. The sequence continues at coordinate 217,935,969 of CM040238.1, forward strand.
ATAATTATGCTTAAGGACATTATAAGGATGCTTACTTCATTTCAGAAACCACCTAAAAAAATATTCAACATAAATTGAGAGAATGGAATGTCTTCATGAACTTGTTACCCCTTCCAATTCTACGTTGATGGCGGATCAACTTCTATACACATGGAGAGAGAGACTGCAAAAGATTTGAAGGTTGCAAAGAGATGACAAAACTTTGTGAGGAGGTTAATATTGGTGTCAGGGTCAGGGAAGAACTTATAATGAAAATGTGAATGTTGTGTGGATTTGTGGTTGCCATTGAAGGTGTAGCTGCTCCATGCAGGAATGTGAGTTGGAAAACACCAAGTCTTTGATCACCGAAGTTCATAGTCGTGTGCTTGAAAAGATTGCATTTTTGTGAAGTTCAAGCATATGTAGGTGTGTTATTGTTTAAGGTTGATGTTTTTGAGACGTTTTTTGTGTTTTTAGGTTGTGATGTGATAGCGGAATTTTGCAAAACCACAAAAGTTTTACAATCCTCCTAGGCAATGTACCTAATCGTTATAGTGTAGTATAGGTAGGACACGGGGGACTGATCGTTCTCTAGGGGAATAGTGTTGTGAAGGCCGAAGTGTATGTCGAGATAGGTCAAAGGTGAGGGATGAGTCTTTTTGTATTTTTATATTTTTAAGAAATCAATTTAAAATCTCGGGGTTTAAGTAGCGGGTGTTTTAACTACTAACTAGCTAAAACAAAATTAAATTAATTAAAATTAAACTACGTGCAAGAAAAGTAAATCGGTGGTAACTTTTATGATAGAAAAATGTGTTTACTTATATTTCTTTACTACCTAGTTATCTGTTATTGATTAGCCGAATTGTCACGTCCTTGTTTCGATTGGAGCGTTGTATTCCTTATTATTAGTCGTAGGGAGGTGTCAAATGCCCTAACTCTATGAACGTATAAGTCTCCCCTAAGAAGCTTAAAGTCTATTAAGTCTCCTAGGATCTACAAGCCGCAATTCACGCAATAAATACAACGAGAAAAACCACTAGTGCACTCTAGGGTTGCGTTTAATAAGATGGACAAGCTAGTTAAATAGAATAATTAAGCTAGTTTTCTTACCCTAACACGAGGCAACCAATTAAACAAGAGACGATAATCAATAATAAATAACTAAGTTTCATTAGATCTAAGCAAACACTAATAAATCTAGCCTAGCATGTTAAAGTGAAAAGAAGAAAAACATATAATCAAACAACACATAGACATATTGAATGATTAAAGACGGATTACTTAATTTTAATTAAACATGAGCCAAAGTGGCTGAAAAAACTTCAAAAGCCTATGAAATTCGTTCTAGGGTTTGTCTCTCCAAAGTGTTACACACAATAATGAAAAACATGAGAAAATATATATAATATTACAACTGTGACGGCGTCACTTTATGACTGTGACGCCGTCAGCTCGTCGCCGCTAGGGTTTCTTCCTTTGAAAGTTGTTGTTGTGACGTCGTCGCCTTAAGTCTCTAACGCCGTCTGGATTTATCTTGATGTCGTCGTTTATTAAAAGATCTGAGCCGTCACGTATAAGTTTTACTCTGAATCTTGGTCTTCAAATACAAGTGACGCCGTCATGTGTTAAGGTCTTCAAAAGTTCTGAGTCGTTGCTTGTAAAATCAGGGCTGAATCTTCATGGTAAATAACAAGTGACGGCGTCACCATATAATTGTGACGCCGTCTGGAGCCCTTTTTCCAGACAGATTCTTGACTTGGTCGTTTTCTTCACTTTCTTGTCCATTTTAGCCCAAAATATGTCGTTTCATTTTTGCTTCCCAAGTACCTAAAATGTGAAAAAGAATTATTTAGGGTAATAATTGATCACAAATGTAAGAGTTTAGAACTTAAATGACCCCCTAAAAACGCACGTTTTAAATCCTTATCAAATATCCCTAAACTTGGGATTTGCTTGTCCTCAAGCAAATGTGCTTTTATCCGATCAATTTTCAAGTTAGGGGGCATTTAACATTGGTTTAAAATAGTTTACAACATCCACAAGCTCTACAATAGTCAAAACAAGCACGTAAATTATATACTAGCACCTCACATAAATGTTTGGATTCTCACATCTCTCGGGTGTATAAGTTGTATAACATGCATGGAAACGGGAAAATATAACACTCTCTACCTGTCATAGTACATAGATTACCATATGCTTGAGAATAGATCAAACCTCCACCAATTTTACGTAAGCACCTAGGATAGACTATCACATAGGGCTTTTAAAGGGTTGTAACGTTAGGTGTAAGGGTATGGAAAACACTGTTTGGTTGGATACATGGAATTCTATTGGTGGCAAGTCAATCATCTAAGTTAATCACTTGCAAAACGTGGTGTTGCTAAGCCAAGACTCGACTCACTAACTTCTAACTCTTTTCGTATTTTTCTTGATTCTTTCTTGACTTAAACAAAAATAAAAAAGGTGAGATGGTAGTCCTCTTTTCTCTTTTCTTTCATTTCTCTCTTTTTTTCATTTTTTTCAGACACTCTTGCCCTACCATCTGCAAAATAATACATAATAACTAAATGATTTATAGTTGCATCCTTACACTTGAACTTCTAAATATATAAAAACTAACTAGTGACCCGAATTTCAAGGATCAAAACACGTGGAGTACTTAATTACGTAGATAATGGAATTTGAATTTAACATTCTTTCCCGTTACTCCATAAAATACTACTTAACCCATGAGTCCCAATCATCCCAAAACTGCATATACACGATATGACTCGACTTAGCAACCATGTAATCAACTAGACAGTTGAACTAAGGGTTTAAACATAATACAATAATGCACTAAAAATGAATGCATACAAGGAAGGCTAAGGCGATTTGGGTGTACATTTGGAGGTGGATTGTAAACAATGCTCTTCATTAATATTCCGGAATCCACCGAAATATTACGAGAATCGCGAAAAGGATAGACTCGGAGGTGTTAACTACGGGTATCTTGTACTAAAAATGAGTACATAGCAAGGGTGTGGGGTAATTACTCGATCAATGTAGCCAATATAATTATAATAAACATGTTTAAAACAAGGGTTATCCTAATGCCTCTTATCATTTAGTTAATCCTAACTACACGAATGTAGTCCTACTAGCGATCTCGGAATGCATCACAAAACGAGTTATAGAATCTATATACTACCGGTACACTCATAACCATTAAAAGTGAATGCTTGTATCCTATATATCTAAAGGCAAACCTCACATTTTTGGTGAAATTTGAGTGGAAGGGTTTTTGTGCTAGCTATATAATTCCTATCAATGAAACGCTTTATTAAGACTAAGTTTTACTCGTGAATGTCATAAAAAAATTTAAATTTGATGCTAAAATTACCCTAACAAGTATTTCTTTCAATTTATTACACAATTACTTAAAAACAAAACAAATGTCAAATGAGTGATTAGTTTTTAAGGTGTCCATTTTTTCCTCCATACACTTAGGGCATGTTTGGTTGGGCCAATTTCAAAGGATTTTGGTGTATTTAAAATTAAAAAACAATGAATGTACGTGTTTGGTTGGACTTTTAAGGCAGAGGTTTTAATATTAAAATACAACAAGTGGAGGTTTATCAATTCATTAGAGATGATGTTTTTCAAACACGGAAGTTATATAGGGATATAGAAGACAAAACTACCCCTCTAACAAAACATAATATTCTTTTCTCTCTTTAAGCCCAAACCCTTCTTCATTCTTTCAAAGCCTCCTTCCCACCCTTTTGGTATCCTACGAAAATGGTATAATCGATGGCTTACAAAGATGATATACCAAAAGTAATCATTTGTAATTGTTTGATTATATTTTTGATTGGATCAATTTAGCTATTGACTGCTTCAATTTAATTTTTAGGGTTTCGTTATATTTTAGGAAATTTTTCAATTAAATTTAATATTTTGATCCGTCGCTTTCTGATTGCTTCAATCTTATTGATGATGTTTTTATCACTTTGAGTTGGTTCTGTTTTAAGAGATCTAAACAAAGGTTAGTTTGATTCTTTTATGCAAGTCATTGTCTTTTGTTTTAATTTTGGGTCTTTGATAAATTTCATGACAAATGGTTTACTGTAAGCAATTTTGAAGAACAATTCAAAAAAAATTGATCATGTTGTGATAAAAGTGCACCACTGAAGAACAGTCCATTAAAATTTTGAAAATAAAAAAAGATAACTTAAAATGGACAATTTTGTAATTTATCCTTATTTAAATGCCAAATCTTGTTATATGATTTGTGTCAACCAAACGTGATTTAAAATTATAAACCCAATATTTGAAACACGTTGGGGTTAAAAATACCCCAAGAATTTAAATCCACGTTTTTTAAATTTGTGAACCAAACGCCCCCTTAAATTGAACATTGTCCCCAATGTTCTTAAAAAGTATCAAAGTTATGATAACGAAAAAAATAAAAGAGATAGGAGAAACTAATACTCCCCTTATTTGCTCGACATGTATCATAGAAATATGGTTAAAGCCTCCTCCAAGAAGATTAGATCAATGATATGCTTCTCTTCCAATATGTACTTGAATCTTCTTGTCCAATATAACCTGTAAATTTATAAGAAAACAAACATGAAACCTCGCATTAAATCACCGATAAACACTATATATAATAAAAACTATCCTAGAAAGCGAATAAGATATAATGTTTGCAAAATAAATGTTTACAGAATCCTGGAATTTTAAAACTTATGAAAATTTTCAAAAATTAAGTTTCGACAGAAAAACAAAAATCTGGAAAACTGTTGCTACAGTTCCTGACTTCGTTAGGTAGTAAATCTTACACCATCATGAATGACCTGACATAATTTTTATTTTTTCGGAAAATTCCTAGAAAAATCTGTATTTCAAAACATGTAATTCCCTGCAAAACATTCATTGTGACTCGATACAAGCATTTGACTCTAACAAACACACAAACATATTAACATATATGTTCATCATCTACTGTAAATTTTCATGTTCGATTTTTGTTCTATTAAACAAATGTAAACTTCCCTACAGTTATCTTTTTGTAAAATAACTTTATATATGATTAAGACGAGGTTAAAAATAAAATAAAGCATTTTCACAAATTTATTCGAAACATAAAAATTTAAAAATAAGGACGAAACATATATACAAATATAAATTAAAAAACAAACAACAATTAAAAACATTGGTTGCCTCCCAAGAAGCGCTTTTCTTTATTTACGAGTCTTGTAGCTAGACTCAAAGTCATGGCCTATTACGTGACTCCATTCTCCGTCACGTTCTTACTAACATCCTCAATCTTGGTTTTATATTTCGGCCCTAATTGTAAACATTCTTTGTAAAACCAAGTATCTTTTTCATCACATAATCTATACCTCTCCTTTTATCCTCTCCATTTCTATAGTAGACCGATTGCTTTAGTTCTTTTTCTAAGTTTGGCATTATTCGGTATTGTTCAATCTTATACAAAATTTGGTAGATAATCTCGTCGGTTTCATTCATAAACATAACTATCCCTAAGGTAGGGTCGTAAGTCATTGTAGAAACTTCCACGTATGGCTTTCTTAATACTACGCGGGACAAACAACAATCAATTGCCGGACTAATATCATCCACTATCAAGAAATCCGTGACATATGTGAAATTCTTAACAAATACATGCATCCCCTTAACTCTGCCCACAAAATTACTTACTACACCCGTAACTGGATCTCTCCTAGGTACTAATTGTCTTTTCATGACCCAATTATAGTGTATCCCAATCATAATGTTTATAGGAGACTTAATGTCAATGTAATCTTTCCACACATGCACATGCCCAATATTACATGGTATATTTATATTCGATGGGTTACCGCTTTGGATGATTGGCAGTGTCATATAATAAGGTGGATTAGGATTATGTAACAAATACCTATGGTAGGCCAATTCATCCGTTGTGGGAAACTTGCCTTAGTTTTTTTCTTAACGTAATTGGTTTTATTATTTGAAGTCCCGTTTTCATCTTCCTTGTCATTTCTATGTGGTGGTATCAAAGCAATGGTGTTGACAAAGTGGACATGTTTTGATGAGGAATGGTCCTTGATTTCACTACACCTATTTATGTCTTTGGTAGATTTACTCGTAGGGTTTATCAAATTATTTTTTAGAGCCTTCAACAAGTTGTCAATTTTATTTCATCTCGCTATGTTGTTGCTTGAAATTGGCTTCAAACTTTGACAAACGAGCTTCTTGAGATGACATAAAATTGGATATCAGTCCTTCAAGATTGTTTGAATTGTAGGAAACGGAAGGATTATTAAAGGGACGATTCGAGGATGAACCGTTTGGTTGAAAACGATTAGCTGAATTTGAAAAATTATTTTGAGAGGAATTTTGATTTGGTTTTCACCTAAAGTTTGGGTGATTTTTCCAAGAGGGGTTATAAGAATCACCAAAATTGTTTAGCTCGGGTTTGAAAATGAACCACTTATCTCCGCTATGTCGGTACGCAAAGATGCATAGTCCGCAAAAGCTTGTTTATAGTAATGATATAGCTTTTACTTCAATTATTCAAAGAAACACAAGTGATTTAATAAGGCTTTAACGAATCTTAACCATGTTAAATAAATCATTAAGTACTTTTGTTAATACAAATAAGCCATAAAAACGTTTATTTATATTTTACGATCTTCTAATGTTTTGTCGATAACAAACGTAAAATCATTTTAACGAAACAAATAAAATACGTAAATAGTTTGAGTCAATAGTTTCCTCACACACTTACCTTTTCACATAAAACACTAAGACAAATATAAGTGATTTTATGATTTAGATATATATGTACAACAACTAGTGTTTACATATTGGGTTAGCATATACTTAAACTAAGTATACTAAAATGGGTAAAAACAAGTATATAATAAAATGGGTAAAAACAAGTATATACTAAATGGGTAAAAACTAGCAAATGGTATTGACCCACAACCCATGGTTTTATATATACCACTTAACCAAGTTCATTGTATCTAGAAAGAAAACCATGGATCAACCCATAACCCATGACCCATAACCAAAAATACCCATGGGCAAAGAGGAGCGTTCTACGGATCCCTGACTTTGTGCTAGCCGGATCCCTTGTGGGAGGGATCCGCGGATCCGAGAACATGAGATAATTTTCTATAAATAGAGAGCCATTTCTTCCTTTCTACTTACAACTTTACACACATACTTCCTCAAGTATTATAACCTCTAACCTCGATCCAAGATATCTATGTAGTTTGTATTTTGTTTTGTGTGATCTTCTAGGTTTCTCTTAAAGGCGAGATCACCACTTGAAGACGAGCAAGCTCAAGTCCATGAGTTGCCATGCTTCGTCATCATCAAGACAACTAAGGTTCTCTTGTTGATAGTTCTTTCTTTCTCCATAGATGTTGGGTTGAAGGCATTAGTGAAGGATGCCGAAAGTGTCAAGATGAAAGCATTAGTGAAAGGTGCTTATTGTCCGTGTCAAAGCATTAGTGAAGAATGCTAAAGGTGTCAAGACAAAGGCATTAGTGAAGGGTGCCAAGCGTTGTGTCAAAGGCATTAGTGAAGGATGTCGAAGAATCAAATCAAGTAGCATTTGGGAAGAATGCCTAGGTTGTATGATCGATGAGGTGCATCGTTATACATATAAGTATTTGTTTATTTCCAAGGATGGTGATATCCTTGATGGTGTTGTAACAAGGAGTGGATCTCCTTGATATTAGGTGTTGTGTTGTGAAGGGTAGTAGTTCCTCCATAGTAGTGGAACTAGGTACTTAGCCTAGTACCTAATAAAAGGAAGGCGACGTTGTGATAGGATTAGTTCTCCTTGGTGTGAAAGAACTCGGTGGTTAGCCTAGCACCATATAAAGGGTAGGCGACGTTGTGTGAGGTGTGGTTCGCCTTGGTGTGAAGGAACTCGGTATTTAGCTTTGTACCGGAAAAAGGTTAAGCGGCGTTGTGAAGGCTTCTCCGCCATAAGGAGTTGGTGTAGTGCTTACGAACTCTCGAGTAGGTGACTCGGGAGTGGAGTAGGGCAAGGAAGTTGTCCTTGTAGCCGAACCACTATAAATACTTGTGTCGTGGTGATGTGTTTCTTACTCTTTATCTTTCATTACACGTTTATATATATATCTATCAACGTCCAACATAAACAACCAAATAGATTGACATAAGTCGATCTAAATATTTAAAAGGAAGTTTTAAATTGGTAAAACTATTCAACCCCCCCTTCTAGTTTTCAATCAGCTTCCATATTCAAATTCAAATTACCTTTTAGTTCTCTAACCACTTTTAGCATTCATTTATTATCCTCCTAGAGCTGATCAAAACCTTAAGAGCATGCTTAGTCCTCTAAGTGGCCAAGAATTTAATTTCCTAATTCAAATTATCCTTTATAAACCAAACAACCTTAGGTTTAAGGCACCATCCTCACTCACCTTTCAAAAATCAGCAATTAGAAGCTTCACAATTAGCATCATCATCACCATGACTAAGGCTCTTAGCAACAACTCCTCAACCTTAGGATCATCTAAAAGAAAGGGTCAAATGATCCATGAAATCTCTTCCACCGAAACATCCCCCATTAGAGATAATGATACTAGAACCCCATCTCATCAAACTCATCCAACAAAGGCTAAGAGAACCGCAAGGATTAGCATCAAACCTTTCGGACTAGAAAAAGGATCATCTAGTTCAAAACCAAACTTGACTAGTTCTAGCAAGCCATCAAAACCCTCATTCATTAAGCATGGACTACACTCCTTGAACGAGCCACTCCCTCACCCAAACATATACTCATTGGATCATTCACCACCAAGAACCTCCCATTCACCAACCTTTTCATTGAATAGGGAACCACCAACAACACCAACTAGCCCATCATGGGAGACAAGGAACAACCTTGATCATATGGAAGAAGTTCCATTACCACCCTCATTTTTAGAACCTCTTCCTACTTCTCAAAATGAAGAGCCACAATCACACATAGAGCCTCCTCAAAATATCCATTCCCCTCCGGGTCCAAACCAAGACAATAATTGTCCAAATTGTCTAAACACTCAAGAACTTGTTCAAGAAGCACGAAATGAGATACATTTCATGTTTAATCATCTTCTTGTAAAGTTGGATCAAATCAACAAGTCCACTCATCCCTAGACTCAAGCACATTGTAGCATTTTAGGTCTAGTAACTAGTTAGTATTAAGTGGTACTTGTATGTCCTAGTTCATTCTCTTAGTTTTAGAGATTCGTTTGATTATCTCTTGTTTTATTGAATGAATATTTATATGCTATGATTATTTTGTGCGTTGTGTTTGTTATTGCACACATATATCATCTCTTCATTAAGCATTGTTTGACACATCTTCACTGCTGAGGAAATTGTCACCAGATAGCCGGATCCCTCCAAAATGCCTAGCCTGATCCCTCCAAGAAGGGAACCGCGGGATCCGTGGTACAGAAGCATAAATTTCTACTAACTTGAGTTTTATATGCAGGAAATTATGCACTATACTCTTGTTTTCTAACCCTTACTTTGTAGATTTTCAAAATACACATGAAGATGTTGATACCATAAAGCTAGGGGAGCTTTGTGTCAAACAATATTGCAAAAACATTTTGCAACTTAATCCGATTTTGGATTATACTTCATGACACCCCATTGCAACTTAGCAATCTTCAAGGGGGAGCACGTTTTCGTCACTTAGACGAACCATTTGCAAACATATTTTGCAAACACAATTAGTTTATTTTACGTCATGTCCTTGACGCCCTCTCAAAGGGATGGACTCGTCAAGGGGAGTTAAGACGAGTACTGATTCGCTTTTAACTAGCCTACTTTTTTTAGTCAACCACTTGTTAGAGGTCAACTAGGCAAGTCAAACTAGAAAGAGGCAAATGCAATAATCCGAGGTAATACAGTTATATTCCCGGGTCGTTTATTCCCCAACGAGGTTGTGATATCCTGCGATTGAACGAATGTGTTATATAGTTTGGTTGATTAGGAATAGGGTTATTTGAATTGATTTGTCACAATACTAAAAGTATAAATAACTCAAATGAGTTATATCAACTAATAAGTATGATCAAAACCCTAGAAACGTAAAACGTATTAAAAACGTACGTTTAAATTAAATTAAACGTAAACGTACAAAAATAAAAGTGAAAAGTGATCAATATAAATCCCACAAATGTGAAATTTATATTTTTGAGATCCTAAGAATAAAAGAAAATTATTTATAAAAAGAAATTTAAACTTGTATATTATTTATTATTAATTAATTACTATTTAATACTATTTATTAATACACTATTTAATTAGAAAACTAAAATAAGGCTAGAAAAATAAAATTAAAAACTTAGAAAAATCTAAAATATGATAAAACTAATTTTAGAACCGAAAATATATTTTTATGCTTTTTATTACTAATTATTTAATACTTATTAACTATTTATAATTATAATAAATACTAAAAGATAGAGAAAATATGAAACTTTTTCTAAAAATACTATATGATAATGAAAACTAATAAAACTATAAAAACACAAATTGCTTAATAATAAGCTAAAAAGAAAATCTAAAAGTTAAAACCTATTAAATAAACGCTATCACTAATATTATAATGATGTTTTTGTGATTTTTATTTTTGAAAACTATTTATTTACTTAAAATAAGAAACTAATACAAAAAACAACAAACTTGGAAACACAGAATAAGCACTGAAAGTGCTTATTTGCCCCAACAGTTGACTTTTATGTTGACTTTGAAGGAAATGAGCTCAAATGAGCTTATGTGGGGTCCACAAGGGTAGATTCTGGTTCCAATAAGTTACTTATACAGTATTTAACAAGATTCAACCAAATAAGTAGCTTGAATAAGCCACAAAACACAAATAAGCACTTAGCTTATTGGATTCTGAGACAGAAAATGGGACAACCTTGTGAGGTAAAACCAAGTGGGGTCCACAATGATCTAGGCCAAACAAAGGGTCAATGGTTCAAGCCTGGTAGGAGGGGGGTTGGAAGAACCAAGATTTAGGGTGTGGGACCCACTGATGAGCTCAGAAAGAGCTTGTGAAGTGAGGGGTCCAAACTGATTCACTTAGTTGAGTGAGTGAGATAAATAAGCTTGAAAGCTTGGTAAAAGCTTTAAAACAAGCTTAATAAAGAAAACAAAATATTAGTACTATGTATACATATTATATTAACAAGTATGAACAAGTGGGATCACTGGATTTGGCTAATAAGCTTGTAATAAGCTTATAAGCACTTCCAATAAAACTGAGATCCAAACACCCTAGACAGGCAACCAAGATGGCCAAATTGAGCTTATGAAATAAGCTCAATAGAACTTATTGAATGCTGAACTATAAAGTGGGGCTGGTAAGGATTCCAAAATGCCAAAGCTTGACCAATGGGGACCACTGGGTAGCTTTTGAGGGGCTTATGAAGTTTGGTGGGTTGACTGAGTTCACTCAGTTAACTGAGTGAATGGACAAGCTTAAGCTGATTGCAGCCCTAGTTAAAGGCTTTGAAAATGAAAGTTAAAGCTTGAACTTGATAGATGAGCTGCTTAGCTTCTAAATGAGCCAAAGATCACAAGCCAAAGCTCAGTGATAAGCTTATGATGGGCTTGTGAAGTTGCTTGTCTACACTGTATGACCAGTGTAGTGGTTTATTTTGATAGCACAATTTAAGCAAGAATAAGCAGACCAAATAAGCAATCAAAGGACAAATAAGCACTTACTCAAGTAACTAGCCACATGGGCATCACAAACAACCAAAATACTCACACTAACACTCACTACATAAGCTTGTGCAAGCTTGATAAAGAGGGTGTCAAATCTGAGTACAGGGGAGTTTTGTGAAGAACTACTAAAAGATAAACACAATTTAAGCACTTCAATCAGCTAGATGAAAGTTATGAAAAATAGTAACAAGGAGATCAGCAACAAGACTATATAAACCTACAAGCTCAAGTCCTAATATCAATTAACAAGCTCACGCTTGAATCCAAAGTTCATTCAAAATCGGTTAGTCATAAATCGACTTTTTGTTAAACTACTAAGTTGACTTAAGTGAGCTTTGATCCTAATTTACTTATCGATATGTTAAGTTAAGCTATGATGAAGCTAAATTAAGCTAGAGTATCAACTTTTAAGCTAGTGTGGTGATTATGGAACTTATTACTCTAACAGTTAATAGATTAGACTAGATTAAGTTCTATTTTGACTTTTTAACTACTGAGACCTATATATTATGACAGAACTGAGCTAGTGTGATCTAAGTAAACATGCAGTAACAAGAATAAAGCACAATAACATGCATAAACTCAGATAAGCAGCTTGATCCAAACACACCTTAGCAAGGCAGTTTTTATGATTAGTGTTACAAATCCACAAATTACAACATGAAACTGATTCCAATCACTTGATACAGATGAACTAAGATCAAATGGACACAATTACACAGATAATAACAACTATAACCTATTAATCACTACTTATACTAATTTGACTGTCTAACTTTTAACAACTATTAACTATGATTTTCAATTAACAACCTACTAATTTAACACTAGATTATCATTAATCAATACCAACTAAGCATGAAACAAGAAAGATTATACTAAATTAAGAACTAATACAGAAAATGGCAAAATCAAGAAATTGCTTACAACTTGAATCAAGGCCAAAATCTGAGAACCAAGAACTGAGTACCACACCTAAATGCTCTCCACAGAGCTCTAAACCAAGGCAATCCAAGATAGCACTTGCTCCTTTGCTTTCTTCACAGATTCTTTCTAATTTAAGTTCCTAATTATTGATTTCTTTTTGGTGTTTTCCTTTTTTATTGATCCTTGCCGATTTTGAGTATCTAAAAGCTTGCTATGGCTTCATCGAGAACCAAGTAGTGTTATTAGAATCCTCTAATTAACAAGTATCAAATGTAAATTAAATGACTTGAATTAAAATGGGACACAAATTGTACTTGATTACACTTTGGCAAAGCTAACAAACACTTTAGTTTTACACTAATGATACAACTAGATTAATTTAGGCTACTTGATCATAAACTAAGATTTAAAATTATGATGGATCTCTTCTTTCTTCTCAGATTATCACCGAAACATCCCACTAGCTCAATAATACTATCCCACATCATCTCGAGCCCTTGAAAGAGTCAAATTCATCCAAACCGCTTAAATCCAAATTGGCCAAAACGAGCCACGTGGTAATCGAGGCGCCTCGAGGATTCTTGTTGCATCGCGAGGTGTAGGGACACTTTTGGTGATATTTTGGACCAATTTGGTGGTATTGCTCAACTATTGGGGTGAAAATGGGTGGAATGGCATTTATTGTGGAGTGTTAGTATTGGCTGGTGGATGGAGTGGGTAGGAAGATAGGGGTGAAATGGAAGGGTGAGGTGTTTGTTCAGTGGCGATAAAGGTGGAGTGGGAGGTGGATTCATTTACATTGTGTGCTTTGGATTGGATTTGGAATTGGTAATACAAAAGGGTCCTAGTTGGTTTTCAGGGTATTAAAGCCCAAGGACTAATTTGTAATTTCTGATTTTTGAGGGACCATATTTGTAACTTTTCCAAACTTCACATAAGGACCAAACCTGCATTTAAACATTAGTACAAGGACCATAATTGCATACTTATCCAATTTTACACCTTAAGGACCTATTATGTAATTTTCTGAAACTTGAAGGGTTAAACTTGTAATTTTCCAAAAGTTTATCATAAGGACCAATATTGCCATTTATAAATAGTATAAGGTTTATTTTGAATATTTTCTTATTTTTAAAACCTTAGGGACTAAATTTGACACTTTTCAAACTTGAGGGACCAAAGTTGTAATTTTGTGATTTTAAACTTCAAAGGATTATTTTGAACAACTTTATAAAATTTTTTACAAGTTTTGATTAACTTCTAGATTTGCCAATTTATCAAAGTTCAAAGATAATAAATTATGTATGTTTTGCATGTTTTCATCGGTTTCATCCTTTTGCACTTTAATACCTAAAACATTGTAAAATCATTTTAACACTCAAAGTACAAATTAAATATTTTTCTTAAATAGTTTAGTTTCTTTCAAACACTTTTGTTTCGATAGTTATTTTATGTTTTGTCATCAACAAAAGGGAGATTGTTAATACAAATAAGTAAAACGTTTATTTATATTTTACTTTTTGTCGATAACATAAAACACTAAGACAAATATAAGTGATTTTATGATTTAGATATATATGTACAACAAATAGTGTTTACATATTGGGTTAGCATATACTTAAACTAAGTATACTAAAATGGGTAAAAACAAGTATATACTAAATGGGTAAAAACTAGCAAATGGTATTGACCCATAATCCATGGTTTTATATATACCACTTAACCAAGTTCATTGTATCTAGAAAGAAAACCATGGATCAAGCCATAACCCATGACCCATAACCAAAAATACCCATGGGCAAAGAGGAGCATTCCACGGATCCCTGACTTTGTGCTAGCCGGATCCCTGTGGGAGGGATTCGCGGGATCCGGGGAACAGTAGAGAATTTTCCCTATAAATAGAGAGCCATTTCTTCCTTTCTACTTACAACTTTACACACATACTTCCCCAAGTATTATAACCCTCTAACCTCATATCCAAGATATCTATGTAGTTTGTCTTTTGTTTTTGTGTGATCTTCTAGGTTACTCTTAAAGGCGAGATCACAACTTCTTGAAGACGAGCAAGCTCAAGTCCATGAGTTGCCATGCTTCGTCATCATCAAGACAACTAAGGTTCTCTTGTTGATAGTTCTTTCTTTCTTCATAGATGTTCGGTTGAAGGCATTAGTGAAGGATGCCGAAAGTGTCAAGATGAAAGCATTAGTGAAAGGTGCTTATCGTCCGTGTCAAAGCATTAGTGAAGAATGCTAAAGGTATCAAGACGAAGGCATTAGTGAAGGGTGCCAAGCGTTGTGTCAAAGGCATTAGTGAAGGATGCCGAAGAATCAAATCAAGTAGCATTTGGGAAGAATGCCTAGGTCGTATGATCGATGAGGTGCATCGTTATACATATAAGTATTTGTTTATTTCCAAGGATGGTGATATCCTTGATGGTGTTGTAACAAGGAGTGAATCTCCTTGATATTAGGTGTTGTGTTGTGAAGGGTAGTAGTTCCTCCATAGTAATGGAACTAGGTACTTAGCCTAGTACCTAATAAAGGGTAGGCGACGTTGTGATAGGATTAGCTCTCCTTGGTGTGAAAGAACTCGGTGGTTAGCCTAGCACCGTATAAAGGGTAGGCGACGTTGTGTTAGGTGTGGTTCGCCTTGGTGTGAAGGAACTCGATATTTAGCTTTGTACCGGAAAAAGGTTAAGCGACGTTGTGAAGGCTTCTCCGCCATAAGGAGTTGGTGTAGTGCTTACAAACTCTCGAGTAGGTGACTCGGGGAGTGGAGTAGGGCAAGGAAGGTGTCCTTGTAGCCGAACCACTATAAATACTTGTGTCGTGGTGATGTGCTTCTTACTCTTTATCTTTCATTACACGTTTATATATCTATCTATCAACGTCCAACATAAACAACCAAATAGATTGACATAAGTCGATCTAAATATTTAAAAGGAAGTTTTAAATTGGTAAAACTATTCAACCCCCCCGTCTAGTTTTCCACAACTTTTATTCAATCCTTGAATATAATCACCAGTCAAATTTTATTTTATAAACACTTAAATTTATAATTATGTTAAGCGCATTATAATAGAGCATTTTTGTTGCCTTTATATTAAACCTGACCCGACCCGACTTATTTCAAATTATGTTAAAATCTTATGACATTTTATTTAACTTTTTTTGTTGCTCAATTCCCCCATGTTCACTTTTTGTGGCTCTGCCACTGCTTATACTACTCATTGTGTCTCAAAGTTATTGTCAAGTGACAAAAATTACACTGTTTAATAAAAGTGGGACTACTACAATTTTTAACCAATTAAATAGAATACTCACCACTAAATTCTCTTTTTATTACCTAAAATGAAAATTAGACAATTGTTTTTAGACATCTCAAAAAATAGATATGGACCGACGGAAAAAGTATAAGGGTGTGTTTGTTATCTGTCTTTTGTCCCTCTTGGAATGGATTGAGGTGACAAATAATTGTTTGGTAGAAAAATTGGGTTTGAAATTTACCTATCACACCCTCAAATGTGGTGTTTCGTGAAAGATATCTAATATGTGGGGTTTACTCACAAAACGCATGCAATGCTTTTAGAAGTATATGACATAACTTTTGTTTTTAGTTACTTTTATAATTTTTAATAATATTATGTCATATTTAGTTGGACCTAATCATTATAATATATTTGTTTTAATTAATTTAGATTTAATAAAAATTTAATAAATTATATCTCTACTACATAAAAAAGAAAAATGGTCAAACCTTAAATTGTTGAATGTTGAAAATTTGATGAGTGGTAAAACTAAAATTTGAAATGTAGAATAACACATGCGTGTTGAATGTCAAAGTTGACTTCTATAACTTTGCATGGTAACTTTGCAAAAGAACATACCATATATATGTTGAATAACCCATGCGTATTGTTTCAAATTTGATGGAAAGTATTCGTTGTTTCAAACTGTCATACCGTATACTGTCATACCATATATACATTGTTTCAATCTGATGGAAAGTATTCATTGTTTCAAATGGAAAGTATTGCAAGTATCAAACCTTGAAATGTTTGAATATTATTGAAATTGTTTAACTATTTACAAAGGAAATCATTGAAATGTTTAAAGAGTACACGAAGGAAACTGTTTAACTATGACTAACAAAACACATAATACAACTTGCACTTCACCATCTTTTTTATCTCTAAAACAAACGCCCTCATCAACCACCAACTTATTTCGCCACACTCATCGCCACCAACATCGCCACCACCACCAATTCGCCAAACACCACCACCACCGATTCACCAAACCCACAACCCATTGAGACTCACCACTGCCAAAAACCCCATGAACGACACTAGCACAACTGAAACCCCCCGCATCAAGGAAAGTTCTTTCAAGTTTTTAGGTTTAAAAAAAAACTTTTTTATGTTAGATCTATATAAATTTAACGTTTTCAAGTATTTTAGATCATATGATTTTCTTTACATATCTGAATTCTTAAAAATTTGTGACAATTTTTTTAGGATTTCTTGGAGCTACTGTCGTTGCCGGAATTTGCGTCGTCGCCACCACCGAGACCCATCACGTCCGAGTCTAACCACCACAATAACCCCACTACCGGAACCTCTGTATCACAAATGAATTTATCATATTTTTTATTTTTTTATTATTATTATTATTTTATTTTTTATTTTTTAGTTTTGATTTTTTTTATATAGATTTACTTATTTAGTTTTGAAGTTTTTTTTAGATCTATGTTGCCATCAAATTTTTTCAGCCGTCGCTTTCGACGGAATATCTCTGCGTTGCCGGAATTTACATAGCAGCCGACAGGTGTTGTTGTCATTGTCGTTCCATCGAGAACATTATCTATGGTTGGACATTGTTTGGTTACTTTTTAATATTTGCGGGTAATTTTTGTTATAAGTTAATGTAAATATTGATATAAACTTTTATGTAACTTTTGTTATAAAATTTATGAATTGTTTGTTATAGAAGTTAATGTAAAAATTTAAATTCTTTTATCTAGATCTATTTGTTTAGTTTGGTGTGTATATTTGTTAATTTTGATTTAATTTGGTGGTAAATTTTTTTCGTAGATTGTTGATTTTCAGTTTTTTGTGTTTCGGTTTGGTGAAATATAATGTATGGACATGTTTTGGGTTTTAGTGATTTGATGGTGCTTGGATTTCACCAGATCCTTGTTATTTGGATCTTTAGTGGTTTCAGTGGTGTTTGGATTTCATATGATATTATCTCAAACTTCAATGTCAAAGATTTGATAAAAGATCTTATATATTTGGAATTCTAAAGTCTTATATGTAACAAGCCTTGCACAAACCCCAACATAAAAAGGAATTCCAGACATTTCAGCTAAATTTATATTCATTTTCTTATCTGTAACAAACTTAAAATGTGGATAAACTTAAAATCTAAACAAATCAAGGAAACTATTGTAATTGTAATGCAAATAAACAAAAAAAAAACTTGAAAGTGATAAAAGTATGAAATGGTAAATTTGGTAAGTCTGACTTCCTACTCATCTAGGACTTGAAAGTGAGGAAAGTCTGAAATGGTTTTAACGTGGATTAATGAAATCGGGGTCTATATATGGTAACGTTGTAAGAGCATTAAAAAAAAACTAAAAATCAATAAGCTCATCCTAATTTAGGCAAATAAGTTTCAAAATTTGCTACAAATATATGGCAATAAACTACAAATCATTTCATAATATACATTTAAGCATTTTAAACTGGATAATGTTTATAATTTTATAATGCTTTTAATTGTGTCACCTTTATATTTTCTGAAATCATACCACTGAACAAATAAATGTTAGTTATGCCAATTCAAAACTTTCGTTGCAAGCAAATCGTTTTGTTTGACATGAATTGGATAACTATCTTCTATTATAACTAGCAGGGTACCCGCGCGATGCGGCGGCGGGTATCCTGTGACTATATTTTCTGACAATGTAATGTTATGCGGTCATACTTTTATTAAACAATTAAATTACAAATAACAATAACTTTAGTTATGACCGTGGAAATAATTCATCTCCTGTTAACCGAAGCTACCACAAACAAAATTTTGATTATTTCCTTCAACACAATCGCCCTTCGTCAATTTTGGAGCCGACCGACCCAGTTCGACCCTCATGTTGCAATGGTGGCGACTTGGTCGGCGCAACGACGACCGAACCAATCGACCGACCACTACGGGCAGCCTAATGCTTTATTTTTAAATGTTTGGCTTAGTAGTTTGATTAGATTGTACATTGTGGTTAAATGGTTGTATATTTTAGTGAAGGGTTAAATTAAATAGTGTATTAATTGTATGTGTTGAATAGTGTTTTTTAGTTGCATTTGTGCTTCAAATAGTTTGTACATTGTGTTTTATAAATTATACTTTTTATCAAATGGGTGTTTTAAATATAATATTAACTACAAATGTTGACCAATCAATATGTGTAGGTGTTTATGCATAAAGTAATTGTACATGTAGCTTAAGTAGTTGTATTTGTTTAAAATATATATATGAAAATCTTAAAAAATTAGAAGAGAGAGGGTCGTCCCTCCATTATAAGTAGTATAGATTAAGACAATAATATGTATTCTAATAAAGATTGTTGTCATTTAAGCAACCACTTAACATGTTCACTATTTAACATTATGGTCTATATTCATCTTTAACATCCATTGAGATGAGATTGCATGCGACAATTTATTGTTTTCTTCATTTGTACATTTTAAACATTACACGAAACATTTACCATAATATCGCATATCGTTAATTATCTGCCGCTAGACGCGAATACTCGCCTACCATAATTATATATAATAATATATTTTCTCTCTTTTACCTTTTTCTCAAACATTTCTTAATTTTTTCAAACATTTCTTAAATTCGAATCCAATTATCAACCACCTACAAACCAAAGAGGCCCTAACTGAAAAAAAATAAAATAAAATCCTTTGAATCATAATCATAACCTTTAATAAAAGGGGCAATTATGCGACTGCACTTTTCGCTCGGGGTGTCAACACTTTGTAGACACGAAGTTGCGGTATTCCTTAAATAGACTTTGAGACTTGCGACTTTTTTTTTTCCAATAAAAGAGCGTCAAGTGTCCCTCCACTTTTCGAGAACCCAATGATTTGTTTTTGCTTTTTGTACCTATATTTTTTAAGCGACCTAGACCTATCGACGTTTTAAGATTCGAGCGAAAATCTCTTTGTCATTTTCAAGAAAAAAATCAAACTTTCGAAACTATTATTTTATTCCTTTAGCGTCTTCCCAATGCTGAGCAACTTCAGTGAATTACTTTAAGCGCTTTTTTTTAACTTTATACTTTTTTATTTTTGTACTTTTTTTACATAACTTTTAAATACTTTTTAGATTACTTTTGGGGAAAGTGAATATGTGGTTGTTGGGTACCTAAGGTTGGGTATAGAACCTTAAAAACGACTGTGTTTTATAACCATCCAACAAAATCAATCCCCCGCCTTTCATCTTCTTCCTCTCCTCAAAACTCACTCATTCCTTTTTTATTTTCTTCTTTTCTTCATTCCCCGCCTTTCATCGAGACTCACAAAATCATTTTGGTTGTAATTTACTCTTTCTTTTTAATTGATCTATAATTCTAATCATGTTCTAATTCCATCTTTTTTGTTGTGGGACTATTGGCTTTATTTGATTACTTAAGTGTCGTTTATTTCCAGCTATGATAAGTGTTGGGTTCAGTAAATAACCAAACCCCTTAATCTAGGATTTGAATAGAAAATAACCTAAGTGCTTAGACCGTTAAACACTAACAGGTCACTGAGTGCATAGTCTCTCGGTGAGCCATCTTCGTGACGCCGATAAGTGACATAGAAGAAGTCTCTCCACCCGAGAAGGCGGAACTTAAAGGGTGAAGATCGAGTCAAGAAGAAGATGGTGGATTCGAAGTGATGACAATAACTCATCGAATCCTCAAACTTCTCCAACTACAAACATCAAGACAAACCAAATCAAGACTAAAGACTATGAAGAAAGAATGGGCGGACAAAACGGTTATGCTTGAAGCGATAAAGACGGAGTACTTATCTTTAAGAAGTCAACCTTCCCTAAAAGGCTCAAAGATCAAGATCGACATGAAGAAAGTGACTTGGTCCCTTTACCTAATATAGTATTTAAATGCAGAGACAAAATACATCGATATTTTATCTTCTCGCAAAATTGTCGGTTGTCACTTACGAAAGAGTTAAAACTCATACTTGTATAAATAACATAAGAGATGGAGTGAAAGGTTGCTTGTGAATTGTAAAACACACACACTAGCAGCCGCCTTTCACCCTCCAAATACAACTTAATCCCCGAGATAGCTTAGTGCGTGCTTGTAGTTGTGCTCTGACTTAGCCTTAGCTTAGAGAGAGTTGCAAACACTTTGTCATTTCAATCCCTAGTAATCGTTCGCAAGTACTAGGGTAACGATTCTTCCGATTCATTTCTAATAAGAATATGACGTTGAAAATTACTCTTGTGTCTTATTTATATCTTTTCAGTCATTTATTCACTATTAGTTTTGTTTACTTTACTTAAACTGTTTTTATACTATAGTGAATAGGGAACAACAATAAGTCTTTCACTTTAGATGGCTATTCTATCACAAAGGTGAAAATTGGATGTTATAAAGTAGGTGACTACTTTTGACTGAATATAGGAGTGCACACCAAATGTTTGATATTTTGTGCCACTGAGTTGCTTGTTGAAAATGATGTGTAGTAGTTATGTTAAATTCTTCTATTATAATAGATGCTATATTGGTACATCCATGATGATGTGTTAGTTATACTAGTGGGATTGGAACCTTCAAATCTAACTTGTTAAAGTGATTATGTGAATATATTGTTATGATCTTATATTGTTGGTCCTTTTTTTTATGTATTTCTGACTATACAGGTTTATAAAATATTGGAGTTTATTTAGCCGTTATGGGGAGTGAAGGCCCTAAGGACTTGCTGGTTTGGAAATCCATTGTTGGTGGAATTGTTGGTGGAATGGAGCTGACTGAAATCTGGACTAACAATAAAGTTCAAGGTACTCATTATCAATGATGATCGAAGAACATGTCAAGATATTTTAACGAAGAGAAGAAAAACAATGCATATTCTAACAACATAGCCTATAAATGTTTAGATATGCCTACTGATGTAATGTTGCTCATATGTTTATAATTGTTTGTAAAGTTTGATATGGTTATGTAATAAAAATTGGTTCTTTTTAATCATTTCTTCATTTTGTTTGTATTAGGTTGTTTCATTTTTTGACCCGTTTCGTTTATATTGGTTAGTAAATTGAATATCAGTAACAACAATTACATTCTAATGCAACATCACAAGTGATTGACTAGAAAGAAAAATAGCATAAGCCAAAAGCAATTTGGGACTTTAAAGAATCCGAATAAGTTTGCCATTTGAGACTTTAATTGACTAATTAATTAGGGTTTGAGTTAGGGTTTCAGTTAGGGTTCGAGTATATTAAAGGTTTATGATTTTGATTTGGGTTTAATTTTTAAGTAGGTGTGTTTTGGGGTAATAGAGTCTTGGTGTGTGTGTAAATATTTTAAAAAGTATAAAATTATAATTTTGAAAAGTTATGTAAAAAAGTTAAAAAAGGTACAAAATTATAAAGTAAAAAAAATCGCTAACATTATTTCGCTTAAGTTGCTCAACATTGGGAATGCGCTAAAAGTACAAAATAATATTTTAGGAAGTATGATTTTTTTTAGAAAAGGACAAAAATATTTTCGCTAGAATTTTAAAAAGTCATTTCGGTTTTGGTCGCTTTAAAAGATAACCCAGTAAAAGTCGAAAAACAATAATCGGGTTCACAAGGTCGAGGACACTTACACTGAGATTAAAAGTAAAAAAGTCGCAAGTCTCAAAATCTATTTAAAGAATACCGCAACTTCGTGTCTAAAAAGAAAGTGTTGACACATCAAACGAAAAGTGCAAATGCATAATTGCCCTTTAATAAAATAGCTAATTTGTACCAACTAGTTGGACCATAGTGTACAACATAAAAGAACATAAAATATAAGTAAATGCTAGGACATTCATAAAAAAACAAATCAATGTTTACATATATTGGTGGAGCAAAATTGTTCCACGGGTACTGCCACCCCAACAAACTTTTAAAAAACAAAACTACACTATCTTATCTTTTCCTACATATCCTTTCTAAATTCTAACTTTCAACCCAAATCAGTAAATCACACAGCAGTGAAATGAGCAACTTAATGAATGTGCCTTATGATGCTACAGTGAAGTTGATGACAGCTTCACTTGAACGTAATTTGCTTCCAGATGCTATTATTAGAAAGCTCACTAGACTTCTTCTAGCTGGCAGACTTCGTTCATGTTCTAAGCCTACATGTCATGAGCAGCTTCAAGAGCTTTTAGCTTTTGTGCATTGTATGACATTATCTCATCTCTAATAATTGTCTCAATTATTGGTTTTAATTATTTTATATATGTGTGTAGCTTAGATGTGTTGTTTCAATGTTTCTAAATTGGGTAAGTTGCTTAGAACCATAGAAATATGTTACGTACTTGTTTTACCATATGTCCAAATACACTAAACTAAAGTACTCACTTGTATTGTGTTAAGAATGTATGTTGCTATTGTTAGTAAAAAAGTAGTACTAGTGATAACAAAATGCAAGATATTAGTAGTGATAATTTTCATAGTATGATATTATAATTGACATATATTGGTAGTAACGGGGTTAAAAAACGGAATTAGATCCTATCAAGTTCGTATGAACATGACCGGTAATGTTTCTTCACAAACAGAACTATGGGGCGAGTGTGGGACTCAGTTTTCTTTTTTAATGTGAGAGAACGTTACCGGTCATGTTTCATATGAACTTGAGAGGATCTCAATCCTAAAAAAAACTTGTGTTGGTCGTTATCACTATTAAGTATTAACTACCGTTATCTAAGTTGGAAGTAGTTATGTGTTGTTGGGAAAGGTTACTCTTAGAAGTTGTAAAGTAGTTGATGAAGATATACACGCCGGTATTTGGATAGTTGCTTAATTGGAATTTACTTTGAATATAGAAGTATGTAACTTTGTTGCCGTTATTGTTAACAAATGTAAGTAGTGCACTACCATCATCGGTAAAACATCTGAAGTTTCTTGCTATTTCAAGCAATTAACCTCTAACCAGTTACATATGGATCGTTAGTTGTGGCCTTTTGAGATCATTAGAAATTATCCCAAATTAGCTTCTAAAGTTTTCGTTTTAGGTCCATTAATGTTGACTTTGACAATGTGCATAGTAGTGGGCTTAAACTAAAAGTTTCAATCGTATGTCAAGAAGTTAGAAATTGGATTGTTATGAACCGTGAGTTAATCAGTTAAACATATAAATCTATTTACTTGGTTTGTACTTATGGACTCATGTGATTCGTTTACTTATTTGTGATTTAATATGTTGTGTTGCAGCATTAAAAGAAATGCCTATAGCCGTGAAGACTGAAGACGCAAAAGCCCAACATTATGAACTGCCTACCGCCTTCTTCAACCTTGTTCTTGGAAAAAATTTCAAATACAGGCAACTCTTTGTTCCTAACATTCTCATTCTCCCTAAAGATTGATCCCAAATAAGTGAAAAGCAAACTGTATTATCATAGGATAGAAGCATGTAAACAATCTACCAAACTATAGGGTCGTATATAAATAACATTGTTTTTTTGCAGATATGGCCAAAATTCAAAGTTTTTTCTTACATATCTTACCATTGATAGCATGTTGCCAATTACACTTGGACTACTTAACTACTTTTTACATGGTTTGACTCTTTTGGCATGTCACACTTATGCCTTCTTGGTCTATTGCAGCTGTTGTTATTTCAAAGACAAAACCAGCACATTAGAAGATGCCGAAGAAGCAATGATGCAGCTTTACTGTGAAAAGTCACAACTGCAAGACGGGCACACTGTTCTTGATGTCGGATGTGGTTGGGGATCTCTAAGTATATACATTGCACAAAAGTATAGTAATTGCAAGGTTACAGGGATTTGCAATTCGGTCACTCAGAAAGCTCACATTGAAGACCAGTGTGGGTAAGCCCTTGATAATATTTTTAATAAGTTGTGTAATTTCTTTGAAAGCAGATTATAGAATCGTCGAATAAAAAGTTAAAATCGGTGTTTCAATATACAGGAAACTTGGTCTGAAGAATGTGGAGATCATTGTTGCAGATATTAGCACATTTGAAATGGAAGGATCCTATGACCGGATATTTTCCATTGAAATGTTTGAGGTATAGAAAATGTGTCGATTTCTTCTTCGTCTGAAAAGTTGAGGCTTTTGGTTGATATTGATTAAGTTTTTCTTATTGGCTTTTGCAGCATATGAAAAACTACAAGGATCTTCTAAAGAAGATATCTAACTGGATGAAAGCAGATGGTTTTCTCTTTGTTCATTTCTTCTGCCATAAAACTTATGCTTACCACTTTGAGGTATGCTTATACCAATTATCTAATTCTTGTTTTGGACAATCAATAAACTTTGACGGGTTGATGGCTAAATTGAGTTTCATGTGAATGTGATTCATGTTGCTAGGTCCTAATTATCCTTTGGCTTTTTACATCTTAATGGTTCATGTTATCAAAGTTTATCTTTAATAAACTTTGACGGGTTGATGGCTATATGTGCAGGATGTCAATGAAGACGATTGGATAACAAGGTACTTTTTCAGTGGAGGCACAATGCCTTCCGCAAATCTTCTCCTTTATTTTCAGGTACTAGTTTCTACATAACAACCCCTATATTGATATTCCAAGTTTTGTTTGTACATTGGCAATCTCAGCCCATTTACTTATGAGTAATTTGATTTAGGTTATACTTTGACTTAAATTGGTCAAATGAGTAAAAATTTGTCCAAAGTTTACTAGCAATTACATGCAATCTCCTAAATCTCTTTATATTTTTCTTATATTGTCACTGTTTTGATAGAATAGTTTTTGTAATCAGATTTAATGTATTAGTTTACTCATAAGTAATCGAAGAACTCAGGAAAAAAAAAAAAAAAAAAGGTGTTTGTTTGATAACCTGACAAGACACGACCGTCATTATAAGTAGTCACTTTGGCCCACTACCCACTCCGCCCGGCTTGCTCATTAGGCCTCTCTAGTATATGCTGACCGTTTTTCTATGGCAGGATGATGTTTCTGTAGTTGACCACTGGCTTGTGAACGGGAAACATTATGCACAAACAAGGTAAATAGGTGGCGGTTTCTTTATCTATGGAAGAATTACATCATGTGATGAGTGAAGTGTTCTTTATGATTTGTTTGTGTATCGTATGCTGTATTTGCAGTGAAGAGTGGCTAAAAAGAATGGATAAGAACATAAAGGCGATAAAGCCAATAATGGAGTCAACTTATGGCAAAGATTCAGCAGTCAAATGGACCGTATATTGGAGAACATTCTTCATATCAGTTGCTGAACTATTTGATTACAATAATGGTGAAGAATGGATGGTCACACATTACTTGTTCAAGAAAAAGTGATCAGCTGAAATGCGGAAGTAAAATTATACCACGAATTAAGTTTGGTCTGTACTTTGTATCAGAGTAATAAAGATAGCAGTTGCCATATCGTTTGGTAACACATGCGGCTGATTAGCAACAATTTAAGTTGTGGCTAATGGTAGTATTTCTAGTAGTGGTGTAGTCCAAGGCATCTGTGTGCTTCTCTTTATCTTCTGGATTCTCAAATGTTTTTTTGTGTAATTACTCTTGTAACTGATCAGCATGATTGGCGAGTGTACTCTCAAGTTTCAATATCACATGAGCATAGATTGTCATTGTTTTTGTAGTATATATTAGGTGTATTGCTATAAGAGACAAATAAATCATAATATGAAAAACATAAAAGTGTAGAAAGCGATACCATACTTCTTTGATTGTTGAGACTCAAAAAGACAAGTAAGGAAAATGTTGAGAACATGACGCTTTCGCTTCTTAAGACATATTCGTCCTCTCCACAACGCTGGTAATCACGAACGCTCATCTCCTGCGATACAACAACAACGGATAACCTCGTTAGACAAACGAGTTATCAAGCGAACCAAATGTGCCTTCCTCTATTACTAACGATTACACAAAGAAACAAGATACACGAACGGAGAGGATATGAATAGTTTTTTCATGGTGTATGAAATGAGAGAATAACTCTCAATTTATAAGGAATAAGGATATGAGAGAAATGGTCACAATTAATTCACACAATTAGTATCACTAATGTCACATGAATCAAAATAAACCCACAAATTAATTTTATCTTCGATTCACATTAGTATACATAATGACATTATCAATTGTCATTCAAACCATGTTGACCACATTTTTCCAACAATCCCCAACATGAATGAAATTGATAAAAGGAAACAAATTTCAATGACTCGATGTTGTAATAGAGTTTTGCAGTTGATATTTGCATAGGATAGGTAGGTGTTACCCTTTGAACCTTCCCTCGTGAAATATACTTAGCCTCCTAGCAGCCAGTAGAACTTGATGTCTTTGAACTGTCTGCTTTTTGTGTAGACGACAATATATATTCACACAAATATCTCCTTGACACATTTTGGTTCTCATAGTTATGTTCGTTATGGTCATGAACATTAGCCTGGTTCTCAGAAGAGTCATAAGAATTGTGCCCCACAATTCCTTTAGAAGCGACACCACTTATCTCTCACATAGGTGATTCTCGATTAATCATTAAAAGCCATATGCTTAACCTCATATTGTCACGCTTATAGGAATGGACTAGGAAGTTTGCTAACTTCTTAAATAAATGTGGAGTTTATTACTCCCCACAAAGGACCTCGCTTATACAAGTAGGTTGTCCTATTGAACCCGAGATATTGGGATCTCCAACACCGGGTTAGGTTTTCCTTCATATAAACTTTTCAAGGGCTTTCGTCACATTCCTCTTCACGACTTGCTAACTAACTCTCACATTTAGCTTTTCGCAAGCGGATCCGCAAAGTTATTCTATGACTTCATATTGTCAATAGGGATAACCCATGCTGAGAGTAGTTTTCGTATCGACATAATATGTTTGTACAAATTTGAGTTTCGTGCAACTCTAAATATATCACGCTCTAGTTAACTCTAAATATAACCCCGCAAAGTTATTCCTATGCAACAACGTTTTTCTTTTTTTTTTTTCTTTTTTTTTTGACTATGCAATTTTGTCAGCAAAACTGTCCAACAACGATCACTGTACCAAAATAAAATCTGTGACCAAGCAGGTCATTCTTTTAAACTCAAACTTTTCAGGAATGAATTTTAATGTCTTAGGTACACACACAAATAAATTTGGTTATAAAATTATTTGTTTACTATGCGAACGATGCATTTTCCCATGACTGCACCACGGTGACAACACGTACTTTGGAGTCAAAATAACACCAAAAACGCATTCCAAGTGAATGTGTTTATACCAATATCAGGTCATGAAACATATACTAGTTGCTCAAACTAGTATGATAACAAGATAAGAAAAGAAAAAAAAAAATACTTGTATTGTTTTCTTTTAGTGAAATCAAGACCGTTTTAACAACTTCAAAGCTTACTAAGTAGTTACTGTGTACCACTAGATTTCTTTCACGAGCCCAAATTAAATTTACTTTGAAAAACAGAATTGAAGTCGATTATCTATTTATGAGGCCAATTGAAATGATCACATTATAATTTCCTCTTACATGTAGGGGTGGAAATGAGCCGAGCCGCTCGTGAAAAGCTCGGGATCGGATCGGTAAAAAGCTCGAACGAGTCGAGCCTAAACGAGCTCGAGCCTAAGTTGCAGCTCGTTTATTAATCAAGCTCGAGCCCGAGCTTTACATACGAAGCTCGTTTAGGCTCGCGAGCCTAAACGACATATATGCTAGCCGAGCTCGAGCTTATTAACGAGCTCAAATCGTATAAACGAGCCGAGCCTATATAAACGAGCCTATTTAACTTTTCATGACCAAATTGTATAAACGATGTGAAAACGTAGAGGGGGGTGAATACGTTTCCGTTTTAAACTTAAAACTTTTGTATCAAATATAGTATAAACCATTTCATTTGCTAATCTCGACGCGAGGATGCATTTAACGCATTACGGCATTGATAAGGTTTTAAAAGGTACCTTTTTGAGGGGTCGTTTAAGCCCTTATTTGATCACTTTTGTATCCGTTATTGCTTAATATCGTTCCTTTTCACTTTTTAGGTCTCTTGAAGGCAAAATGCTGGAATGGCACTTATTTAGACGAAAAGGCGCGAATATCTGAAGAAAATGGCCAAAGTCGAATCGAGACACTCAAAGTCATGAAAACACAAGGTAACGCACATCGCTTAATCGCGACGCCACGAGGATTTTGTGACGGACAAAAGCCAAAACTCCTATTTTTAAGTGACGACGCCAAGTTATAAAAGAGTAGGTCGTCAACTCGTGACGCCTAGATGCAATCCGCACGGCGAGTCGGTCAAGAGGACGGCGTCACAAGCATAAGGTGACGCCGTCGCAAGTCTAATGCGCCAAGACAAAACCCTAATGACGGCGACACGGCGGCGCCACAAAACATAAGGTGACGCCGTCGCATGTGTAATCTTATATATAGAATCCGAATTTTTCAAGATTTGTGTGTAGTCTTTTGGAGTAAAACCTAAACCGAATCAAGGTCGTCTTGTACAAGATTTTAGGGTTCCAAACCCTATCTTACATCAAGATAAGTGTTTTACTTCATTAATACAATTATGTCTTTGATTATTTATGTGTATGCTTGCATGTTCTCCATGTCCGCTAATTTACTTGTGTGTTTGCTAGGAGTATGAAACTTAATTATTGAATATTGATTGGTTGTCTCTTATCTTAGTTGATTAATGATCTAGTAATGCGATAGGTCATTCGTTGTGTACTTAATGCTTGATTAAATCTTTGTGAACCTTAGAATATAACTCCTTGAGTAGTTGTAAGCTAAACCATCCAAAGAGCCTTAGAGTAAGAGTTTATTATCCCTAGTGGGTTTTGTAGACGAGACCCTTTGGTAAGTTCAAAGAGTTGGGAGAAACGCATACCCTACAACCTTAGACACACAACGCAACTAAGAATAAGGACGTGACAATTCAACCACCAATAGGAGATAATTAAGGAGTAGTAAAACCTAAGTAAACACATCTTTAAACTATCATACGAGCACACAATAATTAGACATAGACTACATACACCTTAGATTAGATAATCGATAAGTAGAGTAATCGGTAGCAATACCAAACCCCAAATCCAAACCCCGAGATTCAGACCTTTCCTTTCCAAAAAATATAAAAGATAAAAAATAATCTTCCTCAACCCCAACCTTAGCTTAGTAACTTCTCACTAGCATTCATATTCTCCTAGAGAACGATATCAATACCCGTGGCTTACCCTAATACTACACTACAACGATTAGGTTCACTGCCTAGGGTGTTGAAAAACTTGCTCGATGAAAAGGAAGTTCCTTTGACCCCGAACGACGCGTGTAGCGTTATCAGGCATGTAAGGACAACCCCTTAATATCACATAAGATTCCGCAAGATTAATGGTTCATTATAAATCAAGTTTCACCATTATTAGTCCGGTTGCTTTTTCTTGATCAAGCGTGTCATAATATGTAAAGTGTTAAATATAGTTTAAGACTATATGAAATACCAAGTATGTATCACAAACATAGACATTAAGCACATAGAAAATAAACAATGTAATGCAAGAATAAAAGTAAAGCGATAAGTAAAATGATAGACAAACCAACACGAGGATTAATAGTGATTCGGCTACAAGGACACCTTCCTTGCCCTACTCCACTCCCCGAGTCACCTACTTGAGAGTTCGTAAACACTACACGACACCAACTTCTTATAGCGGAGAAGCCTTCACAACTTCACCACTCTTTTTCCGGTACTACGCTAACCATCGGGTTCTTTCACACCAAGGTGAAACCACACCTACCACAACGTCGCCTACCCTTTATCCGGTACTAGGCTAAGCACCGAGTTCCATTACAATGGAGGAACTACTACCCAACACTACACAACACCTAACCCCAATGGAGACCAACTCCTTATTACAACACCATCAAGGATATCAATATCCTTTAACCCAATACTAATCTATCTTGTACATCGAATCACACCATATCGAATGTACACCTTAGGCACCTTTCACTAATGTCGTTGACTCGATCTCTAGGCACCCTTCACTAATGCCTTGTGACTTGACTTCTAGGCACCCGTTATGTTTTATGGCCCAACATAACAAACCTTGTGTTTTATGGCACAAACACATAAACCATCTAGTCTAGTCATAGATACAAGAATATGATACTAGACAATATCCAAGACAATGTGTCTAATGGATATGAAGTCCTAAACTAAACATCAAGAACACAAAGCATGATGTGGTTAGTCTTCTATGGATGAAGATGACAAGTTTCCCAAGCTTGTTGTAGAAGATCTTCATGTGCTTGTATGCTTGTGATGGGTGATTACTTCAGTAGGTAAGGATGCAAGATCTCTAAGCTTGCTTTGGAGGATCACTTCGGGAGTATGCTTACAACAAATGAAAGTTAGAAGCATTATGATCATATGAGATTAGGGTAGTTTACATGTTTCCTAATGATCTAAATATCCTAGAAATGGTGGAGAGAAACTATGTGTAAAGGTGTGTGAAACAATGAAGAAATGGCTTACTATTTATAGAAGAAAACTAGCCAATGTTCCTCGATCCCACGGATCCTCCTCGAGGATCCGTCCGTTGACATCGGGGATCCGTGGGACCCTTTACCCATGGGTTTTGGGTCATGGGTCATGGATTATGGGTACCAAGTAGATTCAATGTATCTACAAGATGCAATGCATCTAGTCAAATGGGTTATGGGTTGATCCATGGGTATTAGATTAGATATAATGTATCTAATGGATGCAATGCATCTAGTAAAATGGGTTATGGGTTGATCTATGGGTATTAGATTAGATACAATGTATCTAATGGATGCAATGCATCTAGTCAAATGGGTTATGAGTGCCCACCAAGGTACAATGTTTCTATACTTTGGGTTTTATCCAACTACATTCAATGTATTTGGTCAATGGGTCAAATATTTAAGTTTCTACCCATTTATATTACTCATTATAATACATACTAGTTATGTATATATTTACCCAATATGTAAACACTAGTTGTTATACATAACTATTTAACTAAACATGTTTTAATGGTTTGTTGGGGGTTTGATCATAACGCAACATAACAAACATGTACGAAGATGTGTTGTAGCATACAAGGACTTGAGTCGTCGAGAGGTGTTGAGACAATATATAATTACAAGTAACTTATACATTTTACGTTATGTATTACAAGTTACATGTTTGTCATCAATAAAACAAATGAGAATGTATAGATTAAATATCGTAATATTTGCACTAACAATCTCCCCCTTTTTTATGATGACAAAATATATGTAAACGTAATAGATAGGTAAAATGTCAAAGTTACTTGTGTCCGTACTTCCTATCCATTACCTTCTCCGTTTACACTCTTCTCCCCCTTTTGTCGAAACAAAAAGGGTGTGTCCTTTAAACTTAATTTCTCCCAAGAATGGCGCGAGTTTGCATCATCCCTAGTGAAGTTAAAATAAAAACACCTTATTGCTCCAATTGGCACACCACGCCAATACCTTCAACACAAAGCACTAATGACGAAGCTTAGCAACCATGACCGTGAGCTTGCACGTCTTCAAGAGGTGGTGATCTCGCCTTTAAGAGGAGCCTAGAGAATCACACACAAAAATAGAAAGATCCTTTGAATTATAACCATTGTTGCCAACGGATTAATGGATCAAATTTTTGAGGCGTAACCTACATCAAGGTTAGGGTTAAGAAAAGAAATAATAATAAATGGTGAGAAAGAAATCTCCATAAAGGAATTTTGAATAATGAATGTGTGATGCTCCCCGACGGTTGCTCCCTTTGTTTAAGTGGCCAGTATTTATGAAGGCGAAGACAAAAGTATTGCAAAATTTGCAATGTCTTTGCTTTGACGAAAAACTCCCTTTATTGAGAGCGTGTTCTCCTAGTGTGTTTTGAAAATCTACAAAACAAAAAGTTAGTGCAAAATTATATTCGTCCTGGACGAGTAAGTCATATGATGCACTTTGTAAGTGCTCGACGGAAGCTCCCCCTAGCTCGAGGGCGTCAAGAAGAACCTACAAGAAAAATTAAGTAAACCTAGTCCGAAGAAAAGTGCTCCATATACAAACCCATGTATATGAGTAAACCTACAAAGAAAATAATTAGTGTAAAATTTCGTCCATAAATAGACGAGAATCCCATACACATCAAAGTGTATATATATGAACCTACAAAGAAAGGATTAGTGTCAAAAAGACAATAATCCTACTACTTGCATCATCATGGTTGGTTTAGAGGTTGTAAGGTTTGTTCAAGATAAGAAAAAAAATGTGCTTAGGGATGAGACGCATTTCATTACGAAATTCACTTGGCTTTTGACAACATAGATGTTTGTGGAGGATGGTTGAGCGACCATGAATTGTAGTGGTAGTGGGACACTTGTAGGATGTGGTTGATACAAGTAGCTTGTGGTTTGAGGTTGTGGTTGACACAAGTAGAATGTGGTAGAACATGAGACATACTTCATCACGTAGTTCATGAACTAGACCTTGGACACGGTGATAATGATAGAAATCATCATTATGACTTAGAGGTATGGAAGTTGTGGTAGAGGTGATGAAAGGTATCAAGGTGAATCTTTGACTTGGTTGATGACTCAATATAGGTGGTAGACATGATGACTTTGTGAGTAGTGATAAAAGTGGAGTAAGATGGTTAGGATGATGCAAGATTAGGAATAAAAAAAATGCGAGTGAGCACAACTTGACTTGATGACGAAATCGACCATTGTCATCCTACAAGAATCCAAAAGAGTTAGTACAAAAGGAAAACATTTATATAAATGGATAAATTGTTCACATAAAATCATGAAACGAAAAGAACACGTAAAGGATCATATAAATGCAACTCATTTATAAACATATAAGAAAATGATAATCCTAAGTGTTGAAAAGTGCTTGTGGAAAAAGGAAATTTGAAATGATTATCTAAAGAGATAATGTACCTCTGCTCCACTTTCCACCGGTTCCCTCACTAGAGGATTCGCTAGCTTAAGTCTAGGGATCCGCTAACAGATGAGGTGAAAAAGAGGTGATTGGGTTCTATCAAGGTCTAGCACCTACATATCCTAAGTTACTCAGTCTCTTAAGTGTCTTACATGAAGATGGACTTAAATGATCAAGAGAAAGTGATTGATGGTAACTAATGATTTTTACTACAAGTACACATGTATACACGTTAAGCAAAGCAAGGAGAGCATGTAGAGATCACATATAGGTAATCAAATGAGATCGAGCTCACAAATAACACAAAGGTTTAGCAAACTTAACAAGCACTATTCAAGAAGCCTAAAACATATTTACGGTATAGATTAGTAAATCATTTACACTAACAATGATATGCAAGGTATGTGTCTAGAAAGAAAAGAGCACATAACGGTGTTCAAGACAAAAAAGTTGTGAGGTGCTAGTTTAGGACAATCTAGTCATTACCGATGGTGATTAGCATACAATGAGCTTCGTCCATGAAGTCATGTAGCTCTTCTCAATCAAAGCAAGATAATCGCTTGATGAGGCAAGTGGTTGTGATTAACAAAAAAAATTAATTTTACAACTTGTTTGATTAGTAATCCTAAGACAAAGCAAAGTATTTCCATTGTAAACTTACTTTAGGAAAACATAGGAGTATAAATTTCTCAAGTGAGAGAATGAATATGATACTATTACTAGCGGTGCTCAATTACTGCTAAACACGACCATTTTACGGCGATTCCACATACCCAACTTATATCAAGGAAGCAATTCAACCGTTAGGTCAAATTGAGTTTCTAGTGCAATAAGTTCTCCAAGATTCATTCTCGTTAGGAAAATTGATATTCCTACAATGGTCATCAAGAGTAACAATGATGATACTTTGCTTCGCTTATATTAATATTATACTTGAAACAACTAACGTGACGAAGGTGTCGAAAAATTAAAAGTTGTCCATATGGTGAACAAAAAATGGTTGGATGAGCTAGTTCAACATATGTTGTTGAAAGCTCGAGTTTGGACTTTCGGATATGAACAATTATATTTATGTTGCAAAATAATTTACTTGAGTATATCGGATGAAATAATCAAGTTGTCAATCCTACTATGAAGCTTGGAGAGCGATCATGAAAAGGAAAACGGAGAGTACATTATCAACACAAGTGTAGGTTATGATCCGATGTACATTCTTGTTGTTTTAGAAAACAATACAAGAAAATATGAAATCAAGAAATCATATAGGCACATAAAACATTTATGTTGCACACATGACAAACTCAATCAAAAGCCATTTTAGTGTGTTATATGATTTAAACATTTTCAACTTATAAAACTAACATTTTCGACACAATTAGATGTTATCCCAAACACTCCTTCAAGTAGCACATTGATTAGTAGAAAATTACTAAATCGACAAGCAAGAGAATGAATAGCAAGGTAAGGAAACCACATATGTTAATCAATCAAATGTACACAAAAGCTATTTGAGATAAGCAAATAATCAAGTAATGCAAGGAAACAATTTATCATTTAGCATAGCATACGAAAGTTCTTTTCATCGCTTTGTGTTAAACATGTATACCAAGCTTGATTAGTTTCCTTTATAAATATGATCAAAACCTTAATTTCAAATGAGGACACATTGTTATTCAAAGACGAAAACATCCGCTCCAATTAGATCAAAAGTTTGTGCAAAAGTTATGACCAAAAATGACTTTCTATTATAAATCAATGATTCTGCAAATTTTCTTTTGAATCATTTTATGAAATCATTTTAAATGAAATTAGACTCAAATACCTTTAAAACGATAGGTGGCACAACTTCTAACGACTTACGGTTAATTAGTTATGAATTTTTGAAATTGCATAAAATCGTTTTCTCGCATTCACGGATCCCACGGATCCCTTGCTCGAGGATCCGTCCAGTGTAACCGAGGATCCGCGATCCGACTACGTAATTACAAAATGCATGTTTTGACCCGACTAAAAGGTTTAACCTTTGTATACTTTTTAGTGAAGTTATATTATCCATTTTACCTTTGTTCAAGCTTGATTAACAAGATATCTAACAACAAAACTTCAAAGAGAAAAAATCAACAAAACACTTTTCATATTATGCTCGACTTCACCAAAATTTGATACAAGAACCTTACTCGCTTTGAAACCATTTATTTTAAAAACTAGAGCCAACCCGCTCTGATACCAATTGTGAAAACGTAGGGGAGGTGAATACGCTCGCTTCAAACTTAAAACTTTTGTATCAAATATAGTATAAACCATTGCATTTGCTAATCTCAACGCGAGGATGCATTTAACGACATTACGGCATGTAAGGCCAACCCCTTAATATCACATAAGATTCCGCAAGATTAATGGTTCATTATAAATCAAGTTTCACCATTATTAGTCCGGTTGCTTTTTCTTGATCAAGCGTGTCATAATATGTAAAGTGTTAAATATAGTTTAAGACTATATGAAATACCAAGTATGTATCACAAACATAGACATTAACCACATAGAAAATAAACAATGTAATGCAAGAATAAAAGTAAAACGATAAGTAAAAGGATAGACAAACCAACACGAGGATTTATAGTGGTTCGGCTACAAGGACACCTTCGTTGCCCTACTCCACTCCCCGAGTCACCTACTCGAGAGTTCGTAAACACTACACGACACCAACTCTTTATGGCGGATAAGCCTTCACAACGTCGCCTACTCTTTTCCCGGTACTAGGCTAACCATCGGGTTCTTTCACACCAAGGTGAACCACACCTACCACAACGTCGCCACCCTTTATCCCAAGACTAGGCTAAGTACCGAGTTCCATTACAATGGAGAACTACTACCCAACACTACACAACACCTAACCCCAATGGAGACCAACTCCTTATTACAACACCATCAAGGATATCAATATCCTTTGACCCAATACTAATTTATCTTGTACATCGAATCACACCATATCGAATGTACACCTTAGGCACCTTTCACTAATTCCTTTGACTCGATCTCTAGGCATCCTTCACTAATGCCTTGTGACTTGACTTCTAGGCACCCGTTATGTTTTGTGGCCCAACATAACAAACCTTGTGTTTTATGGCACAAACACATAAACCATCTAGTCTAGTCATAGATACAAGAATATGATACTAGACAATATCCAAGACAATGTGTCTAATGGATATGAAGTCTTAAACTAAACATCAAGAACACAAAGCATGATGTGGTTAGTCTTCTATGGATGAAGATGACAAGTTTCCCAAGCTTGTTGTAGAAGATCTTCATGTGCTTGTATGCTTGTGATGGGTGATCACTCAGAGGTAAGGATGCAAGATCTCTAAGCTTGCTTTGGAAGATCACTTGGAGTATGCTTACAACAAATGAAAGTTAGAAGCATTATGATCATATGAGACGAGGTAGTTTACATGTTTCCTAATGATCTAAATATCCTAGAAATGGTGGAGAAACTATGTAAAATTGTGTGAAACAATGAATAAATGGCTTACTATTTATAGAAGAAAACTAGCCACTGCTCCTCGGATCCCACGGATCCTCCCTCGAGGATCCGTCCGAGTGTCATCGATCCGTGACGACCCCTTTACCCATGGGTTTTGGGTCATGGGTCATGGGTTATGGGTACCAAGTAGATTCATGTATCTACAAGATGCAATGATCTAGTCAAATGGGTTATGGGTTGATCCATGGTATTAGATTAGATATAATGTATCTAATGGATGCTATGATCTAGTCAAATGGGTTATGGGTTGATCCACGAGTATTAGATTAGATGCAATGTATCTAATGGATGAATGATTCAATGGATGCAACGATCTAGTCAAATGGGTTATGAGTGCCCACCAAGGTACAATGTTTCAGACTTTGGGTTTTATCCAACTACATTCAACGATTTGGTCAATGGGTCAAATACTTAAGTTTCTACCCATTTATATTACTCATTATAATACATACTAGTTATGTATATATTTACCCAATATGTAAACACTAGTTGTTATACATAAACTATTTAACTAAACATGTTTTAATGGTTTGTTGGGGGTTTAATCATAACGCAACATAATAAACATGTACGAACCTGTGTTGTAGCATACAAGGACTTGAGTCGTCGAGAGGTGTTGAGACAATATATAATTACTAGTAACTTATACATTTTACGTTATGTATTACAAGTTACATGTTTGTCATCAACAAAACAAATGAGAATGTATAGATTAAATATCGTAATATTTGCACTAACAAACGAGCCGAGCTCGAGCCGAGCCCGAGCCTACATAACATACTACGAGCCGAGCTCGAGCTTGAGCTCGAGCCTTTTAAAACTTAAACGAGCCGAGATCGAGCTCTGGCAGGCTCGGGCTCGGCTCGGCTCGTTTTCACCCCTACTTACATGTGAATATCCAAAATCAAAACGGTTCTTTCTGTGTAACCCTTCACATGTAATCATTGACTAATAATCATGAACATTAATACAAGTAACAAACAGAAATATGCATGCTTTGATAACTGCCAATTAAATAGTAATAAAGCTAATTTAATAAATGAAACAAATCTCATTATTTCCTTATTTATGACTTCTTAGGGCTTGCTTACTTTTTCCTCAGATCATCTGAATCATTATTTGGTCCCACTAGTTTTATATGGGCCCACTAAATTTCCTTGTATCATCTGTGGCTATAAGAAAGATTAGTGTCACGACAAAGCCTTAGTGTCGTCGCGCCACCTCAGCCACATCAAGATCCCATTTTTCCACAACTAACCACAACAAATCCTCTTCACTCATAACAAACCTCAACCTCTTCATTCGGCACCCACCACTACCACTTTATTTTTTTCTTTTTCAATTTTTCATATAAACTAAATTTATTTATTAAATAAAATACATAACAATATATTTAAAAAAAGTAAAAAATGAATGTAAACGTTACTCTACTCTATTCACCACAACTTTATTATCCAAAAAAAAAAAAAAAAAAAAGGAGAAACTTTCCTCCGTGTGGTCTTCTTCTTCCTCCTTTACACACAATACAAACACACACTAATAAACACACAAGAATAAACACACACAACAATACAAACACACATTAATAACACAAATAAAAATATATCCTTTTGTGTCGGGTTTTCTTCTTCGTGTTACCACGGGTAGCAGCCCACGGCGATGCCACCACCCCTGTGGCGGCGACGGCCATGATCGCCACATAAATCACTGGCGAAACACGATATGCCCACACCGTGTGCTTCTAAGAGAGTAAAAGCATCACTCCTCCCCATTTAGTGGTTACAAGGAAAGAGGGACATACTCATTCTGTTATCTAACAAAAAAAAGTAAACATAGCCTTAATATACTATCAAGCCCGTTATTTGAGTTTAAGTCAAACGAAAAGTTGAACACTATTAGTCACCCATAAAATTACATGTTTTATTCAAACATAAAGACCAACGATCTTTACTTTTTACTTAGCATATGTACGTCACTTCTCAATACACTTGGTGACAAAACCAGAATTTACTCAAGCAGATACATGTTTAGATACATGTTTAACATAATAGTATCATAATAATCTCAAAACCTTTTGAAGCAAAGGAATATTTATGTTAATTTATTTAGGACATGAATCAAGATCCTCGTGCCTCAAAACCAATAAATAAATACATATTTTCTCTTGAATCTAACAAATTGAAATGACAAAGCTGGTTTAGATCACCCAAAATTATCAAAAGTCCATAATGTTCCACAACAAAATTACTCATGTGAGTAATCCATAAGCATTATAAATAACTTTTATGTTACTAGTAAAGTGAAGCATTTTAGTCTCGGTACCGAACAACATGACGATATAAAACATTTTTTTTCCTCGATACATTTCGTTTTATTTTCAATTATTCTAACCGTCCAAAAATTTCGCATCAATATTCACAAGTAATTGTTATAGCTACATCAACAGTAACATAATCAAACCAAACAGTTTTAGTTTTGTTTCAACAAAACACTATCTATCTACCTATTATATAAAAGAGAAGCCCTTTATCACTGTTGTAGCCTAAAAAGCTTACACGTCAGATTATATAGCGCCTAAAAAAATTACACGTCGCCTCTTCCCCTCATTTCTAACTTACTCTGTTGTCCCATTTTCAAAGTCAACTTCTCCCTTTTATACATACTCAATTACACACACCAACCCACATTTACATCCTCCCACTTTCTTACTTCTTCTCTCTACAAATCCAGCAAACGTGAATCATTTTGCGGTGAATGGAAGACGCCCAAATGGCACGCCTCCAACAAACGTTTTCTGTTTTTATTCGATGGTGTCTCAAAATCTTGTAAGTACTCTTAGATCATTTTTTACTTTGAGATTTTAATGTGTTTATGTTTCTTTCTTTATTTATTATTATTTTCTTTTAATATTAGATTTTGATTTGTGTGTAGTTTAGATCTGACTAGATGATGGGGCGATTAGAAAACATAAAGTGATCAAGAAAATGTAAAGTTTCTTCATTGCAAAATCTTTTTATTGAGTTAAAAATACTACTTATAAGTTTTTGTTTGTTGTTTGTTTTATTACATTGTCCAGATTAATGCTGGTTCGTTCAACAAGATATAAGGTATATAGTTTTCTTCTATTTCTATTTGTAGCTTAATCATATTCTTTCTCCTTCTTAAGTTGTAAGCGGTATATCGTTCATAAATGTTGTTAAATTAAGTTTTTTAATGAATTCATTTAACAATGAAAAAATTGAAAATTTGAACTTCGAATGTATATGTCTTAATTACAGTTTTTTCCCCACAGAAATAGGTATTGTAGAAGTGTAAACAGTTATAAGGGTGCATGCACGGTTGAGATTATATAGATAGTTCATTTCACTTTTACTTTTGTGTTCCCAGGCTCCCAGCCACCGCCACCAAGGCACCAAGTAGTGGTTGTTTCATACTTTGATATGGTGAGTGGGAGATATGTTTGTGTCATGATTTGTACTTTATGATTTTATGAATTACAGTTACAAAGTCACTGATTAAATAATACACAGATATTTCAATTTAAGAAAAATATTTACTTACAATATATCGCTTAGTAACAATTATATATTGTATTGTACTAATTCTAAACTGGAGTTATTCACTATATTTTTCATTATATGATATATTCAAAGTTACTCCTATTAGATTTCTTTAGAGGTAGTAACTCTAAGAATTTAGAGGTATTTTTCTATATTAATAGAAAAACAAAGAAAATGAAAAAACTACTGTACTTTATTTCTAGAGCCACAAAAGTCAAATGAGTATGGTCATACGCAGACTATGATGGAAGAGACCTTTATATTTGGTGTACACACAGCTTTTCAATTTTGTTATCATATTTACCATATCATGTTTCACAAATGGGATCAGACATGGATGTAAAAAAAAGACATGCTTTCAACAAGCAAAATATTTTATGGGAAAGAACAAAATTATGTAAAAAAATAGTGTCTTTTATTGACTTTTCGTCAATGATTGTCTATGTGTTATAGTGTACATTTCAAATATGTCTCATCAAACAAACAAGCAAAGAGTTGTACTTTGCACCATCATAGAGGAACTGTTCAACACTTACTTTGCACCATCATTGGGAACTGTTCAACACTTTATGTTTCAACAAGTTACCCACTTCTAAACAATCAAAAGAATTAAGGGCCCGTTTGGTTGGGGTGTATGGGTATAAATCTATAACTTTGAAAGTCATTAGTGTTGTTTGGTTGGCTATGGGGCCCACCACAATGGATTGAGGATACTCAAACGCTGAAGCTTTCTCATATCTTGTATGTGCTGGTTTATCATACCCTTCATTACCATTCCACCTTATACCAACACTCATACTCATTGTGATTCATACCAACAAACCAAACGCACCCTAAGTAATTCCATAGTTTCATTAGATAAACTTATGATGAATAACTGGACATAAGTATGGTTTTATATGATAAATGAACCAAGTGGTTAGACAAAATAAACTATAGATTCTTGTAAATAAATAAAAATTAAGAAACATAAAATACACATGCAACATGTACTCCTGCAAAAAAAATGTTATGTCACCCATGTTGCAAGTAAAATTTTAGGTCTCTTTTAATGGCTCAATGCAAGCTAAATTCCGATTGACGCGGTTGGTGGTGATGATCTGGTAAAATTTGTCAAACGTTAGATAACGTGTACGACAAGTGAAGAAAGTTGAACAAAATGAGTAAAAAGGTGTGACTTTAAACTAAAATATACTCTTAATAATATATATCCATGAAAAGCTAACTTCACTTTTGGATTGGTAATTAGATACTCCTAATATACATGAGTCCACTTGGGCCGTGCATATGCACGGCCGAAAATACTACCTAGTTAATATAATAGTTTCAAGAGTCAAGGTTCGTTTTGTTGTTTCTAGCATGCACAAACTCTCTTCAATAGCAACATAAAGAGTCTGTCTTAAGATTGTAGTATATATTAGGTGTATCGCTATAAGAGACAAATAAATCATAATATGAAAAACATAAAAGTGTAAAAAACGATACCATACTTCTTTTGAATACTGAGACTCAAAAAGACAAGTAAGGAAAATGTTGAGGCATGTGATGCTCACAGTTTCCTTAAAACAGATTCGTCCTCTCCACAGTGCTTGAGAATCATGAACGTCTATCTCCAAGGATACAACAACAACGGATAACCCCGTTAGCACAAACGAGTTATCAAGGCGAACCAAAATGTGTCTTCCCTCTATTACTAATGATTACACAAAGAAACAAGATACACGAACGGAGAGGATATGAATAGTTTTTTCTTGGTGTATGAAATGAGAGAATAACTCTCAATTTATAAGGAATAAGGATATGAGAGAAATGGTCACAATTAATTCACACAATTAATTTCACTAATGTGCAATGAATCAAAGTAAACCCACAAATTAGTTTTATTTTCAATTCACAT
Source organism: Chrysanthemum lavandulifolium (assembly GCA_022545495.1). Classification (NCBI taxonomy): domain Eukaryota; kingdom Viridiplantae; phylum Streptophyta; class Magnoliopsida; order Asterales; family Asteraceae; genus Chrysanthemum; species Chrysanthemum lavandulifolium. Next base: position 217,978,855 of record CM040238.1, read on the forward strand.
TAGTATACATAATGACATTATCAATTGTCATTCAAACCATGTTGACCACATTTTTCCAACAGTTTTAACTAATGGTCTTCACACATTTGAATCACATAGACATGGCATATAAGTAGGCATGATATACCGCATAAACAGTGTTTTTAGAGTGATGAGGTATGTCCTCCTTCAGAAACTTCGGAGGAGACAATCACAATTAACTCCAAATGTTTCTAAGACAAAACCAATCCATGATGAGGCATTGTTTGCTCAAGAGAGGAATGTCTGCTCAGGAAAGCAATGTCTGCTCATGAGAGCAATGTCTGCTCAGGAGAGCAATGCTTGGTCATGGAGCAATGCCTGCTCATGAGAACAAGAAACCGTCAGAGAGAGCAATGCTCGCCACGAGAGTTGCTCGTCAGAGAGCAATGTCTGCTCAGGAGAGCATTCTCTGCTCTGGAGAGCTGTTTACTCAGGAAGCATTGTCTACTCAGGAGAGTGTGTATGCTCAGGAGATAGAACATTATCTTCATCAGAACTAGTACGCTGACAACGGACACACATTGTACGATGATGTACGAATAGCACAGGCGTCTGGTCCACAACTAGCACAAAGAAACTTTGACCCTGAAGACCAAGTCTGGTGCTCTTCAGCGCTTTAAGTGTTACCCCTAGAAGACAACTTAGCTTCCACAAAGCTGGTGTCGTGGAGCTAATCACATGTAGTATAAAAAGAATTGTTCACACACATGAAAGAGCACCTTTTTCCCACACACTCTCTGAGACAGACGTCTCACCATCCTTACTCCACTTTACTTGTTACTTATCACTCACTTATACCAAGTACTTACTCTCACGCTGGAGCTTGGTCTCAGATTAAAAACCCGGGGCGAGCTAACTGTGTTTTCTCTTATTTCAGCCTGCAAGAAGAAGGAACTACCGCGGAGTCTCCTGAAGCTTAGGGTTGAAGAGCATCTACAAACATTTGCTCAAACATGGAGCAGGTGGAGATAAAAAAGTAAATTGAAAGTATTTCTTTTTCTCTTATTAAGTTGGAAAATGCAATAACCTTATTTCAAATTTTTTATTTCCGAGTTCTTGACTTAGATATAAGGAGAGAGTTAAGAGTAGATAGCCAACTCTATAATTACATGGCAAGATGTACTTGGTGAGCGTAATGACGTTGTTGCTGACATGAAGCAACAAAAATGACAATACTTGACACACACTTTTTTTACTGGCATAACCTATAAGTCAATAAATAGTTAACATGAGCACCTTACAGAATGTGATATATGGGTAATAATAGCGGAAACATAATAAAACAATGACTATCTGTTACACCCACGAATGATAGTGGGCTAGGTTGTGGCAAGTGGTCCAGGAAAGCACCGGGTTGGCATGAGGAGTTCGTAATGGGGCTAGGACTTGTCTAACTCGTTTATCTGTTTGTTTAAGTTTATTACTACCTCCGTCCCAAAATTATAGTCCTCTATTGACTTTTTCAATTTTGACCTTAAATATTTTTATTCGTGTTATACAATAATTGATGAAAGATATACCAATGAGAATACATTTAAAACCCAATCCATTCATATATTTTTCATCAAGTATTATATAACACAAACAAAAAGTAATTGTTTAGGAATGTCTTTGTGTTTCATTAGGACAATGTCATTGTTCTAGAATCTATCTTGTAATCGACTTGTGATACAAGTTAGGGTTTATCTATTTATACCGTGTGAGACATTAACGAAAGTGAGTTTTGTGTCAAATAATTCTCTAGTCTTCTCGTCTTGTTCTTAGGAGCTTGCACACACTATATTGGTGCAACCTTGGTACGAGTCAAGTCGTATCACTATCACCATATATTCGAGCAATGTTGTAGGTTGCTATTTTATAGCTAGAACCCATTCATGTGTGAAACGGGTTACTATAAATAAAATAAATTATTTGACAGCAGTAGGTGCTTTTCAAGATACTAGATGAAGACCGTGCTTAGCCAAGATTCGGTTTTTAATGAGACAATTAACGATATGCGATATCGTGGTAAGTGTTTCATATAACGCTCAAAATAGAACGTGAAAAGATCTCGATGAGACCCGATTTACCGCTTGTATCGGTTTTAACGGCTCCTATCTCGTTCGTTTTGGATGACTTTAATTGGTTAATAAAACCGTGGCGACACCGGCTCCGATTGAACACGTTGGTCCTATCCGGTTTTCAAAACTATATGTAATCAACTTGTTAGCTTGTATGAAGTTTTGTGTGTTATTAATTTGTATAATGTGTATAATAACACGTACTTTTCATTTTAGGGTGTTTAAAAATATCATTAATTAGTGTGTTTAATTATTTTATATTTTGATATGTTGTAGCTTCTTTAAATTATACGTTATGAAAATTTTATTGTACCTTTTAGTGAGGGTGTTTTAATTGGTTGTTTTAATTTGGTAGATGTGCTTATAATTGTTTGTACAATGTGAATAAATTATTGTCTTTTAAGAATGAGGTGTTTTAATAAGCAGATTAATTACACTACGATTTCTCTCATTTGACCAATTTCAACAATTCAATTTTTTAACTTTTCACCTTTGACCATTTTTCTATTATATGTAGTATAGATGTTGCCTTCTAACATCCAAAGAAATCTTTTCTTTTGAAATATTGATTTAAAAAAAAATGTAAGTTATTATCAAGAGTTTAGAAACGTTTGCACCAAACATACCGTATGAAGCACCTCTTACAAAGTTGTAGCTTTTGATAACTAAATTATCCACATATAATGGGTGTATCCTATCCCATTTCTTGAAAACTCAAAATTTTTGAAAACTTAAAATTTAGTTAAGAAAACACACAAAAATATAAAAGTTGACTATTAATGTAAAAGTTGACTTAAGAATACATAAACTAAAACACGGTTTATTAATAAAAGACGAGTATACGTGCATAACAACGATATTTTAAAACGGCATATAGTTATAATTATAATTTGATTAAGTGTATTATGTAACTGCCACTACAACAGTTTCATAGGGACCCTCCACACATAAGGTCTTCAACTCTTCACGATCTTGGATACAATCAGTTAGCCCCATAATCATCCGTTTCATTTACATAGACAGTTTGGTGACTTGGTCCAAACACACAATAAGCCCAAAACAAGGTAACAAGTAGGTTATATTATAGGGCCGTGAACCCAATACCAGCCAGTCCGAATCTGTATGTCGTTTTACAAAAGAATCTCAATCATCTCAAAAACCCCAAACCCCAAAATTTTATTCCCTTTTCTTCTTAACAAAAGCTGCTGCTCTTCATCCTTCATCTCCACATTCAATCGGTATAAAAACCTTCATCTATCTGTATTTACACTTCATTATTTACCTGTTTTCACAGCCATTACATTCAATCTAATTCACACTTGTTAACTTATATATATATAATTTTTTTTGCATATTCTGTATGTAATTGAACTCTTTATTGTAAAACCGCTATATAACTGTATTAACAATCTTCTAATTGATCTGTAACTGTTTAACAACGATATCGTAACGCTAGTTTACCTGTTAACTTATTTGTTCGTATTTCCGCATCATCTATTTGTAAATTGTAACTGAACTTGTACATTCTTTTTAATTCATGACTGTTAACTGATTTGCTTAAATTTATGTGGTTAGATATAGTTTAAAATCTCTTTTGACGTCGAATAGTATGCAAAATGAGATTGTAATATTTGCGTAATAAGACGATACGGTTTAGGTTTATTCGTCGGAACTGGGATATGTCTGTTTCAGTTTGCAGCCCAAGTTTTATTTAATTAGAAACTGGGTCAGGTAAACCATATTACACATGTCCGACAATACGTATTACAAATTGCTTAATCTGTAGCTGCTCGCTACATCAATTTGATGTCACTTTTTAAATACAATTTTGCATCACATTGTAATGATACATCATATGTAATTTTCGAGTATTAACTTATTTGTTTCAGCTCATGCGTAATGTATATGTGATTGGACTCGTTATGTGATTATACATGTAATTTAACACTATTCGTGATTGCTGACTGATTTGTTATAATTGAAGTTTAATTAATGTGTAATTTGATGTTATGCTGGAGGATTCGGTATTTATTTGTATAGATTAATAATTAAATTATGTCAGCTTGGATATTTAGCTAACGAAATTGTAATATTAGGGCAAAGAAGATCCAATTTAGGTTTTTCTCGTCGGAAATAGGAGCAGCCACCATGTCGGGTGAGACTCCAGTGAATACAGATGTGAAACTTACGGAAGAGGAACTTGAGAGGAAGAAGAAGAAAGAAGAGAAGGTAATGGCGGTTTAGCTAGTAAATTTGAGTTTAGCCACTTTTTGTGTCATGTCGTTTACATATTTGCTGTTTGGGTATGCAGGCGAAAGAGAAAGAATTGAAAAAACTAAAGGCTGCACAGAAAGCTGAAGCAGCTAAACTTAAGGTATTGTTACGTAATATCTTAATTTAGTGAATTTGCTTATGTATATGGATTTGAAGTAATTTGATTTTGATATTGACTTGATTTAATTGATTTGGATTCAAGGCTCAACAAGGCTCTACTTCTTCAAAAGCCAGTAAGAAGAAACACGAGAGAGCAGATGCAGGAGAGGACAATCCTGCAGACTATATTGACCCACAAACACCTGCGGGTGAGAAGAAGAAACTTTCTCCCAAAATGGCAAAGGAGTTCCTTTCCGATGAAGTGGAGAAATCGTATGTCTTATTGCTTATTAGTTATTACAAAATCAATCCTCTTCCAAGTTATTTGCCGTCTTTTATCAGTAATTTATTGCTTACTTTGAAATTATTTATTGGTAGATGGTACGCATACTGGGAAAAGTCAGGTTTCTTTGTGGCAGATGCTAACAGCGATAAACCGTCTTTCACAATCGTGAGGCTCTTTCACTTTACATTTTAAGTTCTCTGGTCTAACATTATATTTAGATTTACCATTTTTAGTATCAGAAATTTGCCTTCTATGTGGGACCTTCAAGTTGTATAAAGTTCCACATATACATATTATACTTGCTAAAGGATGTTACAAGTCCATTGATTAGTATAATTTGTTTATAAACGTCTTATGTGAGTAAAATTGTAAATGCAGGTTCTTCCACCTCCTAATGTAACTGGAGCCTTACATATTGGGCATGCTCTTACTGCAGCTATCCAGGTTTGATGAGTTACACCCATCTTATCTATCGCCATTATTATTATTTTTTTTCAGTTTCCCTCATTTAAGCTGTAATTACTTATCATTTATGCAGGACACAATTATTCGTTGGATGAGAATGTCTGGATACAACACTTTATGGGTGCCCGGAATGGATCATGCAGGGATAGCAACTCAGGTTGATTTGACTTCTAAAAAACTAGTGCTGGTATTATAGGTGGAAAAGGGGCATGTGGGTTGGGTTGTGTCACGGGTCAGAATAGGTAATCTTTTTGTTATGTGCCGGTTTGAACTGAAATTTTGTAAGTTTCTTTTATTATTCTTGTGTCACAACTCACAAGTATGATTAAAAGGTTATATTGTTTCAACAATAATCAGTAGTTTAAAGAAAGTGATATAGGATGCTTTATGCATTAAGTATACACTTCAGTTGATGTTTGACCATTTTAAGATAAAATATAACCGAGTTGGACTATTCTTTAGTAAATTAAGTTGGAATTGCCACTTTGCCTTCCCTAATTAATAACTGGTATGGCTATTGGGATACAATTGTTTATCACTCCTTTTATCCATTCTATGTCCTCCAATATGTGTGTTGTTAGTTTCTTATACTCATCTGACACTGCCTTCGCTTATAGGTTGTGGTGGAGAAAAAAATCATGAGAGAAAGGCAATTAACTCGTCACGATGTGGGCCGAGAGAAGTTTGTAGCTGAAGTGAGTTTGAGTTACATATATATTATTTATTAGAAGTTATGATTGTTAGACTTACTTCTGAAGAGTTGCACTATTTTGGTATTGGTGATAGGTATGGAAGTGGAAAGAGGAGCATGGAGGCACTATATTAACACAGCTCAGGCGTTTGGGTGCATCCTTAGATTGGTCGAGGGAGGTAAAAATTCAGCAAGCAATTTTTATTGTTGCCGGTTTCATTTGAATTCTGAACCTAGTTTTTTATGTTCATTATTATTTTGGTATTTAATGGCAGTGCTTTACAATGGATGAGAAAAGGTCAAATGCCGTAACAGAAGCATTTGTCAGGCTTTATAAGGAGAAACTTATTTATAGGTACCATTGACATTTATAAGGTTTATCCCTCCTGCTGTTTGTCAAATTGGTTTTGATTTTTCTTTACTTGAATCAGTATATTGTTTATCTTCCGCTTGTTAATTTTCTGAGGTGGCAAATTGCGTGGGCTGAGTAACAGGCTAAAATCGGCTTGGGCCCAGACATACAATCTTTGTATGGGGTCGCGGTGATTGAACCAAGACACTTTTTGTCGAAAATATATGTTTTTCTTTTGGTAAATATAAGTGCAGCAACTATGATAAAAACTTTATTGTCAATCTCACTGTTTTGAAGAAATGGTCTACGAAGTTCTTTTGTATTAAAAACACACTTTCGGAAACTCTTTACTCATTTAACCTGTTAAAGATTAAACGGAAATTGAACCTACCAATTCATCAGGAATTAGGTCAAAATTCTCACCTCTATTTTCTGTACAAAAAACTTAGATTTTCTTATATTATCATTATAGGCATGTGGAGACCTTGATTAAGCTTTTATCAATTGTTGGAATTGGCATATCTACAATTGATTAAATCTGTAAATATATTTGACTGTCTTTTCTTTTTCTTTAAATTCAGAGATCTACGATTAGTCAACTGGGATTGTGTTTTGCGGACAGCCATATCAGATATCGAGGTAAGCAAAGCGACCTTCTTTTTACATGTAGCGGTTGTTTGGATGTGCATTTTGGAAGGGGTTATGTTATTCAAAAAATTGGAATCCAAACTATAAATTTAGTTATGCTAATCAGTTTCAAAATGTAAATCTTAAGATCCCTGTAGGTGCGAAATTATATCTATTCTAAAAGTTTTGCTGATCTGTTTTTTAGGTAGATTATATTGATATCAAAGAGAAGACACCTCTGAAGGTTCCTGGGTATAAAAACTTGGTGGAATTTGGTGTTTTGACATCATTTGCATACCCACTAGAGGAAGGTCTTGGTGAGATTGTCGTGGCTACTACTAGAGTTGAAACAATGCTTGGAGATACCGCTATTGCTGTTCACCCTGAAGACCCAAGATACAAACATCTTCATGGAAAGTTTGCTTGTCATCCATTTAATGGAAGGAAACTTCCTATAGTTTGTGATGCTATACTTGTTGACCCCAAATTTGGAACTGGTGCAGTCAAGGTAAAATGATTTGTTAGAAAAATACATGTGGCAAAATGGGCAGGTTGGTTGGCGGAACATGTTATTGTTTATAGTGGGTTAAAATGGTCGGGTTGAGTTGGACCAACACAGGAACACTCCTTTATACTTCTTATATTTCATTATAAAAGTAGTGTTGAATAAGGAGTCAAAAGTATAACTAGGATCATACCTTATATTGAAGCGATTTTGAATGTTTTTTTACACATTTGAATACACTTTTAATAACTGTCAACCCATTTGTCTTGTTAGAGATAAGAATGTAACCCATACCAGCGCATTTTTAGGTTAATGAGTCAAAATATCTCCTCTATTGATGTTCATGCAAACTGCTAGTGATTTTTCAAGTTGCTTATTTCATTATGATGTTTAAAAGGGTGTTATTGCAGATTACCCCAGCTCATGATCCAAATGATTTTGAAGTTGGAAAGCGACATAAACTGGAGTTCATCAACATTTTCACTGATGATGGGAAGATTAACAGTAACGGAGGTTCAGATTTTGTAGGGATGCCACGATTTGAAGCTCGTGTGGCAGTAACCGAGGCTTTAAAATCTAGGGTAATCTTACATTATCAATCTGTAAAATATGATCTGATAAGGATTCTTCGTGTTTTAATATCTATCTATTCTTTACATATAGGGACTCTATAAAGGGGAAGAGAAAAATGAAATGAGGCTAGGGGTTTGCTCTAGAACCAATGATGTGGTTGAACCTATGATAAAGCCTCAGTGGTATGTTAACTGTAAAAGTATGGGCAAGGAAGCTCTTGATGCAGTCACGGATGAGACAAACAAGAAAATTGACATAATTCCAAAGCAATATGTTGCTGAGTGGAAAAGGTCAATCTGAATAACTTATTTGATTTCTTTTCCTACCTGCAAGTTAGAGATGGCAAAATAAATGATTTGGGACGGTTTGTTTCTTCATTAATATATGTGACCAATGTATGCTTTGTTAAAATAGGCTAGATGCCTTGTAGAAGCCAACTACTTGGTAGCTGCTTGAGCCGCAGGATGGATGGTCAGTCGGTCGGGTAACAGGTCAAAAGTTGTGTTGGTTAAAAAGTTCTAAAAAGAGCCTGGTTAAGTCTGACATGCAAAAAACATCATTACAACGATAATCTATAGAGTAAAAGCTATTGTGGGGATTGTATGCTCTAAAATATATAGCTTGTACGCCTTTCCACTTGTGCCCCTTTTAAGATTTTTTGAGTCATCAGTTTGAGATAAAACACTACCCAAATCAACCCATTTACATAAATGGGACAACTCCACCTCTAGTAGCTGTTCAGTTTGTCAGTTATCATTCATTCTGTTATCTCAATAGCTACAAGCTCTTATAAATTAAAGGTTTATTGCATTTGCATTCGACAGATGGCTTGAAAACATTCGTGATTGGTGTATTTCAAGGCAGCTATGGTGGGGCCATCGTGTTCCTGCATGGTATGTTACTCTAGAAGAAGACAAACTTAAGGAACTTGGGGCCTACGAAGACCATTGGGTGGTTGCAAGAAATGAGAAAGAGGCGGAGATGGAGGCTAACCGGATCTTTGCAGGGAAAAAGTTTCATTTGGCTCAAGATCCTGATGTTCTTGACACCTGGTTTTCTTCTGGGCTTTTCCCACTATCTGTACTGGGATGGCCCGATGAGACCCAAGATTTGAAGACTTTTTATCCAACTTCTGTTCTTGAAACCGGGCATGATATATTATTTTTTTGGGTTGCTCGAATGGTGATGCTTGGCATGAAATTGGGAGGTGATGTACCTTATACGAAGGTAATATTGTGAACATATAAAATCTCTAATGTTAGCAATAAATTTTACACTAGTTTAGTCTAGAAAAAGAATCTTTTTGGAATATACTCTCACTAAACCTTTTGAACTCCAATTTAGACATTAATTTTTAGTACTCAGTATTTTTTAACTAATTTATCTAAATTACATAATGATTTATTTCAATGATAATTGTTGTATGTTTTAAAAGGTATATCTTAATCATATTTTGTTTATTAAAAATCCACATCGGCATGTCCACCTCCATGCCAGCATGTTAACGAGTCAAGAGGTTATGCAATGATTAGGATGGAAAACTTTTACTAATTCAAATGACATGGGTGTTTAAAGACAGTATATTACAATAAACAGAATATAGCAGGTTGCTAGTCTGTGACATTATCCCTTAAATTATTGACTACTCTAAAAAGTAGAGCTATTTAAGAATTGATATTTAACTATTGTATAGGTTTATCTACATCCCATGATTCGTGATGCACATGGGCGGAAGATGTCCAAATCTTTGGGCAATGTAGTGGATCCTATTGAAGTCATAGAGGGAAAAGAACTGAAGGAGCTTCACAAGAGACTGGAGGAGGGAAATTTGGATCAAAGTGAATTGAAGGTTGCCATAGAGGGACAGAAAAAAGACTTCCCTAAAGGCATCCCTAAATGTGGTGCAGATGCACTTCGATTTGCTCTTGTCTCGTACACAGCTCAGGTACCGTCTCTTTAAAGTATAAACTGAAGTTAATGGACGGGCTGGGTTATGGGTCAATCTGTCAATACATGTATTTATGGTACGGACCTGAAACACTCCTTTGTCCAAAGTAAAAACTAGTTGTTTGGAGATAAATACAATCTATGTAGTCTCGGTCTATAATATGTTCTTTTGGTAAAATGATTTGAAGGTTTTACGCGTTAAAAAATGGACTTTGGGTGACTTTTGTCTATCTTAATATTTTTTTAGTATTTTATTTGACCCCTTTGATCCAATAAAAGGGTAATTTTTGGTATTGGTTGAAATGGGCCAAATTGGGTTGTTGAAACTTTATTCTTTTTAATATTCAGCCTGTCAGTTATAATTACAAAAGTTATGTTATTTTAATAATGGTCTAATTTTTCGTGTTAAAGATTTAGAAGGGTTTGGGCTTTGAAAATACACTTTGGGCCAGTTGCAGCCGTTTGACCAGTTAGCTTCATTATATTTTATTTTACGGCTCTCTTCCATATATACCCAACTTAAACATCATAGTTCCATATTTCCCCAACACATGCTTTAAAAGCATTGTACTTGTGCGCCAAAAACTTGTGTTTTGGGTAAATATAATTTTTTAATTTAAATTAATTAATTAATTAATTTTTTTGGGTAAAAGAAATTTTGAAATTTTACCCATTTATGTTGAGAATATATAAAAGCTTTGGGGTTATAAGTGGTAATGTTTTGGTACGGTCGCAAGTTTGCTCAAAACAATGTATGTCCAGAATATTTTGAATTTTCTTAAAATAAGTGGTCTGTTACATGAGTATATGATTATAAAAAAATATCTAAAATAAAAAAAGCTAATTAAATCAAATGATTTTGAACTATAAGATACACTTGGCTTTTGAACTATTTGATCTGTTTCTACCTAGCTAACTTTTCTTTACCGTTTTTAGCCAACTTATAACCTGAATCGATGTATTCATAAGTTTATTGGATCGATACCAACTCTAGTTTTTATTAGTTCCTTTCTTATTAAGCTGTTTATTTCTCTCACGTGGATACTGACATTGTGCCGTTGCATTATTCTAGTCTGATAAAATAAACTTGGACATACAACGTGTGTATGGATATCGACAATGGTGTAATAAACTTTGGAATGCTATACGATTTGCGATGAGCAAACTTGGGGATGATTATACCCCACCGTCAAAGATAGTCCCAGAGAACTTGCCTTTTAGTTGCCAATGGATACTTTCTGCTCTGAACAAAGCCATCTCAAAAACAATATCATCATTGGATGCGTACGAGTTCTCAGACGCATCGACTGCTGTATATTCTTGGTGGCAGTCTCAGCTTTGTGATATTTTCATTGAAGTCATCAAACCTTACTTCTTTGGTGACGATGCATCAAAAACATCTGCAAAGCGTCATGCACAAGATACTCTATGGGTATGTTTGGAGAATGGATTAAGGTTGCTCCACCCTTTTATGCCGTATGTTACTGAGGAATTGTGGCAACGACTTCCATCACCAAAGCATTATTCACGAGAAGAGTCCATTATGATATGCAAATACCCGTCAGTTATGGAGGTTAGAATTGACTAATTTTGATTTTCCTTTTTATAATTTTGACTAATATCTACTCAGCACTAGTCGGATCAAATCAAGGCAAGATGTCACTTATATTTTTGGGATATACTTTTTACAGTCCTGGACAAATGAAAACGTGGAGTATGAGATGGACATGGTCGAGTCTGCTGTGAAATCACTCAGATCAATTAGGGCAAACCTGCCCGCTGGTGAAAGAAATGAAAGGTACTTGGCTTACTAAATAGTTCAACTGTTTATATCTTTTGTTCTATATGATCTATAATCCATGCCGCTAGAGGTGGCAAAATTGTTGGGCAAGGCAGGTTAAGTAACGGGCTAGCTGTTACCTTTTGGCACTGGTTGAAACAGCCACATCCGGTTAATTTAACTTTTTGCTCAGAATTTGTTTATTCTTATTAAAACAATAATTTATAAAATATCCAGCAGTATGAATACAAAAATGTTATATTATGCTTATAATAATCTAAAAAATACAATTATCTAATAGTGGTTTTATGCATTAAAAAGATACACTTTGACCTGTTCGAGCCTTTTGACCTTTTTTTATAATGCTGTTTTTTTGGTTAATTACTTAAATCGACCATATTTTTTGTAATTTGGTAATTGTCATCTTTAAGTTGCTTTATGAGGTTGGTTTTGTTTTCAGTGTTTTTCTACAAGTTTGATTTTCTTCCCAGTTTTTTAAACCCATTGGGTTCTTGTAAATCTGCTGATGGATCTGAATCATTGATTGTATATTATGCATGTCTATCTCTGGACTTTGTTATAAAGAACGTTCTCTTGTTTTCAGGCGAGCGGGTTTTGCAGTTTCTCGAACTGATCAAATTGCAGACCTTCTCAAACAGCATGAAATGGAGGTTTTAACCCTAGCCAACTTATCATCGTTGACGGTATGCACATTGATCACACTCGCATATAATTGCACTTCATTCTAGAATCTCGTTGACATGTTCAGTTTTTGTCTTATGTTTTCTGATTTGATATTTATGACACATTTTTAAGCTCATTTTTTCTTGTACAACACACTTATGTCTTATACTTTCGATTTACAATTTTCAGGTACTTACTGAAAATGACGCTGCTCCCACCGGATGTGCAGTATCTGTGGTAAACGAAACACTTACTGTTTATCTAAAGCTGCATGGAGCTATTGATGTTAACAAGGAACGTGAAAAGCTCAACACAAAGTTGACAGAGTTACAGAAGTAAGAACTCTAACCAAACCCATCATTACTGATTTCAAGCATCTTGTAATTAAATATCACTCATATATATTAGTGGGGGATGGGTATTTGAATTTCTTCTAGAGTTGACAAGATAGGCGTGTCAGCTTGGTTCAGTACATGTCAAAATACTTTCTATAATTATAACCTAAATCATTTGAATAAAAGTATAAAGCATTCTATGAGGTTGTATGCATTTAGAGTTTATTTGCACATTGTCGAATCTGTCACCTATGACTTGTATTAGCAATATCATTTGTTGATCTTTCCATGTTTCACCAGGCAAAGAGATACTTTAAACAAGGCAATGAGTGCTAAGAGCTATGCAGAGAAGGTTCCAGCCCATATTCAAGAAGAAAATGTTGCTAAACTCGCCACACTAATGCAACAACTACTGTCTCTTGAGGAAGCTTCTAACACTTTGAACGTGAAGTAAAAGCTCCAAATTCATAAATCTAAGTCAAAGTCAGTTTTCCTCTTTGTGTGTATTCTTTTTACGCCACACTTCAATAGATTTTGAGTGAATGCCTTTCAATGTCAGATGAAACACGCGGATGATGGGATCATCGAGGCATTCATTGAAATGTTAAATTGACAATAGTTGAAATATTTTACTTGGATCATGTTGGAAGTGAAATTGATGGAACAAATTCTGATAGTGTGTGGATTATGTGAAATTTTGTTGGACTAATTGTATTTTTAGTTTTTCACCTTTATATTTGAATTTCAATTAAAAGTATATACTGAATCTGTTTTTTTTGGGTAAAGGGGTTGTATCCGGTGAATATATTAATCAAAAAATGAGTTAATTACAAGATAAAGAAAAGGACGAGCCTCTCTTTAGCCACTCTTAAACAGCATAAACTACATAACTTAAATACACTTAAAGTCAGGACTACTACTTGACCTAATAAACAAGAACCACAATGAAATACATAAACTTGAGGACGAGTAGTCGTTCTTGTTTTTAATCCCTTAGCTACGTTGAGTTAACTTCGAAGCCATGAATATCATCGCATCTTGGCGCCACTGACGGGAGACCAGCTACACTGAGCCGAGAAGGAGCATTCAAAAAACAAATGCTCGTGAGTATCGGGTCACAACTTACATAATGGACAACGAAGCATGTTTACAGTATCTGTTTTGTGAGCCTATTTCATGATCCAAATGAGTGGTCTTCTCGAATTTATATATGTTTTTATAGTATAATAGTTCATTACATATATGTGCCTACAGCTTAAACTCACTGAGTCACTGAGATTTTTATGATCAACAGAATGCTCGTGCAATGCAAAAAGATCTAAAAATCAATGGTGTTTAGGGTAGGTAGTACCAATTTCTTTAATGATATTACACAAAATGAGTCTTGTTGTAAATCTACTGGCAGACTTAAACCATGTGGCGCCATCACAAGAAGCTATAGAAACCAAGTTACAGCTTATAGTAACTTATAAGATGCACATTTTTTGTCCATTTTAGGCAAGTTACGAACTTTCCAACTAGATACTTTCTCAGGAGTTGCAAGTCTTCTTCATCACACCTTAAGAGGCATCACGATACCATTTGAAAGATCGAAAATAATAAAATTGACTCGGTAAGCTCATTCAACTTAAAATTATGCTGAAAGACAACTCATGACTATGTGGCTCATAAACGTGTAAACAAATGAGGTTTTCTCCTTCCGGGGTTGTCCGGTGAGGGTGAGTCTTTTTGACACTTCCCTGGCCACCTACATTTGATTCCTTGAACTTGTGAGAAAATCGAGAGACTGTGAAGCTATTTTGCCAGTACATTATACAGTAACATCAAATATAAGATGTTTGAATTAGTTGGCGAATCATCGACCACTGGTCATTTTTTTTAAGCCAACTCCTTAAACGATTCATTACGTTTAACCCACTACATATTTAGTTGATTATAACCATTACTGATACTTATACCTCATGATAACGCTTAACTTTCACAGAAATAGATCAAAATTGTTCCCCAGAATTTGTATGACCTGGTATGCTGATTAAGACCCTCTCACATAATTTAAGTTATGTTTGATTCAACTTGGAGGATCTTGATTCCTGTTAATTAAATGATTTGTATGGTATACCCAGATGACTTGATTATGGCTAATCACTGTCATTCGCATTTTACAGCACCTTTTCAATCTAACAGCATCCGTAAAATGAAATTCCATGATTTTTCAGTATTATCAATATACTTCAGAAAAGGTCATAGAATTTAGGTACAGGAAACAAAAACATCAAACTGCAACCAAGATATCTAAAATCCAGAAATCAAAAATCAGTTTAATAAACCAATTTCTTAACAAAGTAATTTGACAATAATATCCTTCTTTAAAGGAGTCAAAAGTGCTCCCAAGTCTAAGTGACTAAACCAAAGCAAATCAAGCTATGTACCAATACGTATTGAGTGAGCCCTCCTGAGTAGCATCGCCTAGTAATAACCCTCCTCATCTACAATGAAAGACGTAAATTAATGGAAAATGTACTATATTCACAAAACCGAAACGTGTAAAACTGAAGGTGGCAAAATAGGCCGGCAGTTCAAAATGGTATAGAGAGATTGACCCAAAAAACACACGATTTACAACCAAGAAGTTTATTTTAAATATCGATTGTTAAAAATCATTTAATTTTGATTATAAGATACGTTTTTTTTTTATTAATATAATGAGGTTTTATAAATTACTAATCCACTTGGGGGAACTTTTGAGTTTTGATCCTTGCAACCAATTCAACCCGCTTATTAAAAACATAATCCAAATCCACCCATTTATTAACAAATGGGTCAAAATTGCCACCACTAGATAGGCTAATAATGCACAGATTAAACCAATAGGCTAATAATCCACAGATTAAACTAGTAGGCTAATAATGCACAGATTAGAGATGGAATGAGTGACTACCACCACCGTCATCTTCTGGGTTGTTCTCATCCTCATCATCATCAAACCCAATATTCTGCAGAGTTCAAGAATTAACATTAACTCCATCTGATCAACAGAATTAGAATTATAGGTGCAACCTCTAAATCGTTTAGGACCATAATTATTTACTTATAAGAGTTCAGAATTTTGGGAGGAGTGTTTAGTGTTGTGCTGTTAGCTTAACCTGGCACCGTTTTCCCCTTTTGACCGTACATAAAACTTCCAGTTTTGACTGATTACCCAATCCACCCAGTTTGTTACACAGGTAAAAGAAAGAAAAATCTAATAATGTATTAATTATTACAGAAAGAGTAGATTAGCTTTACGAACCTCTGTGTAGCCATCCTCTTGTTCGTCATCTTCAACATTTTCGTCTTCTTCTTCCACATCTTCATCTTCATCCTCTTTTTTTACATTGTCATCATCATCTTGACCCTAAGCAAAAGAAGCATATAACAAAAATTAATACCCAATTTCTTTCTATAAACCTATTTAAATTTGAATAGCTTTAAATGGAAAATTACCTTTATTTGATCCAGCTTCTCAAAGAGATCCAATCTCTGTAGGTCTGCCCCCAAAAAACAGTATTGTTATATACGTGACATAAATCAAAACTTAGAAGGGTAGATTTGTTCATTCACTAGTTAGTTAAATCATAACTTCAAAACAGACCTGACTGTGGATCCCATCGAACCTTCTTATTGTTACGCCTCGAATTCTTTGCAACTATTTAAGAATTAAAAAAAAAAAAAGTATCTTTAGTGGTGTTTATTGATTAAGCCATAAGGTGTAACATGTGAAACAAAATAATGTGACACCTTTATACATTATGTTTTACTAAATCCCGATGATTTACCTAGTTCTGAAGGAACATAGTCATCAGTCATCATCATAAAGTCTGAAAGTGGGCGCCTCTTTAGACCTCCATTCTCTGCCACCACAATTAATAAGATGGTTTATTAGACTTTAAAACGGCTAAAATGTGACATACAAAATCAAAAAATGGAGTCCGAAAAAGAATTAGAAGATAAATAACATAATATTTCCTAAAAACCAAACAGAAATCATCTAAGTAAATATAATTACCACTATTCAACTACCAAAACTGAGGCTGAATCAGTCCTGTGTATAAAAAATAATAGTTTAAGGAATGGAAGCTTACTTTCGGCTCCTTGACGGGCATCGTCCAAATGATATGAAGATGAAGTCCAAAACTTCTGCAAATCGTTATCCCATGACACTAATTTCCTTAACTGTTCATCTATTTCTTGAGGATTGACAGCAGGGAATTCCTTGATTTCCTGCAATGACAAATATATAAATTTTTAATATTAAACACCAAAGCATAGAAGATCATGCAATCTATATAACCTCTTCAATGCATGTATTATGTGTATCATCTCAGAGTCAATACACAGCTAAAAAGATCAAGACTTGTAACGGTTTCATGCTATAACAAAATCGATTAAACACAATCTCGCGTACAAAATATTTCAGCCGGCGCTCAAAAATCAATTTTTTCATGGTGTAGGACAAAAACTAAAGATCTCAGTTACTAAATACTATCAAATTGTATGCATTTGAGATTGTGTATAAAAACTGCTTTAAGCTTTTTTAAATAATCCGACAAGCAGTTTGGAATAAGCAACTCCGTTACTGATTACACAGATTACACAGAAACTGCCTATTTCACCCTCATTCAATCAAAAAGCAGTTTTGATAATTGATCCCAAACACCCTCAAAACTATAATCTGATGTATCATAATGCAATAAAAGCAACAATAGAGAGAGTTTTGGATTGGTTTATTAAAGCAGATTACGAGTTTCAAACTGCGTAACACTCACTTTGTTCATATAATTTCTCAAACACTGTTTACAGTTATCTGCAAACGCAATCATGAAATAACCATAATCTACTCCAAACCACAAAATCCCAAACACCCTCTTAATAAGCAATCAAGAAGACCCTTTATATCAAATATCAAGTACAATATTATGAAGTATAGTTTTTAAACTTATTATATACTTTTAATAATTAGATAAGCAGTTTTGAATAAGCAACTCCCATACTGAGTATGCAATACTGCTTTTTTCACCCTCACGTGACAAAAAAAAAACGTTGAATAATTACTCTCAAACAACCTCAGAACTGCTTATCAGATAATTTCGAAAACAAGCAGTTTTAATAAGCAATAGCAAACATACCCTTTAATCAAGTAGTCATCAAGTACATTATCAGGGACAGACAACAATTGACTAGGTGTTAAACACAATTATTATCAAGGCTTTTTTACAAAAAGTAGCACTACGCCACTACCCCCCAAAAATCCATGGATGTCCGACCGAGACGCGCCCATTACATTATAATAAGCAATATCAACCCCTCCCTCCTTTAATCAAGTACATTATCATAGTTGTATGTTCTTTTAACAAATAACTAAGAACTTACTTACTTGTGTATTGAAAAAGCAAACTAACAATTTCACAATATATACAGCATAACAAATATCTCATAGACAGGACTTGAACCCACGACCATTTGGTTAAAAAAAAAAAAAACTTACAGGAAACAAAATATAGGGTTCTTCTTTGCAAGAACGTTGACTGGAACCAAAACCACCACGACCACGTCCTCTTCCACCTCTCCACACCATCTCAAATTAACCACTTAGATTTTTTTACCCTGATTTGTTTTAATGAAAACTGATGGACTGATGACGGTAAGAAATCAATGTTATGTTTTTTTCTTTATATAGGATGTTTTTGTGTTTATGGGCTTTTATATCCAAAAAAAATTATAAAGGCTTTAAGGTTATGGGCTTTATTAAACTATACCTAATTTTTTTTCATTGAAAAGATTTAAATCGGCGGAGAAATCTAACTTCACGCACTTGTGGTTGTCGAGTGTCGAGTAACTACTTTTTAGAAGGTCAACGCCGATTAATGTTTAGTTGTTTTTTATAAATCGAAAAGAGTTAGGGACTAAACCCATCATCTATTTCTTTTAAAGTCTTTTTTCTGACTTACAAATACATTTACACTAGAGAAACAAGCGCCTCAAAATTGCCTCCTTTGAGGTTTGAACTAATTGTCTATCAGTAAAAATAAATAGATAAGTTTTACCGAGTTTATTATGCTACATTTATTTAAGGTTATTATTACAGATTTTATATAATTATTAATTAATTAGTTAAAAATAAAACTATCATTCTGCAAAAAGTAAGTAATATATAACATTAATGATTATGCTTATGTTAAAAAGTTCTTTTCCCCTTTTTTTGAATACGTTAATTTTAGTATAGATGAAGAATTATTTGACGATACAAGTTATTAAAAAGATTCAACTATGCGATTTTTTTTTATGCGCCGGTAGATGCTAAGTAACTTTTATTCGGGTCAGTCTCAAACGATGTTCAACCATTTCTCGTAGAAGCCTCCCTCGTCTAGGATACTTACACGGTTGTGTTAAAGGATTAGTTAACTTGTCATATAGGCGTTGAGGTTTTTCTTTGTTCAACTTATATAGAGAAAGTAGATTTATGAATCAGATGTACGTAATTTAACTGAGGTATATGAAACTATTTCCGACTCTTTTAGCAACTTCAAATATGTATATAGCGAGGTTTAAAACACGTGTTGTCAGAGGTAAGAATTTTAGATTAGATTATTTGATGGTTTAAGTTGTCATTTTATTATTATATTAGTTAAAACATTTGGCGAGCTGTAAACTATATGTCTACATATATTGACATTAAACTTATCTATATAAACACAAGTCTAAATTTAACTACTTGGATAAAAGTCATTATTATGGAATGAATGTCCATATCACTTAGGATATTTTTGTTAAAAGTGGTGTGTGAAATACACACCAACACTTCATCGCTATTGGAAAAATGAGTTTTTAAAAAAAAGAAAGCTCACCGCTCTTTGCCAAACGATCATTAAAAATCAAAAAGCTCATTGCTCACCGCTCATCGGCCCAAAAAGCTCCGTGCCAAACATAGCTTATAGTGGAAAGTAATATTTGTATATTATTTCACAACACGTTATCAGTACGAAAGCTTAATAGGCAAAAATACGGGCAACCATGAGATAGAAATTGATTCGACGTCGCTAAAGTCCATGATTCGTGTTTCAAAGTAACAAGATATACACTTTCTATAGGAGGAAGATTGACTCTCCTTAAATCGGTTTTAGGCGCGATTCCTATTTATCATATGTCCATTTTTAAAGTGCCTATGAAGGTGCTGCAGAATATGGAATCAATCCGGGCGCGGTTTTTTAATGGCATGGAGTTAAATTCGAGAAAATCGAGTTGGATCAGATGGAGAAATGTGATGGCTTCTAAGGATACAGGAGGTCTTGGTGTTTCGAGTTTATTCGCGCTTAAAATGGCCCTTTTGTTCAAATGGGTGTGGCGGTTTACAACCCAAAAGAATGCGTTATGGGCTAGGGCCATAAAAGCGTTGCATGGTGAAAGTGGAAAAATTGGTATGAAAGCTAAATTGAGCTACCCATCTATATGGATTAGTATAATTCGGGAAGTCGAGTCATTGAAGTTGTATGGTAT
Organism: Chrysanthemum lavandulifolium; assembly: GCA_022545495.1. Lineage (NCBI taxonomy): Eukaryota > Viridiplantae > Streptophyta > Magnoliopsida > Asterales > Asteraceae > Chrysanthemum > Chrysanthemum lavandulifolium. The sequence continues at coordinate 217,999,087 of CM040238.1, forward strand.
TGATCTTCTAAGATATATTACTCTGATATTGGGTAATGGGATGAATACATCATTTTGGGAAACTACGTGGTGTGGTGATGTTGCTTTTAAAGATTTGGCCCCTAGAATTTATGCTTTGGAAACGATGAAAGGGATTGAGGTTGCGTTGAAAATGTCTCATGGAGGGTTGGAGTTTTCTCTTCATCGAACTCCGAAGGGTGGCATAGAGCAGGTTCAGCTGGAGTTGCTAAAGGAAAAGACAGATGGTTGTATTCTAAGTAATTCGAAAGATAGATGGTCGTGGTCCTTTGATGAATCGGGTGAGTTCTCGGTATCCTCGGTTAGGAAACTTATCAACGACACTTTACTTCCGAATGGTACTTCGAAGACAAGATGGATAATGGCGGTTCCAATCAAGATTAATGTCCATGCTTGGAAAGTTAAAAACGATTGTTTTCCTACCAGATTCAATATTTCTCGTAGAGGTATGGAGATTGAATCTATTTTATGTCCTATGTGTGAGAGGACGGTTGAATCGTCTAGGCATTTATTCTTCTCTTGCCAATTAGTTTGTGAGATTATGCATAAGATCACTCGATGGTGGGATATGGAGTACAAGGAGCTTAATTCTTATGATGATTGGTTGGATTGGTTGTTGTCTATTCGGCTCCTGATGAAGCAAAAATAGGCGTTCGAAGGTGTATGCTACATTGTGTGGTGGTACATATGGAATTGGCGCAACAGAACGATTTTCGGTCAAGAGATTCCTCCAAAGGCAATTATGTTTGATGAAGTTGTTTCTCGTTCTTTCTTTTGGATTCGGTTTAGAATCAAAGCTAGTTTTAGTTGGATTGAGTGGCTTAAAAACCCTAATCTTATTTCGTTGTAAGCTTCTAGCGCCTTGCTAGTTTTTTTCTATAATAAATTTGTCGTTCAAAAAAAAAGTCTCAAACATTAGTTATATATTAATGGGTAAAGTAAAATAACAACGTACTTTAAATTATCGAGTTGAACACATACTTTTTATCAACATATACACTTACGTACTTTCAATGTTGTTTCGACTTTACCATATTGTAATAAAATAATATTATTTAATATAATATTATATTAATATAAATCGGTCATATGGGTGAAGTTTGAACAAAATTCAAAGCACGCTGGTATATATGTTGATAAAAAGTATGTTTCAACTCGTAAATTCGAGAAAGTACGTTGTTATTTTATGGCTTTTAATTCTATATTAATATTACATTACTTGTTAATATTTGAAGTTCTAATGATACGAGAATACATTTTTGACATCACAACATTATGAATCGGAGGTTTCTGGGTGGAAAAATAGATTTAATTTTGCAGTCATAAGGTAGAAAACGATTCTCTATTCGGTTTTTCTGTTTTATTGTTATTGTGTTCTTATAAATCTTAATTGGTTTTTAAATTTTGTGAATCTAATATTAACCTTGCATTGCTTGAATAGATCTATCTATTCGTTGATACGTTAAGTTGTAGGTAATATCTTGGTACCTAAAAGTCGTCAAGGTCATCGTTAAATGTGAAACGTTATTATATCCGATTGATCTTATAATATGTTTTCAAATATGAGATATATTATACTAGTAGTGTATATATATATATATATATATATATATATATATATATATATATATATATATATATATTCTTACCGTGTTTACATTAAACTTTAAAATCTTATTGGTAATGAAAGATACGTGATACCATTTTAATCAATTGATCGCATGCACTACTTAATGCATGTATGCATCTTAAATTTTTATTAGTACATATATCATGGTTTATATTGAGTTTTGTGCATAAAAAAGAGACACAAAATGTAAAATAGTGAAACTAAGGGCCCGTTTGGTTTGTTGACGGGTTTAGGATTTGGATTTTGATTATGATTTTGATTTGAATTAGGATTTGAATTTGAATTTAATGTAGGAGAGAGAAAATATATAATTGATATATATCTGTTTGATTTATAAATGGGTTTGGTGTTTGGATATTTAATAAATTTTATAATAAAATAATAATTAAAATTCTTGTTTCTAATATAAAATAATCTTTGATTTGTACCATAGTCAAACCAAAAAATACATATAATAATGTGCTCTTTGTATTATTATCTTTCATTATATGAGGCAGGCCTACAAGTCAGAAAAGCAAACAAATAAACCCACTAAGCTGGTGAGGATTCGTGAAATCCATAATCTAAGGGTATGGATCAATATTTCAAAACCCTTATGCATGAAACAAACAATGTTTTTCACTCATAATCAAATACTTTGCATCAAAACCCTCAAAACAAACAACTTGTAAAGTTTTGATGGATGTGTATTTGTTGGAATCACTCCTAAACAGTACTTCAAGTATTTATATTTCATATGTAATAGGTAGCTTTATTATGGCCTTTATGTTTGTTTAATGTCAAGCTTATGTAGAAGGCCCATAAGCTTAGGCCCAAGCCCAATAAGGAATAGGGAAGGAGAGGGAGTGTTGCCCTAGCTCCTTGCCTATATAAACCATGTAATAACCCTCACTTGAGGGTTGATTGTTCAAGTTTTTCTCTCATTCACTCTCTTTGCATAACCGGTCATATTATTAGTGTGTGCGTGGGTGTTTAGCTTGTTCAATCGCCTCATCTCTTTCTCTATAACTTGTGTTTGTAAAACTAGTGACCTAACAGTGGTATCAATCGCCAAATAGTTGGGTGTACACTTTGTTTTTGAAGTTTTTTTGGTTTTGGGTCTTACGCGTAAAGATAACGCAATCTTTGGTTCTCTTAAAAACTCGTTTTTTACACTTTTTAATCCAAGATTCTTGTACTTTCAATGTTTTGAGGTGTTAAAATACTTGTTTTTGGCAAAAGTTTCAAACTTTACGCTGGATCTACGCTTTTAAGCTTGTTTTGTTCGTGGGTGTCGTTCTACGCGTAACCCGCTTAGCGCTTTTGGTACATCAAAATTCACATTTTGTGTTCTTTTGGTACTATTGAAGCTATTCCATAACAAAATCGGTTTAGAAACACATTTGGAAAAATCAAAGTTACGAGTAATTCTACGCGTATCAAACCCTAAAATTACGCGTAAGATTTTTCCTTGGTTTGATCTTCATTTTCCGGTTTATTCCGTGTTTTCTTACTTGGATAAGTCCGAAAATACGTCGACTTTGGATATCTTTTGCACCGTGATAGTGTAAAAGATCATTTGGCAAAACCCTAAAATTACGCATAAGATAAACTTACGCCAGAAACTCTACGCATAAGATTTACTTTACGCGTAAACTTAGGTCTACGACAAGGTAATCCCACGCCTAACTTTCACGCCTAACTTTTGTCTACTCATAACTTTAGTGCTTTTATCCTACTTACGCAGAAGCTAAATCCTCACGCCAGAACTCCTTATTGTTACGCGTATCTTTTGGTGTTTTTACGCATAAGTGCTACTTGGTTCTTGTCTTTTCTACGCCTAAGGACACTTCATCAACAAAGGTTCATTCGACTACAAAGATCCATTTTTACTACACAAGGTTATCAACATGTCTCAACCACCATACTCTAACTATTTCCCTTACACTTATCCTCAACGACAACAACAATTAACTCCACAACATCAACAATGGAATCAACAACAAGCTATTTATCAACAACAATTTAATCAACAACATACTCCACAACTTGGTGCAATTCCCCCACCACAAATGGTTCAAACACCGCCAAGTCTTCAAGTTCAACCCTACACAAATGATTATAATCAACATCCATCAAGGAACACTATGAAGGAACCCACTTGGTTTGCAAAGATGTGTGAAGCTTTAAGCAGCCAACAATCAATTCATGAAGCCGATCACTGATAGACCTCCAATGCTCACTCCAGAAACTACGATCAAAGGGTGATAAGGTTCTTTAGGTTTTGTGATCCAAGAAGCCACATGGAAAGTTCTTGTAAGATATTGGATTTCACATACACATCATAACATTAACACAATGAGCACATAGATGGTTTTAGAGAGAAAGAGGGGACATTCTAGTGAGAGAAACTTGTAGAATATTAGATTACCAAAGAACATCCAACCTCTACCTTGCAAGGTAGAGGGTATTTATAGGTTACAAACTAAACGACCTCCGACGGCCCTGGATCGTGGATACAGTGGGTAAAGACCCGACCTTCCTCCACGGTGTTGCACTAAACTATTTTAAGCTACTAACTAACTAATTAACTACATAAAAACGTAACTAATGACCAATCTACGAGCTAACTTGTGCTAGATAATAGTTGGGGTGACCGACTCTTCAATACTGGAATTATCTAATTCCTAACAGTTCTTAAAGAATGTTATCTTGGAAGGTCCATTTGAGATGCCTACCGTCATTGTACCCGGAGATCCAACTGCTGTTCCACCAAGAGATGAACAAACCAACATTGCTACTGTTGCAGATCTTAATCCAACAGAACTTCTACACTATGAAGCTGATGAGCTTGTAATGCAATATATCCTTTTAGGATTACCTAACCCAATTCTTCAAGTGTTGATGCTCAAAAGACCGCAAAGGAAATGGGAACATATTCATCTTCTTATGGAAGGATCTCAGACTCAATCGAGAGGACATGGAATCCAAAATTTACTTGGCTTATGAACACTTCATGATTGAACCGGAGAGACACTAGAGTCTTATCATCATCGTTTTTCGACATCATCAATGATTTGGATAAACAAAAATCATCATACCAAGAATTGCAAAGGAATACTAAGTTCAAAGTAGTCTTGGTCCTGAATGGGAGAAGTATGTCATTTTTCTCCGTCAAGCGAAGAATATGCATCATTCTACTTATGGATTGTTGTACGATTACTTGAAGCCTCATGAGAAGGAAGTTGATCGGGAAAGGATTCTCCGTGCTCAAATTGCTCCACCTACACATCCGGACAATCAACAACTTGCCTTATATGCTCAACAAAGTTATCCTCCTCAACAAGCAACTCAACCAACTGCCTCAGTTACATCAAATGATCAATCACAACAACCTCAACAAAATCAATTGGTTCCTTACAACAACAACAATGATCAAGCACTTCATAGTCAGACTAATGAGGAATCCGATCCGCTCAAGCATTGCAACAAGGGTTTGTTATGATTGCTAATGCTTTTAGCCGTTATACAAACAAATCCAACAATCGATTCGCTCTCATCCAATACACGAAATCAAGTCATGTGAACAATGGACGAGTTGAAGTTCGTAACCGTGGTTATGGTCGCCAAATGGGAGGTGGTCAAGGGTTTAATGCTATGGGTAGGAATAACAACGAGCTCAAGTGGTAGAACAGGAAATGCTCGAATGGGTTGAATGGTCTTCGATGCTACAACCGCAATGAGAAGGACACTGCTAATGCATGCCCAAAGCCAAGGACTAGGGGCGTGCTTATTTCAAAGAGGCTCTTCATTAGCTCTTAAGGATGAAGTCGGTGGATCTCTCACAAACAAAGAATGTAGCTTTGTGGCAAATGCACTCGATGATGATATGGAGGACTTGCGTGCCAATGCAAACAATTATGTTGATGGCTAATATGCATGAGTCGCACATGAGTGATACAGCCCAAGAGGATGACACCGATGGCTTGTCTCAGTACCGAACAAACCATCATCATATCTCGAACTCATATCTCGCTAATATCCGAATTCGCACGGATCGCATCGCTCAAAATGAGTCTTCTACATTTCTTTCTCGATGATTTTCAAGTTAACCATGTAGTTACATTTGACGATCAAGATGACCTTATGGTTTCCTTTGATAATCAAATTGACTCGGTCGCATTGAGGATCTAAAGAATGATCATGTTGAGACTCACGCTGAACAAGATGATCTGTTGCCTCATCCAGATTTTGCTCGGCTAATTCAAGACCATAAAATCAAAATGGAGGAATGTTATGCATTAAACAAGGACTTAAAAGCAAAAATGCATCACTAACCAAGGATTTTGAATGCTTACAAATGCAACTCAACTTTTCAAAACTCAAGAAAAACGTGAAAAGGTTTTGAAGCCACTTTTACTAAATCTCATCAAACGAAAAATATTTAGAGAAACAGATGCGTGATCTAGCCGCTCAAGAATGCTTTGTTGTCTCGAAAAGAACAATCAAACATGAACATAAAAAGCAAATTAACGTTCTCACCTTGGAAAATCAAAAGCTAAGGTCGAGTTGTTAAATTGTCAAAACAAGCCCGCATACAAAAAGCATTCAACGAATCGGGTAGATGACCTTCTTGAAGAAATTATCGGCTTGCAAAACAAACTTAAAGAGTTTAAAACTGTTGTTTACAAACATGGTGAAACAAGAATGACTATTGAAAAGTTTACCTTAAAACCCAATCCAAATGGATATGGAAAAATCTAGGCGACACAAACCAAAGCTTTCACTAAAATCATTCAAACCAACTCAAAGTTTTCAGGTCAAGTAATACAAAATTGATAATATCACATGAGTGTTGTTGAATACCATCGTCAAGAGGAATTAGATGCGAAGACGAGAGTCGATCAAAATTAAAAACGTTGTTTACAACAAACCTTTAATTATAAAACGCGGTCACTTTCGTCACACCAACGGATTCTTCTAACACACCAAAGGTTATCATCAAAACACCGAGTATTCAAATGTTAATCCCAAAATGTACTTTGCACAAACTTATGGTCCTTTACCTTCCATTAGTGAAGTAAACTCAAACCTCAAGATCGAAAAATACTTGATATTTTGACATTTTCATGGTCGACCTCAAAATTTTACAACATGAGATAGAATATCGCTCAAATCAAAGTTGAACATTTTCACTGCCTCGGCGTGAGAACAAAGAGACATTTTTCGAAAAATCTTTACCTAATGTTAAAACTTGAAAAGTTGTGCAATTGCACAGGAAAAGGATTTTCATAAGGAACTTGGGGTAATGAAAAACGCTGAGAAAATGTAAACATCTATTTCTAACACTAAACGCAAAAAAGCTGTTGAGAAAAGATGTTGATCGACTCTTGGGAGATGTTATCTCGCCGATATCCATAATGTTGTGTTACTTCATGCCTTGCCATTTGCATCCGATTATATCTCTCGCCGATATTGTTGAAAACGTTGTAATCGTTGAGAACACCGATAATGTGCTTCAGATCGAGTCTTTAAAAGTGAAAATAAACGATTACTCAATGAAATTTACAATGCAAACGTCGTCTTCATTGGTGTGAAAAGATATTCACAACCATCAACTTAGTTTTCAAAAGAAAATCGCCGCTTGAGTGCAAAATCTTCCGATCCTAAAATTGAGCAACCGGATGATCAAAACGTGTCTTTGAAAAGTCAAATCTCAAAATATGAACAAGAACTTTTAAAAGTTAAACAGAATATGGTGTCATATTTGATTTACTCAAAAGACTCGACTTGAAGCATCAAACGAACTTGATCACTATCTTGCTCACACTAGAGAAGTCATGAATTTTGTCGGTAATATTCGCTCGAAAATCAAGATTTGATTCACACTATCTCTAAGTTAAGAGAAATGTTAGGAAAGTATGAACAACTTCCGCCTCCGTGATTAAGAGATTAGCACCAACACACTTAGTAATCGTGAACCTAGAATTCCCACCAAAATCACAAGTTGCTTATGTGTTTCCTCATCGAAACAGAATAGTTGCATCTTTTCCAAACGTCCGCACTTCACGCCTAGGCACTCAATCGACAAATAGGAAGTTGCGACCTAAGAAAAGATCAATAAGGAATGCTAAAGTAGAAGAACACCCTAGGACTATGAATAAGACTCATGTTGCTTCCACTATAGATATTGCGTCTGCAAATGTAATAGCAATAGTGATGTAACGAATGCTAAACCGTTAAGTACTTTTGATATTCACCGATGCACCTTGTGTTATTTGTCTCAAGAGTATGAATTCGATTGTCATGACAAATGTGTTGCTAAAGCTATAATCTCTCGATTACGGAAACCTAAGAATCGGAATACCTCTAGGCCCACTAATCATTCTAAGTCCAGTGCTTGGTAGACCGCCTTCTTTAGATTCTAAGGCAACCATTGCTATCACAAGAGCTCCCGCTTCACCTCCTAAGAATGTAGTACCACCTAATGCTTTCACTAAGACTAAAGCAAAGAGTAGTTATAGATGGCGAAATGGATATACAACACACTAGGATTTAAATGGATGCCTAAAATTATCAATGTGTGTATGTCAATATACATGCTTCTAACCTCTAACATTTCGGTTCCACATCTACTTATTCCATCCGTGTCCTCTCGTGTAATGCAGTGATACATATCATTCTCTGATTGTTGATAGCGGATGTTCCCGACACATGACAGCAACCTTAAACCGTTATCAAACTTTATTGCAAAGTTCATTGGCATCGCCGATTCTGAACGATCACTGCGCAGCCATCATGGGCTATGGAGATTATGTCAATGGGAACATCGAAATTAGCGGGGTTTACTATGTGGAAGGCCTCGGTCACAACTGCTTTCGAGGTCAATTTTGTGATGGAGATTTGGAGGTTGCTTTCGGGAGAAAACTTGTTTCATTCGTGATCTACAAGGAAATGACCTTATGTCCGGCTCACGTAATTCTAGTCTCTACACTATCTCTATGCAAGACATGGTTGCTTCATCTCCCATCCGCTACTTTCAAAGGCAACATCTACAAAACTCGGCTATGGCAATCGCTGCTCTCTCACATCTAAACTTTCAAACCATCACCAACCTTGCTCGATACAAACTAGTCAAGGTCTCCACGATTCCAGATTCAAAAGATCACCTTGCTCACCGTGAACAAGGGAAAAGCACTGTGCTCATTTTCCTTCAAAGGTGGAACACGACTCAAGATGTGCTACATCTTCTTCACATGGATTTGTGTGGCCCGATGCTGCGTAAACGATCAATGGCAAACGCTACATTTTAGTAATTGTTGATGACTACTCACGATGGACTGGGTCTACTTTCTTCGTAGCAAAGACCAAGCTCCACAAATGATCATCACCTTCTCACAAAAATACAGTTCACCCGCAACACCGCCAGCTCATTCGGACGCACAAAGGAACCGAATTTGTTAACCAAACCTTCGTGAATTTTATGAGAAAGTGGAATTCAAAGATCAAACATCTATTGCACATACACCGAACAAAACGTAGTTGTTGAAAGACTAAACCGAACGTTAGTGGAAGTCGCAAGAACAATGTTAATCAATGCTAAACTTCCAGATTACTTATGGGCGTAAGTCGATTCATCGCATGCTATACTCAAACCGTCTATGATCACAAAACGCCACAACAAAACACCTTTCGAGCTTGTCCACAACCATAAACCGAATCTCAAACACCTTCATGTATTTGGATCCCTTTGCTATCCGAATAATGATCGTGATGACTTTGGAAAGCTCAAAGCCAAAGCCGACATTGAGTTTTTATTGATATTGTGAGAATTCTAAAGGTTACCGGATCCGAATCGTCAGACAAAACAGTGATGGAAACAATTCATGCTCATTTTGATGAACTCACGGAAATGGCTTCGAGTACAATACTTAGAACCCGTCACAACCGCTTAAACTTCCTCAACCCCATCATCACCAAGAAAGCCTCACTAACTCACAACAAATGGAAAGGTTATTTGCTCCTCCGTCGCGACGATATTGATGAACGTGCTCGGTGTATCCACGACAACCCGATAATATTCCTATACCCTACAACAACCACCGCTGAAGATGCACCTACACCAATTGACTCCAACACAACAATTGAATACACCGCTTCCAACATTGATGAACCAAATGATGATATTCTCAATGAAATACCCCACCGCAGATTTTGATCCAAATGCGTTCTTCAACCCGTTTGCTAATGAGATCGCCGCACTGATGTTGCGGAATCTTCAACAAACCATTTGAACCTTCAAGATTCCGCACAATGTATACCAACATCAACCTCTACACATAGATGGACAAAGACCATCCTCCGCTAACATTATTGGCGGCCGAATCAACCAATCGTTACGAGACAACGTCTTCACACGATGGTGAACATTGCATTTATGCCCTCACCGCCCGCCAACTGAGCCTAAAACATTAAAGACGAATGACAAAAGACAATCGGATTGAATCCATGCAGAAGAACTCAACCAATTCAAACGCCTTGAAGTATGGAATCTGGTTGAAAGACCAACGGGGTCTACGCCATTGGTCTAAAATGGATTTGGAAAACAAATTGATGTCAAGGAACGCCATCCGAAATAAGTCACGACTCGCTGCTAAGGGTTATCGCTGAAAGAAGGAATAGACTTTGAAGAATCTTTGCTCCGTTGCTCGCCTTGAGGTCGCTCGGATATTTCGCGTCACGCTCATATGAATACGACGGTCTATCGATGGATGTCAAACGGCGTTTCAATGGACAACTTAAAGAAACAGGTCTATGTCACCAACCGGATGGATTCGTTGATCCCGAGTTCCCAACCATGTCTACAAACCGAACAAAGCTCTTTATGGTCTCAAACAAGCCCCTGCATGGTACGATAAGCTATCATCTTTCCTCATTGCCAATAATTTCACCAAAGGCTCGGTTGACCCAACTCTTTTATACAATATCACGGGCACATATCTTAATTGTTCAAATTTACGTGGATGACATCATTTTGGGTCGACATAAAAAGTTTTCAACCGCTTTTGCAAAACTAATGAAGAAAAATTTTGAAATGTCCATGATGGGTGAACTTACGCTCTTTCTAGGACCGCAAGTTCATCAATCACCCCGTGGTATTTTCCCGAGTCACCAAATATGCCCTTGAACTGTTAAACAAATTTGGAATGAAACCTCGTGATACTTATGCCACACCAATGACTCATACCAAGAAGTTAGATGTCGATTTACATGGGAAATTAGTCGACCCTACCAAATACCAAGTATTATTGGGTCTCTCATGTATCTAACAATTAGCGACCGATATTGTCTTTGCCGCTTATATATGCTCCTGCTATCGTCGTGACTAATCGAAACCCACCTCTCTCGAGGCTAAAAGAACCTCCGATACATCAAGGGAACCATTAACTGGGATCCGTATCCGGGATTCGGTTTGAACTAATCGCCAGACGCCGACCACGCAGGATGCTTAGACTCAAGGAAAAGTACTTCAGAGCTCTACAATTTCTGGTGATAAACCGTGTCTTGGCAATCAAAGAAGCGGGGATTGTACATCATTGTCATCAACCGGCGTAATATGTAGCCATGTCCGCGTGTTGTGCTCAAGTCATCCGGATGAGAACACAACTCAAAGACTATGGTTACGTATTCGATGAATCTCGATGTATCGCGACAATCGGAGTGTTGCGATCTCGCAACTCCTACCCAAGACTCAAATCAAAGCACATCGATCACGCTATCATTTCATCAAGGACCACGTGGAACATGGTACCGCTGAATTATACTTTGGGTATCAATACCAATCATGCGATCGCTCACCAAAGCCTCGCTTCCCGCTAGGTTTAATGAGTTGGTCCACCGAATTGGTATGAGGTGTTTGACTCAAGAGAATTGATGACCTCTTAAAATGCCTTTAAAACCTCACAAACACCAAAACATCTTCTCAAATAATTTTTCAAAACAAAATACAAAAATATAAAATCGATAAAACAACAAAAATATTCTCCTAATCTATCTTTCTTTCAACATGGCAAGTACATTTTTCACAACACTTTAATCTTTCAAAATCCAAGATTTTTCCGATCAAGTGTTGAGGGGAGAAAATAATCTCTTAACTGCTTTAAACATCTATGTACTTGCATGTTCTCATATCTCTCATTGATTCTTTTACAAATGGTGGTACGTTTTCGGTTCAAAGACACCCTGACTTAAATTAATAACCTTTCATTATTTTTCTCAAGTCGAGGGGAGGTCGCCATGTTTCTTTCCTAAAATCTTTGTTTGGTAACCAAAATGGAAGTTAAAAGGCTTTGTTTGAAAAAGGAAAAGTGGAGGGACCAAAACTGTCAAAACCTTAAAGATATTTTGAATAAAATTATCCTCCACTTTGAATTGATTCAAGAAAACCGTGCTTTTGATCTTTATCTTGTAAGTGTTTTCGTGATTACAACATGTTTTTAAGATAAGGTTTTGAATTTCATGTAAATCCTACGGCTAAAACGCTTTTACGCGTGATTAGTGTTCTATGCTTATGCGTAAGAACACACAATCAATATGTGTGTTTGTGGTGAAATGATTTGTGTCAAAACGCTCATAATACATCAATGATACCATTTTAACCATCAAAATCCACCCGTAAACACGAATTGATGATTTTGAAAATTAGGGTTTATGAGTCAATTGGGTATTTTCGAATGTGAAGTGTGTTGGTCAAAAGATTGTTGTGTTATGCTTATGTGCTGTTGAATTGATGATATCCATGCCTTATAACCACCCGTAAACCTTAATTGATTCGTAATTAGGAATTAGGGTTTAATGTTCTAAAATTGGGTATTTTTGATTCACCGCAAACTAAGTGTTAAGACTTGGTCAATATGATCTCACAACATCTAAGATATACCGAATAACTTTGATGCAAATTCTATGGCTAAAATTATACGCCAGAATTTAGGGTTTTAGACTACGCGAAGGATTTCTACGATAACCTGCTTGACATATGTTCTTGCCATAAATTGTTGTTAAAATGATTTTCTCGTGATAATGTTAATGATTTGATGAACTTATTTCGTGATTTGTTACGCTTAAAATTCGTAATGCAGGTCATTTGCATTTCACGATAAGGATTACCCCACGCCGTAGTCGGGCTATGCCCACGCTGCAGGTTCTACAATGGACTACGCGTATCCCGAGAAGGATATGCGTGAACAAGGACCTCACGCATAAGGTCAACTCTTACGGTAGCCTTACGCTGCAGGTTAATATATGCCTACGATAAGCTCCACGCATAAGGACCCTTTTCCCACGCTGTAACACTTCTCACGCGTAAGTTAGATCCCACGCGTAAGTTTACGCCACGCATATATCATTCCCTGCTCACGCATAACTTTACCAATCCTACGCATAAGCCGAGATCATACCTTCGCTATGAATTGTTACGTACAAACTTGTAAATAAACTAATCATATCATCACGAATCCAAAATGTCACTAATAAACTTAAATCGCTTGATATGTTGTGAACCATAAGTGATAAAATAAACTTTAAAACTTAAAGTTAACTAACTCACTGAAACATTTCACTACGCCATTGGACTATTGAACTTACAAGTGACTTAGGACTCAGAATAATCATTGACACCGCATTCAATAACTAGACAATAAGACCTTCGCTGACTAACATTATGTCTTTCGATATGTTGGTTCTTTTGGCTAATGTTATTTCGCATCACAACATGGTCGAACAAATGAATGTGGATGCACCAAGTTCTCTCCATTGTCGATATCTATCCTCATGGTTATCCAATGAAGATAGGAAAGAATAATCTCGTAGACTTTGACACCCTCACTTGCTCAATCTTCGTGTTTAATTGCTATTGACATTCCGAGGACTCATCCGTGATCGTAATATGCTCACTCACTCGCAATCGCCCCCGAGATCTATATCCAACAGCTCGAACACTATGGAAAGGGTCAGGACGATCACGTGACGGTGACTCAACCACAAACAATTCACCATTACACCGCAGACTTAAGGGTCGCTCTCCTAATTCTCAAGTCGATCCAACCAAACTATATGCCACACCAACAAGAGCTCACTCTCCAATTCTTAATCGATATCGGTTATGACGAGGCTACAGGAATAATCACCAAGCACTCTCATGTAGAGCTTAAGAGTATTCTCAACCATGGAGAACCTCTACATGATCATCACCAAGTCTCTGCTCGGTCGTGATGGCTATGAGCATCCTAAGCTCATGGAACCGCAAATATTTTGGGCATTGGTCAACATGAAACACATTGCTATCGAAGCTCGATTTGGGATGACATGATGTCATTTCTCAACAAGCTTGGCTCAAAGATTCCCTACATCGATATACTAAACTGTTGATCTAGAGAGCACTTGGACTTCATCCCGATATTCCCAAGAGGCTCAATGACCCCGACAATCACGATATGTTGACGGAACCTATTCTCTCCGCCGAATCAAGGAAACTTCTACAAAGAAACAAGGTGTCAGGTTGCTGATTCCTTCTAACGAAGATGTCGAAGCTCAAACGCATAAAAGGTATCTCGAAGCGCTTAGACTAGGCAAAGTTGGTCATCTCGACGAAAATCTTCCGTACACCTGTAAGAAGAACCGTAAGAGAAGTGCAGAAGCGCAACAAGCATCGTGAGTCAAAGGAAGTTTCCTAAAAGGAATCCTCCTTCTAAAAGGATTGTTCCCGTAGCGAAGCCGAACCTATTCCCACAATTGAACCGCAAAGAAAACTTGAGGACGAGAGCTCAAGGTACCGATATGTATGAAGAGGTTCATTACTCGCAATCGCAACCGATGCACATGCCTCAAAGAGCAAAACCCCAAGTCCTCAAACCGATAAAGGAAAAGGAAGACTCGCACTTGTGCCATACAATGAGAGCTCAAGAAGAAGAAGAGCAACGGATCAATCATACAGAAGAAGTTTCACATCGCCGACATCTTCAAAAGGTCAAGAATTTGCTAAAGATCAAATGGGCGGCCCCGAGGATCAAGTGGTGCCGCCCACCTCTCCGCATCCCGATGCGTTAATCGATCCGATAAGGGATCCGTGCCACCACTCTTGTGCAACAACAAAAGCCTGTAGAGGATACTATTGTATGATTTTGAGGAACCGAAACCAAGAAGTCCGAGAAAGAAAAGTCCAAAGATGACGATGATGATTATACAAAGTTTCTTCTCGACAATCCAACACACTCAAAGGAGAAAACCTCGTAAACTCCTAAGGACCCAAGTCTCCTCATGTCTCCTCATCATCGACTCTTCATCTCATTCATCACCACCACCATCAAAGAAGTCAACCAGATCATCATCCAAACCGTGAAGAAACCACCTAAATCTTGGATTTCTCGACTCATGAAAAGATTGTGAAACCCGTCCAACAAGTCGAAAGAAGGACATGCTCTACAAAACTAAATTGGTTTGTCGACCAAATTCAAGACTTAAATGATGAGAAAGACAAGATGGAGAAAGAAAGGAATTTGTTCAAGTTCATGAAGAGTCATCGAAAGAGGAACTAAACGAAATGATCAAGGTTACACTAACAAGTACCTTCGTGATATCGCTCCTAAAGTCCAAAAGGAACCGGAGAAGACAAAGAAGAGATCATACCCACAAGTTTCTTCTCGACATCGCCCCGGTGTGACTAGAGAAGTATTTTCCGCACAACTCACCCCTAACATCGCCGCATTGGTTAAACAGACAATGGCCAAAGAAGTCGATCTCTCTAACTGAAGTTAATGGCTAAACTTGTGATGCAAATGTCAAAGCGATCCGAACGCTTACTCGGATGAAGCTAAATTTTTGAAAGTCTACTTGATTTTCAACTCGCATCATCATGCAAGGAGTCACCGATCAACCCAAACGACCAAGAGATGACGATGATAAGGACAAGGACTCGACCCAAACGTCGAAAGGGCCTGGTAAATCTACCGATGCCACCTCCTCCACCACGGAATTCTTCTCAACAAAAGTCTCCTCCACCTCGGTCTTCATCGATAAACCCGGACGATTCCGAGTTACCACCCCGACTCAACAAACAGTGATTACTTTGAGTATACGGGTGGTGACGATGAAGAGGTCCTCGAGCCCCTACAACAACCCACTTCTCCCAAACAAGGACGTAAACCAAGATCATCATCTAAGCCTTCAAAAAGAAGAAGAAGACGCTCATACCGACGCCATATCATGGCTAGATGACGATAAAACCAAGAATTTGAATGGTTTTCACACTTGTTAACAACACTCCACCCGAAGAAGGTCAAGAATTGGTAGACGGTAGTACTTTGGAGCATGCAAAGATTTTGCAAGAAAGGTTTCGTGTGAAGAAGATGACGAATCGAATTGAAGCGCATCAAGAATGATGCATTCCTACTTTGAAAGACAAATGAAAGTGCAATCGAGGTTGAATATCACCTTGAAAACATTTCTCGCGCCATGTCTAATAACATGGATTGGCTCAACCTGAAGCAAACATCGACTTCACAAAACGGGACAATCCTTCATATTACAATCGACCGGTCTCGACCTCTACCTACCATTGGCCAACCCGATCGACCCAGTGATTCCTTTCGGACATTTCTTCAACAAAGACCTAGATTTTCTTCAACACGGTGGCGACGGTTCAAGGAAATACGCTACATCTCGACACTTCCATTCCCTGCTAATATACTCGATTGTATAGCTATCGAGGAACGTATACCCACATGTTCTCCGACAAAGTGGTAGTATATGACCAAGATGCAATGTATGGGATTCACCATTGGCCGAACGTCAAGAATCTACTATGTTCGTCGCTGGTCCGTAAGTCTCAACATGCGTTGTTCAAGATTAAAGTATCGCGGCCATCCAACATGTTGGTCATCGTCTAAATGGGACTACACCTTTCTCAAGAAGATTGTGGTCAAAAGACAAGACGAAAGGGACTATGCATTCTCTCGGTCGACTTTGAGAATTTGAACCTCAACGATATTGAAGACATGTATCTTGCCAAAGTTCAAGGTCGCATGAGACAATTTCCAATCAAGTACAACGCGAATTCATCAAGTCACCGCCATCTTCATCGACGATAGTCATCAAAGAACGTGTTGAAGATCTTCACCTGCCGCTGAATCATATCGAAACGTGTCAACCTCACTCCTCCAACGCTGATCTTCCCGACATCAATCGCCTAAGTCAATATACGCCATCGCGAAACCATTCGGAGTTGTTTTCCAAATGAACTTCAAAGAAACCGCTTAATGGCGTGTAGTGAAATTCGTAAATTGTGGATCATACCTAAAGCGGGTTGTGATGGATTGGCGCATGATTGAAGGATATACCGAAAATCGGATCTTCTAAGCTACCGGAATTCTCGTGAGGAGGATGTGAAGGATCATCACCATGATTGATGAACGGTTGTGCGAAGGATCGCCTGTAACGTTGGAAAGTTTTGTTGGTGGTCGACCTAGGATCAACATCACAGCTATCAACGCCTGCTCGTACTCCGGGAACATCACCGCACTTCCCGGTACCCCTTGAATTGTTTCCTTCATATAATTTTGGATGTGTGATTATATATGTCAATGGCTTGTGCACACATAAAATGTACAACCCGTAATTGTCAAGAAAGGACCACGTGGTATGCTTCAGCCACAATCCTTATAAAAGGAGCGAAGTTTACTTTTGAGAAAACCTATCAAACCTTTCATTTTTCAAGGTTTTGCTCAAAAGAACAAGTACTTCCCGTATGATTTTCAAAACCTCAACCGCTTATATCACTAGTTGAGGGGAGTATTTAAATTAAAACTTTGTTCACAAATTGTTCACAGTGGTCATCTCCCCACAACACTCGAAATGGTCATATTTATTTCAACCGCTCAAAATAACATTTTATATGCCATTTTGAGGGGAGAAAATTGTGTGATAAGAAATATGTTGTACAAAATGCAAATGAATCAGGTACCTCGCACTTAACCAACGAATTGATTGTACTAAACTATTAGTAACTCGAAAAGACTTGTCTCGACGGGTAATAATTTCAAGCTAGTTCGCTAGTGATGTAAACGTGTCTCAAAGGACTTGTCCAAGTAGAAAGTACCATTCGAGAAACTCTTGATAGACATGAACTCGACGGTATGACAACCTTTCGAGGTTTGTCTACACCTTCAAGGTAGTTATTAGAACTAGTTGTCACCTAAAAGCGACAATGTAACTCTTTAACTATGCAACGAACTGTCTCATGGGATTGTCTATCTTCGCCGATCAATTCAAAAGTGCGCTTTTTCCTCACCACCGTGCATTTAACCATTAAAACTATTAAGCACATGTGGAGGGGAGTATTTATGCAAAACATCATCTTTCATAGTGGTTCAAACATGTTTTCATTAACAAACCCTTTGAGAGATATTTTCACATACAAGGTTTTAATGGCAAACATAGGTTAGTCATGGAGTTATATGCGACTCAAGGTTAGGAATAACCGTCTCTATGATCCGCCAGAGCCGGAGGGATCTACCCAAGGACACTACCATTAGTTAGTGTTAGAAGTCCTTAGGAATGATTGTAAAAGGAGAAAATGAGAATCGGAGAAAGAAGGAGTTGAAGAATCAAAAGAAATGTAAAGTAAAGGGTGAAAAGAAACCCTCCGTATTATTCAACTTAGGGGACACCGGTTCAATTCATATACTACCGGGTTGTCACTTAGTGACACCGGTATTGAAGATTAAAGTCGTCATGGACCCAAAGGACGCATGCACTAAACCTTCTTAGCCACCAAGTTTCTCTCAAAAGAAGCTTGTTTCATTCTCGTCAGGGACCCTACGTAAACTATTGGCTTTCTTAAAGATCATTGGTATTGAAGAAGGAGACCCTCTCCCTAGTCTCCGCTCAGAAAACCAAAACGCATTATTGAGTCTAGAGCCACGAGATTCATCAAAAGATCTCTTAGGTACACTTGACAGTTAATCACTTGATGATCAACTAATAAGATTATCGCGGTTCATATCGAGTCCTTCATGAGATCTTAGCAACTGTCGAGAACATTTATAGAGAGGTTCACATCTCGCGATCCTCGGTGATTGAATGGAAACTCCCGCCGTGGTCAACATCAAACAATACACACAACAGGTCACTTCAAGAACTCCCCGTGATTACGCTGGAGTGTGTCTCAAACGGTCTACGTCAGGAGGTGATGCTTCGTACCTCGCGACTATCTCGAATCAGATGTACTTCGTACATCACGTTATCTCACTTGTGGGACTCCATTCAGAACGGCCTTTGTAAGAATTAGAGTTGTGTTTCACACTATGTCATTAACACTCTCGAATTTCAAACTTGTAGGCGCCGGAAACCGCTTATTACTAACCGCTTGAAATGTTTTCTTATGGAAGCTCCGGAGCGGGATGATCGTGTCGATTCTTCTCATGCTCACGCCAACATCATCACTAATGGAAGTTCTATTCAGATGCAACACAACGATAATAATTCTTCGTCAAACCAAAGAATCTACAAAGTCAAAGACTTAAAGAACTTCATCAAGATGATTTCAACGCCAAAGAGCGTGTGAGCATGTTGAAGAATGACGCGAGACACCGAGCAACAAGGCACTCGAGGCATCGATGCATAACAACAACATACTATCACTTTCACCACAAAGAACAATGATCAAAGAACAAAGTTAAAGATGACGTCAAGCATAACTGCTCAAAGATAACTATCTCTACACCGGGAGATTGTTCAAATCAAGGCAATTCTTCTCACAAGAAAGAAGAATGTCGAAGACGTCGATGCTACTATTACATCAACGCCTTCACCGCTTACATTCATATATACTTGAGGGAGATTGTTGGAATCACTCCTAAACAAAGATTTCAAGTATTTATATTTCATATGTAATAGGTAGCTTTATTATGGCCTTTATGTTTGTTTAAGGTCAAGCTTATGTGAAGGCCCATAAGCTAAAGCCCAAGCCCAATAAGGAATAGGGAAGGAGAGGAGGTTGCCCTAGCTCCTCGCCTATATAAACCATGTAATAACCCTAACTCGAGGGTTGGTTGTTCAAGTTTTTCTCTCATTCACTCTTTGCATAAACGGTCATATTATTAGTGTGTGCTGGTGTTTAGCTTGTTCAATCGCCTCATCTCTTTCTCTATAACTTGTGTTTGTAAAACTAGTGACCTAACAGTATTGCAATTAGCACATGATCAGACTATGAAAGTGAAATATTTCTTATGTGTGCACAATACTTGTCATTGTATTCTTATCTCCTTTTCATTGTTATTGCTATATGATCACCAAGATAAAGAAAACGATAAGCAGTTAATAGATGTACCATGCATTGTATGATGGTCACATGTTTTGTGTTGTTTTTCTTAGTGGCACTTGCCACCAATAAAAAGCATGTTAAATAATATGTATTCATAGTGTTAAATGTTTGTTCTATGCAAATATAACGAATGATGCATTGATAAAAATATTATTAAAGTGGTTATTGTGGAAATTAGATAATTTCCACATGTTTTATGTTGTTTTTCTTAGTGGCACTTGCCACCACTGAAAAGCATGTTAAATAATATGTATTCGGAGTGTTATAGGTTTGTTCTATGCAAATATAACGAATGATGCATTGATAAAAATATTATTAAAGTGGTTATTGTGGAAATTAGATAATTCTCCTTAAAGCTCGTCACAAATAAATTTACTTGAAAAAAAAATTTATTTGCTCATGTAATCACTTATTGTTTAATATATTGCGGAGAAAATTATCTGGGGAAAGTTTGTGAAAAGTTTGTCTAGATAAATTTTAGACTATTATTTACCTGTGGCCGCATAAAATAATGAGTTATTAAATAAATATCATTAAACACATTTTTTACTTGATAATGTTCCGTCTTGTGAAATTGAACATGATCACATAATAGGCATCAAGCAGCATAAGTGTGGAAGTGGTTAAGGAAAATACTATGGTGCATATTATAAGAACACGACATGTCAATAAAGTGGCATACTGAGGTAGGAGTAAACGGAAATACATGAATGAAAATCACTTTGTTATCATTGCGAATGTGAGCATCATTTTTGTGAATATGAGCATTTTTTGTGTATGATGTCGGATCATGAACAAAGGAGAAAATATAAGCCGAAATTATTGTAAAGTTTGTAACATTATTGTTACGATTGCTAAAGAATAATTGAGCTATTAAGTATAAGTAAAATATATCTAAGTTGATTTAGATTGTGCTATAAAGTATATCCTTATTTATCATGTGATTTTGTTTGCTTATAAGGAATTTGATTAATTGAGTAATGGCATGCATGTGTTTTGCAAATTATGTAACTTCACTAGTAAAGGGATATGTTTTATTATATGATAATGCTATAGGCTAACGTGCAATTATTCTCTTAAACTCTCTTATAGTTAACGAGAACAATAAGTGTTCTATTGTGACTATAGAGAAATAACCAAAATAACATAATCTCATGTTATGTTAAAAAAAATAATAATTGGAACCTCGAGTTATAATTTGATTCGATTCGCAGAATCAATATCATAACCTCATATTATGTTATAATAGAAAATAAAACCTCAAGTTTATTATGTTTCCTTCAAGAGAATCAAATAAAATACTTTCATGTTATTTATATTGAAGTATGTGAAAGCCATAAAAGTGCTTATTTAAATTTCATCGAGAAACAACCATATTATTCGACTTTTAATATAAAGTCAAGTGAAATCGAAGCACGCGAGGTCATAAACTAGTTGTTTATGGGCCAAGATTTCACATAAAGTCAAGTGCAGATGAAGCACATGTTGTTATAAACAAAAAGTTTATGTGCCAAAAATTATATTTTTATGTGGCATGACCGGTTGGATCATCTGTGGTCAATAATGACGCGAATATATTAAAAAACCATGAGTCTCTTCAAAGATGATTTTTATTGTCTCTATTGCTCTTATAGAAGTTAATACTTCACCTACCACCACCAATTAAAGTAAGGGCTCATTCTCTTAGATTTTTGAAATATATCCAAAGGAGATATATGTTGGCCTATACAAGTGCCATTTAGATAATTTTGAATTTGAAATGGATACATCGTCAAAATGATCATGGCTGATGCAACATGAAATTGGCGTGATTAGTGGTTCGCTTATAAAGTGCGAGCACGCTTCCATATTATATTTTTGAAAATGGCGGTGAATACTTCCAAATATTTTGTAATTCCTAGAATAAGTGTTAAACATTGTGTATTCCATGTTCGTAAGTTAAATTGCTTTTGTTGAAACATTTATAAAACGCTTCTAATTGAATGTAAAGCTAATAATTATGAGCAAAACTAATATATGGGGCATGTTATTTGCAATGATAAACATGAATTCAATCATGTCAAAAGTTATAATGATTCCTCCCAATTTTAATGGTTTTTCAACACAAACCACATATCTCCCATCTAAGAATCATGTAATTGTGCGGTTTAGATTCTAGTGAATCCACCACAACGCACAAAGTGGGATATTAAGAATGATAATTCATTTAGGGGAAGAGAATGAGCAACAAGAATTAGGAATGAATTATAATAATATAAATGTTGGTCCTCATAACACTAATGAATATGAACTTGAAGTTCAAAATATAATTCATTTTTCTGATCTAGAAAGTGTCAGACATATTTGGTGACCTAAACAGAGTAACTAGATCTTTTATACGCTCCTAATGCTCCAACTTATATTTGTGTCTCAACTGGACAACCAATTATTGATAATGATTCTATGGCACGCCTACTGCGTGATAGAACAATCGATTCCAAATAATAATTAAAAAAATCCTCCAATTATATATAAATGGAGCAAGAAGTTAAGATGGTCATATCGAGGTAATAAAGACCCCATAATACTCTCCTACTAAGACACTAGAAAAAAAGGATTCTAAAATAACCTCATGTACATTATAACTATGAGATCTCAATAAATGATATAATATAATGTCTAATAAAGTGTGAAATCAAAAAGATTTGAATCGACGTCGATATTACTATTGTATCTAATGATGCGCAAGATAACGAATTTATAAATAAAATAGCGCCATAATAATAGTGAAGATCTTGGTAATAATCTCGCGAAAAGTGCGCTTGTAAAATAATTGGCCATAATGTAAAGATGCAAGTAGTTAGTAAAGATTGAAATCTCTTGCGATGAGACATGGGACTTGAAGTCCATGCACATGAATGTGTAAACTTATTGGATTAATATCCGATGCGTGATTTTCACCGTGATTTAAATTTCTAATGTCTCGCTCACCTAAGGTCTACCTATTTCACGACGAGCGTGAACCCGATCGTGCGTAGTATAGAAGGTGGTAAAGCCGAGGTCGTTCCCAAGAGCTATGTAGATGAGGATCCTAATTAAGTCTAATGTCACGGTTTTTAAAAGATTAATTATACTAATAGACAAGAAATGAAATGCGAAAATTAAATGAGGTTGTGAACAATAGAGAGAAAGTGTGCTAACCTAATTATTCATCCTATCATGTTATGTTCATGTTTTCTAATTACTTCCTATTGCTTCAAGTAGGGGTTTAATTCACTAGACTCCTTTGGTCAATTCGTCATAGCCTATTAGACAAAGGTTCCTACCCGTCGTCAAAGGCCTACCCTTTGGGGAGAAGGGGGTCTCAAGCAACCTAAGCTAAGTCATTAAGTACCCTACATGCAAGATTCGAAACAATGTATGCCCGGGTGCTAGCATCTTAGACACGCATCCCTAACTTCTTAAGTTCCTTCTTCCGAACGGTGATCCTTTGGTCAATTCGCACAAGAGGAATTGGTAGTCCTTTGGTCAATTCTTACCAACCCTCTCTACCTACTTCCCTAGGGTCCTTGGTCAATTCTCCTAAGCAAGTAAATACAATCGCAACTCAAAACTACCGGCTATGGTGACTACCAATGAACTATGCATGCATACACTAGAAACAATTATAAGAACGAAAACATAAACCACACAATCAAGGAATCATAATTAGGTTAGCACCAGAGGTGCTTAATGATCATATTAAAAGATATAATCAATTCAATGTTTAATATAATGAATGAAGACATGAATTAAGTCTAATGTCACGCTTTTAAAAAATTAATTATAATAAAGACCGCTGGGAATTAAGGTAACCATCGATTCTCAAGTAGACTGTCAAGAGATTCTCACCGAAGAAGAATGGATTCTCGCCAAGTTATACTCAGCAGTATGTTAGAAGGCAAATCGTGATTCCGCTAAGTGCGAATCCACGTAGGAGAGATAAGTCAAAGATGTAGTAAAAGTCACAGATAAAAGATAGGTTGGCGCCAGATGGTATAGAGCCACTCTAATAAATAATATGATTAGCAAAACAATATGATTAGTTGCATGGTTGTCTAGATGCATGCTAGGTCTATGTTTGTATTAGGAGAGCATAGTGTAAACGCTCATGAGTCATTAGGGTTCCTTATGGTCTATAAAAGGAACCATAATAGTTTGTAATATAAGTTTTTGAAGTCTTTCAAGTGTTGAAAAGATCCAAACATAGAGTTTCTATAATCAAAAGATCCATAGAGGATCTAAGAGTTCTTAGTTATTATAACTTGTATTTAACTTCCGCTAAAGAATACGAGTTGTAGAGATCTTCTATTAGTTTGCTTGTGATTACATAGGCAACACTAACGATCTCCGAGTGCTTAAGATCTATCAAGGTCTTTGTGTACTCAACAAGTGGTATCAGAGCCTCGAGAAAGTCTCTACGATACTAAGAACCATTCTCACCCTCATATAACCAAACATTCACTCACCATGCCTGGATCCGATAATGAAACCAAGCCACCAACACAAACAACACCAACACCACTTCCATGCAATAGCTTAGTCTTTCAAACAATAATGGTAAATTTTTATTTAAAAGGGAAGAGTATGATCTTGGACTATGAAGATGGAAAACTGGATTTCAATATTGATTGAATCAGGAGGTAGTAAAGAAAGGAAACAATCTAAAGAAAATGATTCCGCATGTGATGGAAGTTTATCATGGCTCCTCCCAAAACCGCCAAGAGGTGTCAATGCAGAGAGCACAAAGTAAAACTATTCGCTTCTGCCATTCCCCAAGATCACCCGTGATTTTCACCATATGGATGATGCAAAGGACATATGGATGGCTCTCAAAGCAAGGTTCTATGGAAATGAAGAATCAAAGAGAATGAGGAAGTCCATGCCGAGACAACAATTTCAAGACTTTAATATCTCCGAAGAAGGTATCCACAAGGGATACGACAGTTCCATAGGATTTGAGTCGCCTAAACCAACCGAATGCAAAACCGATAATGATGATTGCAACTCAAAGTTCCTACGATCCTTGCCTCCATCATGGTTACATGTAAGTATAGCCCTCAAGGCTAAAGCGGGTCGACATGCTCACCTTTGATGAGTCAGAGTATGCACTCAACTCTTGAACCTCGATGTCGAACTCCCTACCGCACATCTTCTTCTCGCCATGCGCCTTTGTTGGGACATCTCACTCCAACATGATGGTACATGCTCCTAGTTCCAACTACTTTCCATCATCTTGCACTCCCACTCCACCACGTAACACCTGTCCCACTCCACCATGTTCTCAAACCAAGACTAGCAGCGATGGAGGATGTTCTTCATTCATTTGTTGTTGACATGATACTCAAGAAGATTCTTGCATACGAAGACTTTGATCGCTTGGACCCACTAGAAATGGAGGAGATGAACCGAAATGCGGTGGCATTGCTGCCGCTGGATATCAAAAGGTTTGAAGAGAAGTCCGAAGGAAGTTTGCTTTCGCGGAAAGGAACCGCTCGCTGACAGAGAAAAGTCAAGTGTTTCACTTGTCACCGATGGGACATTTTCAAGGGAATGCAAAGACAGGAAGAGTGGAGATGGAGCTAACTACATTTCCTATCGCCAGAAACAAATAGAAGTCGGAGCTTCAGCAGCCTCCTCACCATGGATGAATAGGTCAACCGGACTGCACATGAACTCGTGGAATGAGGAAGCTCATGATATCGATAAGCTTGGATTGTCATGCGGTGCACCTCGGATGAAAGGCATGATCAATTTGCCTTCGATGGGACTATCTCGTGTACACAATCAGATATTTGGTTGTAGTCTAAGATACAATGAACTTAAAGAAGAATATGATGCTATGAAACCTAAGTTTGATGAATGCTATGTTGAAAATGAAGCTCATAAACTAGCATTAAAAACAATAGAAAGATAAAAGTATGGTTTCAAAAGAATCAAATAGCTTATGAAGAAAAGATAAAGGTGTTACAGCTTGATCTAGAAGTTGCTAATAATTACTTAAAACTATCTCGAGAAAGCAAAGGTCAAGTCAGGTCTCGAGAACCTAGAACTCAAAGAAAAACTAATGAGGAAATAGCTAGCATAAGGAATGGTTAATTTCGTGTGATAATCTGCTAGAGAAATCTATAATACCAATCAAGAACCTCCGCTTAGGATTAGGCTTTCAAAAGTATGTAGGAGTGGCTAAGTATGATGGTCGAATCCACACCGCAGTTAGCTAACTTTGTAAAAGAAGTGAAATGCATGTCCCCTCGACCTATTAGAGGTGAATTTATGCCCATTGACCTATCCATCATCATGACTTTGATGGATCACATCATCTCGTATGGCAAAAGTCAAAGACTTGCCGTGACCGATACCTCATCTAATGACTTTGTCTCTTGCTCGACAAAGGACAATTCATCGGATCAAGGGTCTACTTCCTATGAAAGCCGTGATTCCAATGAGAAGTCCGACCTTCCCAAGCCCTCACCGAGCCCACACCCAAGCCCCGCACCCCGCCTTCTTACAAGCCTTCTAGGAAGTCACGAGGAATCAACTTCCAAGACGCTTTTTCAAGATTTATCTTTAAAGTCAATAATCAACTGCATAAAACAATTCCTTGAATGTTTCGATTTAAGTACTTCTACATGTAATCAAACTTCTCCTATTTGAATAAATCTTCCAAGAAGAAGACATGTTTTGTGTGGAAGTAAATTTCATTTAATTAAGGATTGTGATTTTATGAGCAAAGAGCGGTGCATGTGCTACTCACCGAAACATAAATCTAAGTGACCAATGTTGATAATATTCCACCTTATGTGCCACAAGCGCTAATATCGACTCTCATCGAGAAGTTCACTGCTGCACCTTATGTGCAACCAACTAGCCCATACTTTAATCATAGTTATTGGCCTACATATGTTGACTCTATGTATGCCGTGATGGATATGA
Organism: Chrysanthemum lavandulifolium; assembly: GCA_022545495.1. Taxonomy (NCBI): domain Eukaryota; kingdom Viridiplantae; phylum Streptophyta; class Magnoliopsida; order Asterales; family Asteraceae; genus Chrysanthemum; species Chrysanthemum lavandulifolium. The sequence goes on from CM040238.1 coordinate 218,026,044, forward strand.
GCACCGTGTGAAGTCCTCAAGCAGTTGTTCTTGGACCGCTAAGGACCCAATCATCAATGGAGGACCAAGAACAATGGTGGATCCTCTAGATCTTCATGGCCTACACTGTGATCCATAAGGCGGTGTTCAAGTCAAATGACTGAACCTCCTTTGAATACTAACAATATGTATATATTTTGTTGTTGTTTGTAGGATCATCCCCTTAAGCATAAGAATATTGGTATTGTTGATAGTGGTCGCTTCCGTAGCATGTCCGGAAACAGATATGATGCACAATTTTGTTCCTATAGGAAGGAGGAGGCAATGTGACGTTTGGAGGAAGTGAAGGAGTATTACAGTGAAAGGCACCATAAAGACACCTCATTTGATTTTGAAAATGTGTACTATGTTAAGAACTTCAAATTCAACTTGTTCTCCGCTTACAAATCAGGACACCAAGAACAAAGTACTCTTCTCAGAATGAATGTCTTGTGTTTGTTTAAAGACTTCAAACTCCCGTAAGATACTTCAATTACCGAAAGTTCTAACTCACAATTTATACACATTCAACCTTAATGAAGTTCAACCCGTGGTGACCTCACTTGTTTGGTGGCTAAAGCATCTCTTGATGAGTCTACTTAATGGCATAGGAGGATGGCTATGTGAATTTCAAGACCATAAACAAACTCTCTAAAATGGGTCTTGTTGAAGGTCTTCCTCCAAAGTTTTCACCAATGATCATAATTGTCGCATGCAACAAAGGAAAACAACACAGAGCCTTACAAAGCTATCAATGCTATGAGCATCATTTCAACCTCTTCGCTGCTCCACATGGATCCGTTTGTCCAACTCAAGTCGAAGCATTGATCATAAGTACTTCGCTTGGTTATCACCGATGGCTATAGCGTATTTTGTTGGGTTTTCTTTCGTAACCAAAGATGAAACATCTCAAGTCGATCGAATTCATCACTCTCGTTGAAAATCGCTTGAACAAAAAGGTTAAGGAATTCGCTGTGATAATGGGATGAGTTCAAAAATGCCGCTCTAATAGAACTCAGGGTCAAAAGGTATAAAAGGGACTACAAGAATCCAAGAACCCCACAACAAATGGGGTGGCCGAAAGAAAGAATAGGACCTTAATAGAGGCTGCAAGATCAATGCTTGCACTCTAAACCGCCACTATAAGCCTGATCAAGTCATGGCACAATGTAGCTATGTGCTAAACAGGTCTCCATTACTAGACCACAACTCAAAACACCATATGAACTTCGGGAAGGTTCCCGCTATTCAATACCTAAACCTTTTGGTTGTCAAGTGACCATTCTAAACACCAGTGATCCATTGGGAAAGTTTGATGAGAAGGTCGATGATGGCTATATTGTGGTTATTCACCATAGTAAGGCATATGTGGTGTGTACAATTTGCAAGCTAAGAAGATAGAGGAGACTTTGAACCCGAGATTTTGGAAGATAAGCCTAATGTTCAAGGATGGTCATACGTGGTCTTTCGACCTTGACTACTTAACTCGATTCTTTGGGTTACATTAGACATTTGCTAACTAAAATGCAGGTCCTCAAGAGTCTCCCACTAAAATGCAGTCCCTTAGATGATGACTCGAAATGAGTTTGAAGATGATGAGCAACCTATACTTGTGCCTTCGTTCTCCCTAACAATATTGCGGTGTACCACCTCCAAGGATATTCTCGATACAAGTGATGAAGATGACTCACATTATGTTTGAGGACCTTGCTAGGCTTCGACTCAAGAATTTGTCGCTAAGCTTGAAGCGAGAAACCGAATGGAGAGGTTGTTAACGAAGAAGTCAAGAGAAACCATGTTTCACCGGTTGATTCGCCACACCTACCATCCTCAAATCAAGGCTATGCCGCTTTTCTCATATTCCTTCTCAAGTGTCTTTAGACTGGAGAACCTCATACACGCTTTCCAAAACCCTCCGATCTTGGAAATCATCAACCCAAAGCTAGCATCTTCACTTCACCCTCTTATGATGATGAATTTGAACCAACTATCACTAATCTTGATTCATCCATTGAAGTCACCCATCGCTACTGTGAGGATCAACATTGCTCATCCTCAATCCAACATCATAGGTGATCTTCGCACCCGTTAGAACTCAAGGGCTATAACAAGTCCTCAATTTGGACAGATTGCTTTTCTCTTATGTCTCCAATCAAAGAAGAGACAATCACACGTACTTCAAGCATTGTCTGCTTGCTTGTTTTCTTCTCTCGCCGGAACCAACAAGTGTTTCTCAAGCTCTTAACGATTCGTGGCTAGAAGCAATGCAAGAAGAAATGCAACAATTCACAATCAAGCAGTTTGGATTTTGGTTCCACTTCGGATGGCAAATATGCCATTGGGACAAAGCGGATTCTCAAGAATAAGAGAGATGCTCGGGGTGTTGTGATAAAAACAAAGCAAGATTAGCGGCTCAAGGTTTCGTATAAGAGGAGAGGATTGATTATGATGAAGTGTTTGCACCTGCTGTAGAGTTGAAGCCATTCGCATTTTCTTGGCATATGCTTCTTACGGGTTTCATGGTGTATCGATGGATGTTAAAGGTTTTTCAGTATGGTGAGATTGAAGAGGAGGTTTATGTCACTCAACCCAAGGGATTTGAAGACCCAAATCACCCAAATCATGTTTACAAGGTTGTTAAAGCTCTCTATGGCTTACATCGTGCACCTGAGCTGGTATGCTAGGTCATTCCTCACCAAGCATGGCTATAGGAGAGGCGCTATTGATAAAACTCCGCTCCTAAAGAAGAATTACTCGTGACATCATTCTTGTACAAGTTTATGGACGACATTATTTTGGCTCCACAAACGAAGCTTGTGTGGAATTTGAGGAACTAAAGGGTGAATTTCAGATGAGTGCATGGAGAGCTTACTTTCTTTTGGGTCTCCAAGTTCAAAGAACAAGATGGCATCTTTATCT
>CM040238.1:218029080-218067832 GCA_022545495.1 Chrysanthemum lavandulifolium
GAGTCTCACACTCGAGAGTTTAACTTCACTAGTCAACAAGCTCCTTTCACCGTGGAGAAAACCTTTACACTTCGCTTACACTATTTCCGACACTAAACTAGATGTCGAGTTCTTTCCAAGGGTACAACTACTCCCACACACAATGTATTTTGAGGACTAAAATACTAACCACTCACACTCACAAGATTATGATGGTTTGATACAACAATGAAGTATAGATCAACACTAGATCATACAACACTAAACAAAAAGGGACTTCCAACTTCGTTGAAGCTTGAATATGACTTGATCTTCTTTGCTACAAAGAGATCACTAATATGATATGAAACGGGTTAGAAAGGTTAGAGAAGATATGTGAGAGTATGTTAGAAAGAGATGAGAAACTACTTGGCTTGGCATTGCTATTTATAGCCAATTAGACGGGGCGTCCACGGACCGCGGACCCCTAAAAAGGGTTCCTTGCCTGTACCAAATTGGTACTGCCATTCGGCGGTCAAGATATCAAATCTTGCCTAAAGTCAACTCTATCTAAGTAAGATTGTGCAAGATATGAAGAGTACAAATCTTACAAAATATCTAATGGAATCTTCCAATGATCTCCATGATGTAATACATGATGTCAATATGTTGTATTACTATTAATAGAAATATGCAAATGCTTAAGTAGTGTTTGGTTTTAAGAACCTAACACATTCTACAAACTATTATCATACATAATGATTAGAGTCATATCAAGATGTTACTAATCATAAATGTAAATGCTTGAATGATGAATATATTGTTTGAGAAAGCTTGTTTTAATATCTAATAAATTTGACAAGCTTTAAGCTTTTATAAATTAAATTTACTTTTGTCGTTAACAAAATTTAGGCAAAGATCAAAAATATAAATAACGTTTAATGACGATATTTGTATTAACAGTCCTTATTCAAGTCTAGGTTAGTTGTGTACAATATGTAAGGTTTAAAGTTACTTAGATTTTTAATTATTCATGTTCTTTATTATATAACATAAGTTTATTATTCTCATAATGTGAAAGTATTATTAATCATATAAGTTGTTAATTAGTGTTGACGTATTTTCCGAGTTGGTGAAATTTTAAGTTGGAGGGCAAAATTGTCATTTCACGCGATTTGAGATTTTAGGGTTTTACAAATTCACCTTCTAGCTTTTGTGAGACTACGGTAGAAAAAAAAATTGTGATAGCCGCAATGTGGCACATTATACGCTCTTTTTTTACCACCATCTTTATGTTCTTTGGTTATTTTCTTTCAAATTCTAACTTAAGATACTGATGTATCGTCGAATGTTGTAAAAGTCTAAACTCAAGGACGAGTCTTTCTGTAGGGATAATCATCACTAAGTTGGATTGTTTTTATAAATCTAGGTATCCATAACTTACGTGTAACATATGGATGAAAAAACTAAGGCGTCAAGTTTACAACGCGTGAAAAAAAAAAAAAAAAAAAAAAAAAAAAATCTTTGTTATCTTTCACTTTAAGTTATATGGATTTCAATAAAGACCACTCTAGGGACGCAATTATCCGAGTTGATCATGCTTTATAATTGTGCTTGGTGAATTTGTTTAATTAGGTCATTAATGTTTCCTTTATTTATTTAGAACTCTATCGTTCTTAGAGCATCCACTATGATAAATCTTTACAAAAGTTTATAATTATGCCACATCACAAACACATAAACCTTTTAGATTTATAAACCTATTTCCACTATACATAAATTTGTTAAAACTTTATAAATATATAACATAACTCAATGCATTAAATTGTGAAAATGTCTAAGATATTGGACCTCTTCATGCCATGTAAGCATAAAATTAGTATCCACTATGGTTAACAATATTATGGACCTCTTCATCTTTTTATATAGCCTTTTATAAACCACCATAGTGGATGCCCTTAGGCTTTTAATATTCTAGAAGATTTGTGTTAGTTAATTTTTAGATTTAAGATTATTTGAGGACAAAAACTTCTTTACATACTAAGGGATCAATCTCCACCTTTTATTTTTTTAGATCTAATGGATGAGATTAATCCCAACAATTAAAAAAACCCACTTTCATCATTTTTTTCAAATATAAATATCTTTCAAACCGTTAATCGTCAAGCGAAAAAAATATACCATTACGACGAGCATTTAATTATCTTTCTATACATAGGCACTTTGATATATTTTCGACAAAATTTTTTTCGTGTTTTTCACGTTTTTTTTTTAAGTTTTTGTCCTTTTTTTACGTTACTGAAATTTGCATGAAAAAATCATATATGATTTAACACTAATTTGAATACCACATGTGATATTAGTGTTAAATCATATATGATATGTATATCATATGTGATTTATCATATATGATTTAACATTAGTATCACATATGATATTACATATAATATGTGATTTAACACTAATATCACATGTGATCTTCAAATTAGTGTTAAATCATATATGATATTTCATGCAAATTTCAGTTTCGAAGAAAAACGAAAAAAAACGAAAAACGTGAAGAAAACGATTTTTTTTTCTTTTTTCGAAAGTATATCGGAGTGCCCGTCTATAGAAAGATAATTAAATGCTCGTCGCGATGGTGTAATTATTTTTGCTTAAGGATTAACAGTTTAAGAGATATTTAAATTATAAAAAATATGTGAAATAATAAAATGCTTTTGTTCTCAGTCATTGATTTATTTTTAGATGGATGATGGAGATGAGTCCCTTAAATGTAAAAAAAGTTTGGTATGTAAGATAACTCTCATCTAATTTTTAATAGATGAGTCCCTTAGTAGTTGTAATAGATAAGATATGTTTTAGGTGTGAATATAAATTTTGAAGCTAGTTTGTTAGAAAGTGACTTAAACTCTTACGCTCAGTTCTCGAGTTTTGAGCGAAGGGAAATGGAAAAGAATGGGAAAGGAAAAAGAAAGAGAAAAGGAAAGTAAGTGTTAGTTGTTATGTTCTTGAGATAGAAGAAAGGAAAAGGAAAGTAATCATAATCATGTTCTTGAGTGGGAGGAAAAGGAAGATTACTTAGTCAAATTACATATATGCCCTTTAGTTGTTGATGTTAAATCTTTTAAAAGGGTATCTTAGTCTTTCTGTGACATAATGTTCCATTTAGTTTCCCTTTCCTCCCAAAAGTGGGAGGAAGATTTACTTAACAAAACTTCCTCTATATTTCATTTCCACTTCCTTTTCCTCCTTTAAAAAAAACTTAAGAACACAAAAACCTATCAATTTCCTTTCCTTTCCTCTTACATTTCAACTCGAGAACTGAGCGTTAAGGTTGTTTGGTATATTTGATAATTTGTTTGACTGTTTTACAAGTTTATTTAGAATTAGGAAACTAAAATGGTTAGTTTTGCTTATAAATAGAGATTGATAATATTAGTTTTCTTTATACCTTTTAAATTAAAATTTTGGGTTTGGTACTATTAAATTTGTTTTTGTATTTTGAATAAAGCTTCCGTTTTATTTGTCGAATTTTATATTTGTTTTGCTTTTAGATTATTAACAACTCAACAAGTGACATTAGAGCTAGATGCGTTTATCCATAAAAAAGTTTATTTAAGGTTTGTTGGGATTGAAGTTTTGATTGTTTTTGTTTAAAAAATCGTTTGAATTGAAGGTTGTAAAAGGATTGGTTTAGTTTGGGCTTTTTGAATTTGTTTACTCTAGATTTGATACCAAGAATCGATTTTTGTAGTTGGGTTTGTGCTTGTCGGTTTGTTTTGAATTTGGTAGTTGGTAGATTTTTGCACATTGTTTGCACGTAACTAGTTTTTGAATCATTGGATTAGACTAGTTATATTTGGGCTTGTTTTGAACGAGCGGGTCAATCCGCGCGTTGCTGCGGGGGGTTGTTGCTTTATAATTTAGATGGTTACATTGTTGTAATGTATATTTTTTTGAATAATGTGTGCGGATTATAATTTTTTAAGAATGAAATAAATATGTTAGCATACTTCAACTTGGTAAATACAGTAAGAACTTGTTAACAAAGAGAAAAGCAGATTTGTTACCTGTTTTTTGATCACTATGCAGGTTGGTTATCGTATGGAGAAGATATTGTGCTGAAGAAGAGAGTGAAGATACACAGAACTTTCTAGTTTGCATTTAATGAAGCTGCACATGTGTTGAATATATGTATTTTCTAAGCTGTATTGTTTGATTGAAATTGTATCATTTGACTTCCATTTAATGTTTCTGTGTAACAAACACGTACTCCACCGACTTACTATTCATCGCTATAATGTAATTAACCTTCATTGGCCAATGATGAATTGCCTAGTGTAAAAATCAAGACTAATGCTATTGAAACAACCAATAGGATTCAACATTATGTAGCTAATTACCGTGTAACAAAGTTCATTTGCACGACTCGACGCACGCCTTTTAGTATATATTATAATATAATATAATATAATATAATATAATTTTTGGCTTTGGCACAAACAGCGAATATTGCCTATCGAAATTGTTTAGTATTGAATAACTTTGCTTATTATTAGACTTTCGAATTTGTTTCTTTGGCATTGAACCAATAAGTTTGGTTTTGTTCGACAAATTAAATTATTAAGATTATTAATTATTATTATTATTATCATATTTGATATGAAAGTCCGTTTATCAAATTATTATTTATTAATGGTTCGTCAAGTTATTTATTAATGGGGAACTAAATTGACATCTCAGAGAATATTAGAATGTTTGGTAAACAGTTTCAAATATTTGGATCACGGTAACATATTCTACTTAAAACAAAAAACCACCAAAAGTAGATATGACCAGCAACATTACAAAACAGAGTAAGGTGGTGTTTGTTTTTAAGAGGCTCGAATCAATCAATCGCACATCCGAATCAATCGAGGCGTAAATGTCTGAATCGACCGCGATCTCGAACGTGAAAAAACTCGTGTTTGAACCGCATATTTACTGCTCGTATTAATATCTTTTGGTTTTTTTTGTGTGAGAAGCGGCAAGGCGTTCAAATACCCCGAGTTTAGGCCATTAAGATCTTACTACCGAACGCAGCGTGCGAGCGGAAAAAAAATAACAAACGATGCGAACGACCAAAATGTCGACCACGTCTGAATCGGTTCGATTAAAAAGGCATTAAGAGTTTTTATGAAAAAAACACCACCTAAACAAAGCAAGTCAACAAACCACATTACTCTGTTCAAAAAAAAAAACAAACCGGATTTACTCAATACTCTCAGAACATCACACACTAATTATTATTCATAAAAACATTAACCACCACAAAGACATTCCAACTCAATCCTAATTCCCTCAAGCAACCTGAACTTGAACCAACTTGGGCTTCTTAGGCTCGGGTGGAGGCAGCTTCTCAACAGTAACAGTCAACACCCCGTCTTGACAAACAGCCGAAATCTTCTCAATATTCGCATTTTCAGGCAAAGAAAACTTCCTCATAAACTTTCCAATCCTTCTTTCCATCCTCACATACTTCACACCTTCCTTTTCTTCTTCTTCACGTTTCCTCTCACCACTTATCACCAAAACATTGTCGTCTTCAACTTGAACCTTGATATCACCTGATTTCAGTCCAGGCATGTCGACAATGAAGACGTACGCGTTTGGATATTCCTTCACGTCCGCTGGTGTTGCCGCCATTGCTCTTGCATCGCGAACGTAAGTTTGTGTTGGTTCGGATTTGGTTGACTTGTTGTTGTTGGTTTCGTCGAGGATGTGATGAAGGTGGTGAAGGAGCAAAGGTGAGTCTAAGCCCATGAAGATGTCCATTATTTTGGTTGTTGGTTTGATGGAATTCTAAAGCGATCGAAGATTGCTTGTATCAGTGAGATTTTTTTGTGATTGCAAGATGAATGAATGGAGTATTTTGTAGGTGGACATATAGGGTGGGGAAGATATTCCTAGACAGAACTGGAACAAGGGTGCGAGGAAGTTCTAGTAACTTCGGTTTATTTCTGGAAGGCGTGTATGCGGAAAGGCGTCTTTCTCTCTCTCTCGTAAAACATATGCGCCCGCTCAAAAAATGAATATGATCAATTAAATATTCGCATGTTTTTCGTTTCAATTAAAAAAAAAAAATTAGTAATCATAAATAAATGTCAAAAGTTTACGTCTAATTTCTATTTTCTTTTTATTAGACGTATAACTAAATATGTCACTTATACATGTTAATCAATTGTTTGTATAACGTATAGTTTGTATCTAGTTGACGTAGTGTAGTATATGTAAAGTCTCGAGACTCGATAAAAAAAAATACGAGTTATAATAAGGTAGTCTTGAAGTGTAAGACAATTGACCTAAGAGAAAACAAGATTAATTTTGTGCTTTATTATACTTTTTAAATTTTGGTAACCAAAGTTTCCGACCTATTTTCTATCTAATCCACATTTTTTCAAGAAAATTATTTGCAACCAGCAAAAATTGAGCTTCAAACATTTTTCATTAATAATCTTTTTTATATAATAAAACAAAAGGAATTTTTCATTTCAAAAAAATCAATTTATTCTTTATTTGGTAATAATTAAATTTGACAAGTCTTTTTAAAAAAATCAGAAAAATAAAACAAAGGCTAATTATTTCCCGATTTGGATTAAATAAGAAAAAATTCGTTTTTCACTTATGGTGTTGAAAATAATAGAAAATACACATGTACTTGCAAGCTACTTATTGATAGTGACGGACTAAACTCAAAATATAATAGAAAAAAAACGGGGTTGTAAAATTAAAGCTAGAACCCCTAGCCCAGTTTCCTTCCTAACACAAAATCCTTATTCGAATCCATGGCTCCATCTTCTCAGTCGATCGTGTGTTCACTGATAACTTATTTTGACAATCATGGTATGATTTTTTTTTCCATTTATCAAATTTACTTCTTCAATTTCAACAATGTAATGCTTTGGATTGAATCAATGAAACCCTAATACTTTTTTCTTTTTTTAGTTAATTGGTTGATTTAATTAACTAATTAGATGTGCTTATTGTTAGTTTCAATTTTGCAGCTAATTGATAAATTCGAATTTGATTTTGTTTATCGATTGGTTGTTATGTAGTTAATTGAAAATTTATTGATTGTTGTGGCATAAAGTTCATTATAATTGAAAATTACTACTTGATATTTTTATGCTCGCCTTAAGTTAATATAGTGTCTACTACCTGTTGGGATTGAGTATTGATGTTGATGTTGTTGTTGTTGTTGTTGTTTGTATCCGTAGAATAGATTAGTTGTGGATGTTAAAGTAGGCAAAAGCATGTTACTTAGAATTGTCTTTGTTCTTTTTTGGTGTTCAGTAATTGAGTTTTCTCATGATTTTGGAGAGAATTTTAACTTTATAGATAAATTAGATGTAGCCTTATGAAATCACAATGGTTAAAGGAATATGCATATAGGAAAAAAGGGTGTCGTGTTGCTACATGTTTATAGAAGTGGTAGAGTGAACACATTGCCTCTACTTTTCACTTTTCATAACAAACACTTCTTTCCTTCTCCCAAAACCCTGCAACTCCAACTCATGAGGATTTTATTGTTTGAGTCTCTATAGTTGGGGTACATTCATATACGCTAAAAAGAAAACCAGCTCTCAACCCTTATTCTACCAAACAAAATAATTGACTCCCACTCAAATCATATCCTTAATCTTCTTTATATCAATCAAAGGTATGTCGATTCGAAGGTAATTATTTTTTCCAAAAGTTATATTGAAAATATTACATAAAACGATTAAACAGTTTATGGATTACACAACCCCTTTAATAGTTTCTTGAGTTACCGTTATATTTGGGTAAAGTTTTCATATGTGTGTTTTTTTAATTAAGTTTGAGCAAAACCTAGAAGTAAAAGATTTGTTGTTGTTTTGAATAGTGATTCATGGATCTGTTTATGTGCTATACTTATATATGTTGTCATATTATATTAATTTTGTTTGGAACTTGAGACTTTAAATACTATATGATTTTTTTTCTGAGCACTCTATGTGTTTGTAAAAATGCCTAAGTGAAGCCGGTGTGTGAAATTTTGGGGCTTATGAATTTAGTAGTTTCTATACATACATTTATCCAAACATTCTTCTAATCTTAGTATAATAATCGATTCAGTTAATAATGTTGAATCAAGGTCTGTCACTCATGGAAGTTCATACTCTCAAAAGACAACATTTTGACGATTGATGCGATAATGTGCATTGTTATTAAGGAGATTGAGCCTAATAATGTTGTAGATCAAACCGAGACTGCCGAAGTGCCCAAAATTCTGATGCCAAGCTGGTAAAGATTGCTCTACTTAATAGATTTATAATGCTATTGACATTTGAATCATGTTTATGTTATGAAACGGTAGGTTTAGGTTATGTTACATGTAAGTATGCTTTGCAATAATTGCTATTTGTTGTGCATAGTGAGTCTGGAGATGATCAAACCGCTGTTGAAGAGTCTGCTTCCAAGGCTGCTGACGTGACCAATAAATCCGAGGACTTACAGTTCAATCCTAATGTATTCACTGAATTCAAATTGTCAGGAAATCCTGAGGTAAGTTTAGTTTCTTCTTGGTGCCTTAGGGCTGTTCGAATTTACATTTTTAAACTTCTTATCTGAGTATTAATGGAGGCAGATTTAATTCAAACTTTAACAGCTTGCCTGTTGAGAAAATAACAGGGGAGGAAATAAAAAGTAATATAGATTTCTTATTATGTTTTTATTGAGTGTGTGTTTGATTCCGTCCATTACATGGGTTGTATTTATCTTTAAACAACTTAAAAAGCGCTTTTTCTGCAGAGCTTGACAAAGCTCGTGTTGAACTCGCACCTGTTGAAAAACTAATCAGATCATACACAATCGAGTTTGTAGCTGCATGCCTTCGTAGCATGCACATAAGTAGTTTTAAAATGTAGACCGAACCACCCCCAAATCAATATTTGTTATACCGTTTCTTAAAGCTCACAGTCAATGAAGATGAAATCTGGTTAATTTATGAAGTCCCAAAAATATTAATCTATATAGTATTCCATCTTATATGAGACAAAATCTGGCTTTGGGGCCCCTACTAAAACCAACTTTACCCGCATGGCATAATTGTAAAAATCCTCATTAACATCAGTTGTTTGAATTCAATCTGAGGCTATCCCTCTGAACCTGCTTTCAGCCTTTCATATTGCATTAAGTGATGGTTTTTTTCTCAATTAGCCCACATGGGGATAGCATTTCTAAAGCCATTTGTGGATGCTTTGAATTTATTGATTAACTGTTGCATAAACATGACAGGCCATTCTTCAAGTACGCGTAGTAGTTGATGGAATACACAAGTTGGTAAGAGGAATAGAATCTGGTGTTGCTGCCAAAGAACTTGTGGATTTCAACGACAGAAGTACAAAATGAAGGAATAACTTTCTGCGATTTCGGATGGCTGTTACAACCACGACGTGTAATCACACTGAAGTGCATCTTTTCAAGAAACGTAGAGTTAAAAGTACACATATTTCTCCATATTCGGCTGTTTGTTAGTTTTTTTTTTCAGTTTTCAATATGCATGCATTTTGATTATTCAGGAGGTAATAACTTCATCAGATATAGCAGCTTACAGACAAGAACTATAGTATACAGGTATGGCACCTTGAGTGGGGTGTATACATGAAGATTGGCAGCTGCTTTAGTTGTTTGAGGTAGAAGTTGAAGAGAGCTATCGAGGAAACCATTTATATTTCATGGTGTTCCTACTATAAGAGGTGAGATCATCTCTTTATTTGGATATTTCAAATTATATAGTGTTTGGTTTCCTATTGGCTGTGGCAGGAGTTTACTGATTTGCGCTCACAAGGACTATAAATGATTTAGATACTATATCTTGAAAGTATGTTAGTATCAATAGCTTTTGGATGATGTAAGTTTTAACATAATGGCCCATTAATAATTACATGGGCCAAAAATATATTATGTAGCATACTACAAAAAATCTTTTAATACATTGATTTAGGACGTTTATGTAAATTGCCATCTCTAGATGTAAAGTTAAAGTTAGTGTTTGGAATTTCTTATGTATGTGCTACTCTGCTTATTTTGAAAGTAGAAAAGCAGATTTGAATGTTAAGACAAATTCGCACATCTAATTGTTTTATATCTAAGAAAATAAGCGCTTATATAAGCAGGTTATGTTGGTACCAACTTATTTGTATAACAGATAAGCCGTTTAAAATAAGTTATCCTAAACACTCCCTTAGAATCAGTTTGACCATACCAAAACACTAGAATCTCATTACATGCCTTAAAACACAAAAAATGTTATGATCACTTTTAAACGCAATGACAAACACCCTCTTTGTCTTTTTTTACAATTTTTATTTAGAGCCCTGCATATTCTGTGCGTTGTAGGAACAGGAAAGGCAAATGAACTTGCATTTTAAGAAAGGTGTCGCCAATTTCTTTTCAGACGTTTCAGGAAGATAAAAATGTTGCACACTTGATACATGTGAGTGAAATGGAAAAGAAATGGAAACTTTAGCAAAGGATAACAACCATATTGAAAGATAGTGGCTTGCTGACTTTAAAAAATTATTATGTTAAGCTCCTTGGGTGGTAGTATATGTGGGTTGAAGCTTCGTTAGAAGTTCATACTTCTTCTTATACAATTCTGAAATTAGCTATGGCATGCTCGCAACTTCTTATGGTTTCCCATCATACGAAGTTTGTAGTTTGGACTTTGGATATGTTATTTGGAGGTCATTTTGTGTTAACAATGAAAATGCATGATGTTTTTTGACTTCTGTCAAGACCCTTTACTTTGAATCTGTACAAGACTCTCTTATGATTAATTGTTAAAACTGTTTTCAGGTTTGACAGGAAACTCCAAAACACATATGATCACCTACTCTTCAGCAGGTCACCTCTTATTTCTTGCAAAACTTTTATTATCTTTATACAAAACTATAACGACTATGTAGTTTTGCATGCAGGAGTCCGCTTCTCAGTGTCTAAGCTAATAGGTGTGTAACATGTAAGGTAATAATACTGCCAATAATAAGGATGAAGTGGCCAAGGAAAACGTAAATTCACATAATTGTGATGTAGATATCATGTTTCATAACCATTTAGCATATCTTATAGGGTGATACTTTTACATACTTTAACTTCTTAATAATAACTAAGTAAAAAAGTTTTCTTTAATGTAGAGCTGGGTTTCATCAAGCCAAACATTACAAAAAGGAGCTCTTTAGAGTAACCAACTCTTTTCATTGCTCCACTAAGATCATTTATACTATTCTACGACTACTAATTAAAGACACTAAAATTATTGACTTCGTTTATCAAGCTTTTTAATGCAGAAAGTCACTAATTGGTAATTTGAGTAGTCTAATCTCATTTTTCGGTGTTAAATGGTTATAGCAAAAAATGTTCATACAAAGAACTGGTATCTGATACCCTTCTTATTCTGTCGACCGTGGAGTAAGCTACCAGAAAACGTCCCCTGCCATATGAAGCTTGCTGATTTCTCCACCTGTATGAAGAAAAAAGGCAGAGGATTCAATATTCGTGTCTATTTTAGACAAAGACTATGACAAGTGTGTTGAAGATTCCAAAAGTGCTCGCAAGCAGCTTGCAGCCTATACTGTATCATTGACATTTATAATTCTAGGAGTTTATCATGATTTTCATTATTCTAAAGTTTAGTTGATTGTTAGTTTTTGAATTTCCAGAGTGTACAGTGCTTCATTTGGCTTGAAACTGATAATCTAATGATAACTAAAATAGTTATAAGTTTAGGGTGTTTGGGTAAGCATTTTTCTGGAACTCATATTTAAATCATGAAAAGTAAAGGTCTTTATGAGAACTTGATATTTTTATTTGTTTGTTTGTATAATAAGGTTGACTATGAATCTGATTATAAGTTTATAACCCACAATCCAGTTTACTTTTGGTCAAAATGTAAGTGTTGTTTTGCCTGTAATGATCGTGAATTGCAGGTAGTGTGTTTGTAGTTTTTTTTTAAAAAAATTAGTGAGTGGTTAAAATCGTGAATTTTAGTGTGTTTGCAGGTAGTCTTTTTGTTAGAAGATCATTCTTTTCTCAATTAACTTGATGATGTACTTACTTTGTGAGTTGTTTTGCATGGATTTGGAATTGAAAATAAACTTACCGAACCAGCAATTCAGTACCAGGCTAATGCTAATAAAGATTATGCATTGGAGTGTTTGGGTCAGTTTTAATTCCATAATTCATAGTGGTTATTAATGGGTGTTTGGCATTGTGTTTTTAAAGTGTTTTATCACTAAGGTTAATACGAAACTTGATGCAAGTTTTTCGTTACCCATTTAAGTTGTTTTCTTTATATATGTGTGTGCATGTATACAATTTGGTTAAATGAGCATCATCTTACCTCCAATCTAAACTCATGGACCCTTGCCTTACTTTACAATATCTAAAAAAACGGCAGAATAAAAGATGATGAACACGGACAGTTGGTCCTATGAATGGTATTGCTTACAGAAAAAGGCGATGTTCTAAACTTTAGCATTACAAGAAAGACCAGGGAAAAAATACAAACAGGTCAAAGTGGGTATTTAACCTGTTTAATTTATGTATCTATATATAATGAATGGGTTATTAAAAACACTACGTTTGAATACCAACACTGACAAATAAAAAGTGGTTGAATCTGAGATTCTATCTACCTTTACCTTTGGTATTATTATGATTACAAAGAGGGTATCTGGCATTGTGTTTCAAAGGCGTTTAAATTACTGAGGTTAATACAAAAATTACTGGAAGTTATGCGTTTGGTGGTTTTAATTAAAAAAATGGCACAATTACCATTAATGGATGTGGTTGTTTGGGCAGATCAGAAAATGAGCCTAAAGCATAAAAAGACCCCTACAAATATCATTATTTGTAAATCATCATCATTTTCAACCCAAACATGATGCATCTGCACACTGTGTTAGTAAAACATCATTATTTTGTGTTTGCAGACCGTTTCCTTTCCTGTTGGTGATGGCATAAATGGGTCAAATAAACCGCCTGCCCCTCTGCACCCTTTCCACCCAAACATGACAATAAGAAGAGGGGTATTATAAGGAGATGTTATGCAACCGTTTTCCAATTAAGGAGAAAGAAGAAAGAAAAGAGAGCGGAAACCCAACTGCCAAACTAATCACCCTCTTCGCTCCCCATCACATACCATCATTGTACAAAGTTTTTTTTAGCAAAATGCCACATCTTTTATTATTATTTTATTTTTATTTTTTTTTATTTTTTTTTTAATTATTATTTTAATCATTAGTAACTTTTTGTACCTTTTTTGGTTTGATGTTTCAGTTGCGATTTATGGTTAATAGAACATATATTGCATGATTCAAACTAGGCTTTAATGGTTATTGTACTTATATGAACATGTAACTGACGAGAACTTCTCATTACATAATTCAAGATTCTTTATGAGCTTACCTATAATGTCAAAAACCAGATTTTTTAAAGTAAATAGAATACAATGATGTATCATATCATTCAGATCATGCTTGATATGTATCTGAACTCGCATTGATTTCCTCCCGATAGTCGTACTCCACCACAAGATTGAGATTGTCAACAAGTTTGTGATATTGCAAGTACAGTAAAAATATGGCATAACCCTCTTTAGGATGTTTTTTTTAAAGTGGCTAGGAATGTTGAAGAGGAGAAAACTGTTTTCTACTGTGCACACTTTGAAATATATTCAATTACGACACAACTTAATAACCCGTGTGTGAACAAGTTAAAATGAAATACTGCCAATGTTATGTTATAAGTCCCGCACATTAAACTCAAAATTTACACCAAATTTGATTTTTAATCCAAAAACCTTGAATACATCTTGGATTACTATTGAACCGTTTGACAAACTTGATCTATTTGACCCGTTTCGTATTAGTTTTTTTGTAAGTTAACCTTTGGCATTTGTGTTTTGCCACATGCTATTCACTACGATCAATTTAAATATTAGATATGTCTTCAAATTTAAATTGTATGGCGAATGCAAGCCTATTTACCGGAGAAACAACCGAGTCATCTTCATAGCTCACTTCAGGAAAAGGTGCGGGTTGTTTTGAAATTTATTGTAATAAATGTGACTAATATGTGATATTAAATGATCAATAGGCTCACAAGTTAGCGAAAAGTAATATATGATGGGGTGCTCTTCTTCCTCATGTTGTTGGGATATGCAGGCACTCAGATTATGGTGGCAGAGTCTATTGCATTATCTTGAGGATGTGAGGATTATGAAGACCATATACTCATATAGAGTGGTTCCTATACACGGAAGGGTATGTTATGCATATTCTTTTTGATAATTTATAGTTTTTAATTGGATTGTGGACATAGTTTACATTAGCATTCAAGCTTTAAAACTGAGATGGTGTTAGTGGCATGATAAAGCCTCATAAGTTAATATAAGTTTTTTCTTTCGCTTATGTGTTGCGTGTATCAGGGGGGATTGCAAAATTATTCTACTTAACAAGTAGGGTTGGATCAGTTGGAAAACCCCTTGCCTCTCAACCGAGAGGTCAGAGGTTCGATCCTCACTCCTTACAAAAGGCCGGAGGTCCTTTCTACCTTTGGTAGAACTGGAAGCAACCTCCCTACCCCGTGGAAGACGGTATTGGGAGTTATTTTTTTTTTTTTTGCAAAATTATTCTACTTGCGATATGAAACTATAAAATTGTATCGAAGCTATACATTTATTAAGTTTAAAAGGGATTTCTTTAGCTATTTCATGAGTGTAGTTTTACTTGGATGGTAGAAAACTAATTCTTGGTGGATTATGTGAGTCATCTGCTATATGTAAGTCCCATTCTTGATAGACACTACGTAATATTCATTATTTAATCCATGCCTATCCGTGGCATGTGACCTTGAAAACAAGAGATAGAGGTTTTGTAATCTTTATAAACTTTACTATTGAGTCTCAACTTTACAATTGTTTACTAAGGTTATGCTTTATGACTAATGTTTTGAGATCTCTGCCAAAATTGATAATCTTGGCATGAGTACGGGCATGTGTTTTCCAATCTTTGTGTTAGTCTGTGATGATACCACTTTGATTTTTTATTACCGGTTAGCTGGTGACTTGTGTACACATCGATTTTGATGAATGTTTGGTTTTTGCAGATAAAAAGTGGTAATTCTCCAATCGTTATCTAAACACACAATGACATACTCATAGCATTGTTTGAGGTATATTTCATTGTCCTTGGTAGGGTCTACAAATAATACTTCATGGGAACGAATGTAAAATACTTTAACAAGGACGATACATTTCTTGCTCTCTAATATGAAGTTCTTTCATTTGTAAGTTAATTATTATTTTTATTTATTATTTATTTTTTATTTTTTGTTGCATAAAAAACCTACATGGCATTTGAAGTTGCAAACCCTTATCTATCTATTTATCCATAATAAGTCCTGCACAATCTCTTTTATGAAAAAAGTGTGGTATGCCTATCGGATGCATTTATGAACACATGAGTAATATGCAATAATTTTAAGTTATGTTGTTGCATGAGAAAGAGGCTCATTTTTAATGTTTTCCGGAAAGATCGTGTGTCCTGTTGAATATATAATGGTGTAGAGACAAAAAAAAAAAGAAGCAAAAAGAATAAAAACTAAACTTTGTTTATAGAGTTTTGTCATTAAACTTTTCAAAATAATATATATGAACTTTTACTACAACCGTAAAAAATAATTATAAACCAAAATTAAAACAAAATACAAAAATTAAACTATTTGTTTATTAATTGATAAAAATACATTATTTAAAAATTTGAAAAAACCCCGTGCATGCACGGGCATTATAACTAGTTGATACTTACAAACCTTTTGCCACTAACACACCTAACTGGTTATTTTAATGATTTATTTGAAAGCAAGTAAAATTCTAAATTTGGGCTGATTTTAACTTACATTTATGCGGCACAAAGGCTTATTCTCTATATATATACATTTACATAATTCAACAATTAGAAATTGAGTAAGGTTGTGTTGATAGTCTTGAATAATCTTCTCAAATCGTGTAAGTTTATTTTTCGAATAAAGTATTTCGACTTTTTAATGTATAGGTATCACGAGATCCTTATTGGGATAATTTAAGATGAACACTTAATTTCTACGCTAAATAAAACTAAGCAAAACAAAGAGATAATGTTAACTTTATCGTATGTAAAAGCGAGACCAAATGTATTTGTTGTGTAATACTTATATTTTACAATTATGAGCGGTTAAAATCAATTAAACACCAACGGCCACAACCACTCACCAACATACATGTTGGTTGTGTTTTGGCAGAAAAAATGTTCTCTAATGAATCTATCTAGAGTGTATTATTGATTTTTTTTCTGAAAAGTTAATTACAAAAATCGACTATGGGTTTATAATATCGCAATACTTTTACAAAACTCGCAAGAGTTTGGTAAATATATAATTTTGTTAGTGATGCAGTCTAAAAACGAGATAACATAAATCGATCATGTTTGAAACAATTCTTCCAACAATCGTTGATTCAATCGAATACCGATTATTAGGTTAATTCTTAGTAAACTGGCAAAAATAAACTTTTTGTATTTCTTGGAACTGATCAGCCACAATGGCAATAAACTTATTAGATAGACATACAAAATCAAAATGGGTCTCAAAAGACATACCGGCCGAAACCTAGCTCAAAAATAAATCCCAACAAATTAGGAAAAACATAAAAATGTAAATAACTTATAACATAGAGTATTTTGAGGCCCGAAAGTTCCGTAAACCAAAAAAGTCTGTTTACCACGACGTGCTCCTCGCTCCAATATTTGATTTGACTGGTCATGGCTTGAAACGGAGCCCCGTAAACCAAGTTATGCCCGGTTTAGTGAGGCTTCATTTGTCGCACGATCTTGGGTCTTCAAATACATGATGGCTCGTTCCTCAACGCTTGGGCCCGCATCAGCTAGTTAGTTCTGAAATTTCTTATTAACTTTTGATATTCGTAAATAACAAGATGATTTATACTTCTCTTCGCAGCAGGGCTAACAAATAAATCCTTTAAAATCTTTAGTTAAATCGGTTTTCATATGTATTAAGTTATTAGATTAAGCATTATCTACCCAATAAATTAGCAGAGTTTTCATTCACTTTGTTTATCAATTGTATTTGTATACTTACTCATAGTAATTTAAGCAACAATAATAACAATAACAAATATGGTTAGGGGGTGCTTGGTTCGTTTTAGGATTTTAGGTAATGGAAATGAGAATGATAGAAGAAATATTAAAGAATGCAATGAGTATTTCATTATAATTGATTGTGCTTGATTTATGGTGTGTAAAAGATAACCAACTTCTCATAATGAAACTACTTTGCAATGAACAAAAATAACGTAATCAAGCTTGTGCTTGATTTGAGTAAATATCATGAACACCTTCTAAATAATTTACCGATCAATGTTTAGAAGAAAATTATTTGTATCAATAATTTCATATGTAGATGACTACAAATGCTGTTGTTGCAAAAATCTATAAATCCAAGTTAAACTCTTTATAAGTAGAAATCGTTGTTACTTAGCTGTTCCAAAAAAAAAAAAAAAAAAAAACGTTATTATTTATGTTTAGTTATGTCAAAAAAAAGAACGAAAAATCAAATTATAAGAATTGAATTTTAAGACTTGGGTGCAAATGTCAGGAGAAAAAGTAGGAAATAGAAAAAAATTGAGAAGAAAAACATTATTTGGTTCATTACCCCAACTTATAGAGGAATGAAAGGTTGCTCAATAATTAGTAATGACTCATTACATTATAGCAAATCAATCACCATTAAGTATCACCATATTATCATTTCTCGTCCCTTTAATATCTTCAAACAAGCACGACCTTAGATTTGTAAATCTAGAAACATAATATAGAAATGAGTGAGAATGTTAAAGTTGTAACAAAAACATATAAGTCACTTAGCATTAACAAAGTCTAGGCGTCATGAAGTTTTTTGGAAGATAGATAACTAAAAAAAAAGGTATTTGATGGTGGTGGGACTTGAACTAAACCACTTTGCATCAAAAACCTCTAGCATATAACAACCAGATGACACTACGAGCATAAGGTATCACGCCGAAAACGTTCGCCAAAACCGACATCGCTTGGATTTCGGCGCCGTATTCGGTACCGCCAAATGGTATCTGTGGCACCAGTTGAGCTCAACGAGTGTGCTGCCATCGCCGATTGCACGGCGTGAAAAAGACAAATTAAAAAAATTTAAATCTTTGAAATGAAACGGTTATATTTCATTTAAATTGAAAATTTTTTTGTATTTTTTTTAAATTAAACCCCTTTTTACCCTCTATAAATAACACCTCATTTTAACTAACATTTTTACACACTTCTCTACCAAAAATGGCTTGTTATGTCCCCCGTACCGTCGAAGAAATCCAAGCGTATGTTCAAAAAAATATGACGAAGACGATGCGGCTCGTAAGGAAGCTATTATCGGTGTAATTGATCTGTTTGAGCAAGCAAGGAATGCAAAAGAAGATTTGAGGAAAAAATACGCTGAATGCAAAGACATTACGCCAGAAAGACGTGTTGTGATTGATATATTTTTGCACGATGAAGGTTGGAAAGATTACGAGATTAAGGCCATGTTGTGAAAATGTATGTCACAAATACAAGATAATATCAGTTAAAAAATCCTTTGGTTGCACAAAAAAAAAACAAATAGGATGATTTGTGTTTTCGCATCGTATCGTAATTTTTATTTTTATTTCAACATACGGGGTTTTTTTAAGGATATTTATAAGACATCAAATGAAATGACGGAGAAAATGATTCGTCTTTCATTTCATTTGGCTTATTTATAAATATCCTCCAAAAAACCTCGTGTGTTTTTTAGTTTTCGTGTATTTTTTTTTTAAGTTTTATATTGTAATATATTTGAATAAATGAAATTTAGTTGCTTGAAAAAATAGAAAATGAAATAAAATAAAATTGTGGGTGGGGCTCAAATTGCTATGTTGTGAGTGAGGAGTATTTTGGGATGTAAGTAGGGGTGGAAACGAGTCGAGTCGCTCGTGAAAAGCTAGGAATCGGATTGATAAAAAGCTCGAACGACCGGAGCCTAAACGAGCTCGAGCCCGAGTTCGATCCTAAGTTTGGGCTCGTTTAATAATCGAGCTCGAGCCCGAGCTTTATATATAAATATCGATTAGGCTCACGAGCCTAAACGAGCTTAAAAATATAAACGAGCTCGAGCCTGCTGTGATTAACGAGCTTTATTTCAATCAAAACGTTATAAAAGTTAGTTGAGACCGAGCTGAGCTCGAGCTTGTGAAATTTTTTCACGAGCCGAGCGCGAGCTTAAAATTTGAGGCTCGAACGAGCTCAATTCTGCTCTTTCTTTTTTGAGAGTATGCTAATATAATCTTAATGAGGTGCTGGGCTTTGCATCTGACAACCTTGAAAGTTGAAACTATCCATGAGCCGGAAAGATTACGAGATTAATGCCATGTTGTGAAAATGTATGTCACAAATACAAGATAATATCAGTTACAAAATCCTTAAAAAACAAATAGGATGATTTGTGTTTTCGGGTTTTTTTTAAGGACATTTATAAGAAATCAAATGAAATGACGGAGGAAATGATCCGTCTTTCATTTCATTTGGCTTCTTTATAAATATCCTCAAAAAAATCCCGTATGTTTTTTAACTTTCGTGTTTCTTTTTTTAAGTTTTGTATTGTAATATATTTGAATAAATGAAATTTAGTTGTTTGAAAAAAACGAAAATGAAATAAAATAAAATTGTGGGTCGGTGGGTGGGTGAGGCTCAAATTGCTATGTTGTGAGTGAAAGAGTATTTTGAGATATAAGTAAGGGTGGAAATGAGTTGAGTCGCTCGTGAAAAGCTAGGGATCGGATCGATAAAAAGCTTGAACGACCCGAGCCTAAACGAGCTCTAGCCCGAGTTCGAGCCTAAGTTTGGGCTCGTTTAATAATCAAGCTCGAGCATGAACTTTATATATAAAGATCGATTAGGCTCACGAGCCTAAACGATGTGTGTGTATATTTTTCATACATATAACCATGTATAAACCAGCTTAAAAATATAAACGAGCTCGAGCCTGCTATGGTTAACGAGCTTTCGAGCTTTATTTCATTCAAAACGTTATATAAGTTAGTCGAGCCCGAGCTAAGCTCGAGCTTGTGAAAACTTTTACGAGCCGAGCGCGAGCTTAAAATTTGAGGCTCGAACGAGCTCAATTATGCTCTTTTTTTTAGAGAGTATGCTAATATGATCTTAATGAGGTGCGGGGCTTTGCATTTGACAGCCTTGAAAGTTGAAACTATCCATAAGCTGGACGAATTCCTTTTGTGACACACAACGACCAATCCTGAAAGACCACTATTTCTTTTAAGGATGCCTAATCGCCGCACCAATAATTCGGGCGGGCGGGGGTAGCGTACATCGGTCTTTGGTTAAATGTTTTTAGACTTATCCCACTCAATGGAAATTGATCTAGGCAAGATCCCACGTCCAAGAAAATATTTTTCTGATCTATTCCTCTCTTCAAGGCAATATGTTTACTATTTTGAATAGTTGGTTTATTGTACAAAAATATACAGAAAAATTCAGACATAAGCAGGATTCCATTAATGAAACATTACATTGCAAACCGCCTAATTCCTTTGCTTTTTCATTGCTTTAAACCTCCGTATCCGTAACCTTCCTTAATTAAATCAAATGGAGAATTCCTTCGTACTTGAGTGTTGGGCTTCGAGCTCAAGCTCGAGCTTTATATATATAAACGAGCCAAGCTCGAGCTCTGGCCGGCTCGAACACGGCTCGACTCGTTTCCACCCTTAATATAAATGTTGAAAATAAAAATGTTGATACAGTAGAGTTCAAATGGCTAAGTTGTGATACGTTATACTTTAAGGTGAACTCAATATTTAGTGATTGCTTAATAAGACAAAAAATTACTATCAATGAATAATGTTTTTCAAGTTAACAATTTATGAGTCGGTTCTTATTAAATCACTTATATTTTAAATAAAATTTATTTCAAATAGAAGATGAATGTTTTACAATCCGTCGCAACGGTATAATAATACTTGTTAAAAGCACCGTCAAAAATACAAAACATAAGGGGAGGGAGTAGTCACCTAGTATCCAATTCTACCTAAATTGTCATATCACCTTTATCCAACAAAAACCCTCTAACTCAAAACTACCCAATTTTACCCTAACACTACCCAAAGTAGAAGAAGTGGTACCCAATCCTATCCAATTTTTTTTCATATATTTTTAACACATAAAATCACATACAATATTAAAATAAAAACATACCATTTCATTAAAAATAAAAACATTACATAATACTTAAAAAAACTACAACTTAAAATTTTTAAAAAAACATATAAACACAAATAAACAAACATTGATTCTTTAATTGGGCCAAGCCCAATCACTTTTTTTAGGGTTGCAAAACATATATGTTGTCTTTTATTTCTCAAATGCACATACATCTCTTCTTCTACCTGCTGCAAGTAAACACAAGACATAAAAAAAGCAAAAAACACACAAATGTACAAAAAAAAAAACAACTATAAACACAAAACACACAAACACTTTGCTCCTCACCGCTCGACTTCCCAACCCGACTTCTTCACCGATTTGCCCTAACCGATAGGGTGGGGGCGGTGTTACCGATCGGGTCCCCCAACCGCTTCCACTCCCTCCCCTCTAATAAGCTATTTAAAGCATTTAAATAATTAATTCAACACCAAGTGTTCATAATCTTTTGGTCGTAACAATTACTCAAAACCAAACACAATTTGAGATTTGAGTCGGTATTCTAAAAGAGAATCGACCTGCTAATCAACATTATTTATTTATTTATTTATTTTCACGAGAAATAGTAAAAGAAATTAATGGGGAACGAAATTGAAATCAGAGTATATTAAGAGCGGACGGTGTGGGCTCGTTATCACAAATCGCCGTCCGACGTGGAGTCTCGCAGAGGGCCGCCGCCACACCGAGGTGGCTCGCCGTGGGACTTGAAATCGTCGGGACGACGAGAGGGGATTCTGACACAAAAGCAGCCTCTTTGTTTACATATTGTTGTGTGTGTTTGTAGTGTGTGTGTCAGTATATGTGTGTGCAGGAAAAATGAAGAAGACAATCTTTTTTTTTTTTTTTTTTTGGACTAGACATGAAAGCGGGTGGGTGAATTGGGGTGGTATGTTTCGTTTTAAACACACCTCTTTGTTTACATAATTTTTTTTTTTTTTTTTAATTTATAACTTTTTTAAATATTTTGTTTTGTATTTTTATTTTAATAAATGAAGTTAGTTTATTTGAAAATTGAATAAAAAAATAAAGTGGTAGTGGTGGTAAATGAAGAGGTTGAGATTTGTATGAGTGAGGAGGAGTTTATTGTGGTTAGTTGTGAAAAATTAGAATCTTGATGTGGTCTTGAGGGTGGTGACGATTTAAACGTTCTCATATGACACCTTCCTCTCTAAGGGCAGTTTAGCTTGTAAACAGGTTTTGAATTACTTTGCTAAAAACCCAAGTCTTTTTATTTGAGTGAACCCATCCTGACCCATCTTTCACTCTTTATTGAATCCAAAACCCAAATTCTACAGATGAACCCATATACCAAACGCACCGTTAGAATGTTTAGTAAACAGTTGAGCGTTTGGATCACGACAACACATTCTAATTAAAACAAAAACCACAAAAAGTAGAGATGATCATAGCAGCAACATTACAAAACAGAGTAAACAAAGCAAGTCAACAAACCACACATTACTCTGTTCAAAAGCAAAAAAACAAACCGGATTTACTCAATACTCTCAGAACATCACACACTAATTATTATTCATAAAAACATTAACCACCACAAAGACATTCCAACTCAATCCTAATTCCCTCAAGCAACCTGAACTTGAACCAACTTGGGCTTCTTAGGCTCGGGTGGAGGCAGCTTCTCAACAGTAACAGTCAACACCCTGTCTTGACAAACAGCCGAAATCTTCTCAATATTCGCATTTTCAGGCAAAGAAAACTTCCTCATAAACTTTCCAATCCTTCTTTCCATCCTCACATACTTCACACCTTCCTTTTCTTCTTCTTCACGTTTCCTCTCACCACTTATCACCAAAACATTGTCGTCTTCAACTTGAACCTTGATATCACCTGATTTCAGTCCAGGCATGTCGACAATGAAGACGTACGCGTTTGATATTCCTTCACGTCCGCTGGTGTTGCCGCCATTGCTCTTGCATCGCGAACGTAAGTTTGTGTTGGTTCGGATTTGGTTGACTTGTTGTTGTTGGTTTCGTCGAGGATGTGATGAAGGTGGTGAAGGAGCAAAGGTGAGTCTAAGCCCATGAAGATGTCCATTATTTTGGTTGTTGGTTTGATGGAATTCTAAAGCGATCGAAGATTGCTTGTATCAGTGAGATTTTTTTGTGATTGCAAGATGAATGAATGGAGTATTTTGTAGGTGGACATATAGGGTGGGGAAGATATTCCTAGACAGAACTGGAACAAGGGTGCGAGGAAGTTCTAGTAACTTCGGTTTATTTCTGGAAGGCGTGTATGCGGAAAGGCGTCTTTCTCTCTCTCTCGTAAAACATATGCGCCCGCTCAAAAAATGAATATGATCAATTAAATATTCGCATGTTTTTCGTTTCAATTAAAAAAAAAATAATAAAAAAAATAAAAATAAAAACTTGTTTAGGAAATCATAAACGTATGTCAAAAGTTTACGTCTAATCCGGTCAAGACAATTTCGATTTTCTTTTTATTAGACGTATCTTTTATATAGAGTTAGGATCAAATAAGAAGAAAAATTTAAATAAGAATAATAAAAGAAATCACAACCACTTATTTCGGATGCACTATAAAAATAGATCGATCTCCCTTAAATTTCTCCTCCTATTCAAATGTGTGGTATAAATTCTTCTTATTCTTCCTATTTTAGTTTTTTTCTTCTTCTTGATCTCTTCCCTTTTATATATATATATATAAAAAAATATATATATATATATATATATATATATATATATATATATATATATATATATATATATATATATATATATATAATAAAACAAAACGACAAAAGATTATTTAGAGACAAAACTTTATCTACATACCAAGGGACCAATCCCCACCTTTCAATCATTTTGATCTAATGGCTTAGATTAAATCTGATTTTTACATTGCAAGGGTATTTTGTCAATATAAAAAGAATTTTTTATCTTTTTTTCAATTAAACGCTATTTAATTTTCACACACACAAAGTGTGTGTTTCTCTCTATTCTCTCGTTTTTTTTATCTTCTTCATCAATTAACCCTAATTCGTTATCAATTAAACGATTCTTTCATGGATTCGATTCCAAATTATTCAGTTTCTTCTGATCCTTCTTCTTCTATAACTGAATCTGCAACTGAATCTGATCGTTCCTCTTCTGATCCTTCTTCTTCTATAACTGAAAGCGTCGTTGTTTCTGTAACTGAATCTGCATCTGAAGATGTTGTTGTTAGTGATGATGTTTCTGCTAAGTATACGGAGGAGATTGTAGCTTATGAACACGGTGATGAATCCGCAGCTATTAAGAGTAAGATGCGTTTAATTTTTGTTTTTCATTATTTTTTTCGTTTGAATAATGCTTTAATATGTGAATAAGCTATTTAGTTAGGTTTATATTGAATTAAGCGCTTTAATCTAGTTTTAGATTGAATTAAGCGGTTTCAGTTAATTTAAGTCGTGAATAAGCTATTATTTAGCTTTAGATTGATCTAAACATTAGTTTAGTGTTACGTGTAGAAGATGGATAAGGTGTTAATCATTTTAATGCTCTGAATAAGCGATTAGTTATGTTTAGATTCAAATTAAGCTGTTATTTAGTTTTTGATGAATTAAGCATATTAAGTTTTGAATAAGCTATTAGTTTATGCTTTGATTGAATTAAGTAGTTTGAGCTTTTTGAATAAGTTATTAGTTATGTTTTGATAAGCACTTTTTATTTTGCATCACATTTGATATCATATGATATATCACATGTGATATCACATTTGATATCACATATGATATTACATGTAATATATATATGTTACATACAGCACATGTGTTATATCATATGTGATCATAAGAAGTTGTTTTGCTTTATTTCATTTTTACTTGATCGATGTTTTTATTTTGTACTTTTTTGTTTTTTCAAAACTGGGGTGCTTTGAAAACTCCTGAATCATTCTCTACTCACTCTAATTTTGATACTCCTGGTGGAACGGTTTATTATATTCCTAAAGTTCCCGCCGACATTTTACTAGCTAAGGAAATGTTTTAATTCGATTGATGAGTGCATTAGTGCGTATATGAAGTATGCTTCAAAAGCGGGGTTTGTGGTTAGGAAATCATGTCGAGAAAAGGTCGAGGAGCGGTATTGTTAAGCAAAAGTATCTAGTGTGTAATAGGGAAGGTCGTCTAAGGGAATTCATGTAGACACACTAGATTTAGAGAATAGTGACAAGCGTAGAGAAGTTCGAACTCGTGATATCACAAAGTTGCAAAGCACGTGTGATGTTTGAGTTGATTCTGGTTCTACAAAGTATAAGTTGACTGTTTTGATAGTATACATAACCATGAGCTTGAACGTAAAGAATATAAGCATTTGTCAAAGACCGAAAGGCGGTTAACATATGTTGAGCGGTTGTTTATTGTTAAAGCCGCAAGCGTTTATATAGGTGCAACGAGAGCTCATCACTTGTTGATGTCCGAAGGGATCGATTTGCTTGTTCATGGTACAACCGTTGACTTTAAGAAATTTTTAGGAGTGTTAATTGTTATATAGGCGATAGTGATGCTCGATGCTTATAGCTAAGATGGAAAATAGATGTAAGCATGTTCCGTATTTTTCATTTGATTACTTGGTTGAGAATGCCGAGCTTCGCAATTTTCTCAATGATGAAGTTTCCAAGTACAATTACAAAGAGTTTTGTGACGTTGTCTCTTTTGATGCTACGTCTGAGACAAATAAGTAAGTGTTTGAGTGATATATATCATATTGTATTGTATTACTTGTATTTTGTCTTCGTATCTGCTTTTTTTCAACTATTTTTGTTTTGTTTTCGTGTACAAAATGATGTTTGTTCCTTTACAAAGAAGTCGACAATTGATAATCATAGGAAATGTGTTACGGTTGTCGCAGGCTTCTCAAGAATGAAACCGCAAACTCTTATATTTGGTTGCTCAAAGCATTTGTAAAGCTTTGGTAAAGCTCCTAGTATCGTTGTCACCGATCGTGACGGGGCTATGAGAAAGGCGATTGAACAAGAATTTTACGGATCGAAACACGATTGTGTATGTGGCATATTACACAAAAGCTTCCCGGAAAGGTATGTTGTGTGCTTTCTTGTATTTTTTTGTTATATCATATGTGATACTTTATGTGCTTTCTTGTATTTTATTTGCTTTCTTTGTAGTTTCTAATGATTTATCATATGTGATATTTCATACTTTTTATTTGGTAAATCATTTGTTAAATCATATGTGATATTTGTTTGCGATATGCTCAAAGATTTATGATCACACAGACTTTAAAAGGAAATTCAATCAAATTGTGTGGAATATGTATATTGGTCCCGATGAGTTTGAGTATCAATGGGGAAGTTATTAGATGAGTTTAATTTGCATAATCATAAGTGGTTAACAAAGATGTTTCGTGACACGCTCTTGTTGGATTCACGCTTTTTGTGGACTATCCTTTGTGTGGTTTGATGAGGACAACTTCTAGGTCTCGAGTGAGAATTCATTTTCTCTCATTTTACTAATTCGGTTCTCATGAATTTTATGAATTGTTTTGAGACGGCAATGGAAAACAGAGGCATATACAAGAGAGGTTAGATCATA
The DNA here is from genome assembly GCA_022545495.1 of Chrysanthemum lavandulifolium. Classification (NCBI taxonomy): domain Eukaryota; kingdom Viridiplantae; phylum Streptophyta; class Magnoliopsida; order Asterales; family Asteraceae; genus Chrysanthemum; species Chrysanthemum lavandulifolium. The sequence goes on from CM040238.1 coordinate 218,055,985, forward strand.
AGTCGATTGATTCTGCTCCTACACTTAGAACCTATCGTAAGATTGAACGTCATGCGTCAAAGGTTTATACTGCCCCTTTCGAATTGGTTCAAGTGAAATATTTGATGGGACATGGTTTTGCCAAATAGATACCAAAAGTTTGTTTGAAGGATCCGAGGTGTCATTATTAAATAGAAAAAGTTTGTTGATGAAGTAATGGAGAAGAAGAAAGCTAAGAAAAAAGAGAAATTTAAGAAAAAAAGTGATGATAATGATAAAAATGAAGAAGAAGAGGAGCCGATCAACTTGTTTCACAGAGAAGATGGACTGTATAAGGTTTGTTAGTGATGACGTATAGTCTATATTCGGGGCACGAACCCGATTAAGGACCGATACTAGCGAGTCCAGCATGAACTGGGCTATGCTGATAAGTGTTGGGGCTCACGAAGGCCCAAACCCAAAACTTATTTATGGAATAAGATATCGGATATCTCCTAACTTTGGAGATAATCGTTTACCAACCGATTTAGGCGGGATACGCCGAAGGTTGGGGAACACGAAACCAACAAGGATTTCGTGTGTATATAATGGGAATCCCATTCCTTATTAAAGGTACGATCTAAACCCTAACTCTCCATAACCCTAAACCGATTACTTACTCTCACGCCGAAGGATAATCGTGGGAGACAATCCCACGATAAGCCTAACGGTGTTTTCTGTTTACTTAGTGCGCAGGTCTCGAGCAGCAATATTCAATTGATACGAGAACTGGAGCCCAAACCAGGAAAGCCCAACTTTTGTATCAACAAGTGGCGCCATCCGTGGGATGTGCGTTGAAGGAAGTACAATCTCTCAATGGAAAACTGGCCGGTCTGAATAGATTCTTGTCCAAGTCAGCAGACAAGTCACTTCCTCTCTTTAAGACACTGAAGAAGTGTATCAAAAAGGGAGATTTTCACCGGACTACGGAGGCGGAAGAAGCCTTTACACAATTTTTAAACAACACTGGCAGCGCCCCACACTAGTCGCACCCAGGTGTGGGAAGACTTAATTATGTACTTATCTGCGACACATGGAGCGATCGAGCGGTGTCACGACGGACGGTCGAGTCGCTCAAACACCGGTGTATTTTGTAAGCAAAGCGCTCAAGAAAACGGAGATTAACTACAGCGCCATAGAAAAGTTGGTCTTAGCATTGATATTCGCCGCCAAAAGACTGCGCCGGTATTTCCAAGCGCATCCAATTGCGGTAATTACAGATCAACCTATCAAACAAATCATCTCCAAACCTGACGCATCAGGACGACTACAGAAGTGGAGTGTGTTGCTTGGTGAACACAACATCTCCTACAGCACCGCGTCTCGCAAAGAAAAGGGCGATACTAGCAGATTTCATCATCGAAAAACCAGACGCTGATGATACACCCGCACCAAGCAAAAAGGAACTACAAAATCCATGGATCTTGTTCACGGATGGATCTTCATGCGTGGATGGGTCGAGCGAGCCTCATCCTCACAAGCCCTAAGGATTGAATTCACTTACGCACTCCGTTTGAGTTCACACGACAAACAATGAGGCGAGTATGAAGCCCTAATCGCCGACTCACGCATTGCACCGAATGGGCGACGAACTTGGAAGCAAATGTGGATTCCTGGCTAGTAACCAACCATGTGTTGGGCGAATATGTGGCTAAAGAGGAAAACATGATCCAATACCTCAACAAGACCAAGGCACTAATCCAGGGCTTTGACAAGTTTACCATCAAGCAGGTTCCGAGAGGGGAAAATCGAAAGGCAGATGCACTAAGCAAGATTGCATCCACAAGCTTTGCACACCTGTCAAAACAAGTGTTGGTGGAAACGTTGATGAGCAAATCCATCTCGGAGATGGAAATATCCGCGGTAATAGAGGAGAAAGATCCTACGTGGATGACACCAATAATGGAATTCATAAGCAAGGGCGTATTGCCACAAGAACAGAAGGAAGCCCGAAAAATACGGCGCACATCACAGAGGTTCGAACTTCGAGATGGTGTACTATATCGGCGCTCTTTTCTACAACCATGGCTCCGCTGCGTTGGGCCTCTACAAGCAAATTATATACTCAGGAAAATCCACGCCGGCTTAGCATGCATTCAGGTCCACGATCCGTGGTGGCACGCGCTTTGCTGTCAGGATACTACTGGCTCACCATGCATCGTGATGCGCGGAATTAATAAAAAAGTGCGGCGATTGTCAGGTTCATAGACCTATCCCGCACCAGTCACAACAGGAGCTAACGCCTATCACGGCGCCATGGCCATTCTACAAGTGGGGCATGTACATTGTCGGTCCCTTCCCGTTACAACAGAGGATTAAAGTTTCATAGTGGCCATAGACTACTTCACCGTGGATCAAGCAAAAGCGGTTGTAACAATTACGCAATCGTGTCAAACGCTTTGTTTGAGACAATATTGTATGCCGCTTCGGACTACCTGGGGAAATCATCTCGGACAACGGGAAACAATTATGTGACAATCCCTTCAAGGACTAGTGCGAGAAGTTGAATATCACGCAGCACTTCGCATCGGTTAAACATCCACCAACCAATGGCTTAGTAGAGCGTGCAAACCGAAGTTTGGGTGAAGGAATTAAGGCACGTCTAGACAAGCACAAAGGAAGGTGGGTAGAAGAACTATCGCATGTTCTGTGGGCACTCCCTTTTCTCTAGTCTATGGGACAGAGGCCGTCATACCAGCCGAAATCGGGATGCCAACTATTCGCACTGCTGAAGTTAATGTTGCAACCAATGATGATGAGCGGCGATCGACTTAGACCTGTTGGAAGAAAGACGCGAGCGCGCACCATATGTGAAGCAAGGTCAAGTCAAAATGAAGGATACTACGATGCTAAAGTGCGAAGTGTTTCATTCGCACTGGTGACTTCGTATACCGCGCCAATGATGCGAGCCACGCAAAAGACACAGGAAAACTTGGACCGAAGTGGGAAGGACCCTATGAGGTCACTGAAGCATTAGGAATAGGCGCGTACAAGCTGTGAGACATGGATGGTCGGGAATTACCGCGTACATGGAACATTTGCAATCTTAAGCTATGTTATCTCTAGGAATGGCTACGGCCCAGCGCACGGACACTCTTGCACTTTAGTGAAGTGCCCAATAAATATCCGTGTATTTACATCTTGTTTTACTTAGGGAAATGTCTCATTTATCTTCTTTCATAAAAACTTGCAAGTATTAATAAAACATCGCGGTTTCTAGCTAACTCCGCGACACATTTCAATTTGTTATTTCCATATACTTTATGTCTTAACACTTTTTATATCTTGCCTACATGGCGTGCATGCACTTAATAAACCCACGATGGTACAAGGATGAGTAAACCTACTAAATAACTCGTTGAGTAAGAGGGTTGCAAACCCATCAACATTGGATCATGAATCCTTGTTAAACACCTTGTTCTCAAGACGTTGGAATAAGTTATGTACGCATCCCACGACGGGTGCGCAACAACGCATACGGTGCACGTTTAACAACTTAGGAATCAGGACACTTGACTCCTTGATATGATATTTACAGTACGCTGCATATCACACCATACACGATTATGATAAAACTGTTAGCCCATATTCGTATATCATTGTGTAACGGGCTCTAGCCCGATTCTAGATCCTTCATTGTAATGTTATATATATGTACATTGTATCTATGTTTAGTCAATCAATAAGACATAATCATTATCTCCAATATCTCCAGTACGAACATGGTATCAGAGAATTAAAAACATACGCTCCTTTCCTTCTTTTCTTCCCACGCTCCCATCTTCACCATCTCATCTGTAAACACCAAAACCCTAAAACTCAAATATATTCGATCTCTATTTTTCGTGTTACTTGTTCGCGGTAACAAGTCTTGTTATTTGCTTGGTGATTTGTGCTTCGGTCACAATCGCACTAAATATTCTTGTACTTTGGGTTACAAGACTTTGGATATTAGTCTCCTTCTCTCCAGCCGCCACCCACCTCACCATCAAGCTCAGCCGCCACCACCCATTCCTCGGTCATCACATCGGCAAGTGTCATCGCCACTCCATCACCATCTTACTGCCATTCGGAGATCAATGGTCCGTTCGTTTTAAGGATTTAGAGCAAAGTTTGTGTGAATGATTCAAGTCTAGGTCGTGGTTGCTGTGGGTTTCTATTCGAGTTTAATTGGGTCGCGACTCTAGAGTCACGCTCAGGTTATATTGCTCAGGTTTTTACAGCCGTGGTTCGTGCACCCTACATACCACTCTCCTACATCACCAAAACTCCAAATTCTCTGTATCAGTAATGACGGCACAAGCTTATAATATAAGCCATATGAGCCCTACCAGCCTACCACAAAACTATAGATTATTCCAGCCTATATCTAACATGCCCGCCCACCAGGAGTTATTGGTCTTCAGGCCCAACATGCATCACCTATTTTTAATAGTTCAGCAGCCCAGCAGTCTTCTACATTGGGCCAGACTTTAATGTTTCACTCGTTTTTGGGCCAGCAAGGTTTGGGTCAACAGGTTCCGGGTCAACAACTTTCGGGATTACCACGTGTTTTTAGTGCCATGACTCCACAGGATCCTACTACTGGTGATTGGACCATGGATACAGGTGCGAGCTCACATCTAAATGCATCTGTTAATAGTCTTAGTAACATTTTTAATACTTGCATGTATCCATCTGTCTCGGTTGGTGACGGGCATAACATTCCTGTCACCAATACGGGTCGTAGCATTTTACCTACTCCTTCTCGACCCCTTTACTAAATAACGTCCTCATTACCCCTCATATTGTCAAAAATCTTATATCTGTCCGTCAATTTGTTTGTGACAATAATTGCACTGTTGAATTTGATCCTTTTGGTTTTTCCGTCAAGGATTTCATGACACGTCGGGTGCTTCTCCGATGTGACAGCACGGGCGACCTTTACCCTGTCACGGACCCGTGTCCTATTCCCCAAGCTCTTCTTGTCAGTCAACATACGTGGCATCAGCGCCTTGGACATCCAGGGAGCGACGTGCTACGCCGTCTCGTCTCAAATAATTTTATATCTTGTAATAAGGAGAAGCCGCCTGTGCTTTGTCATGCTTGCCAGCTTGGCAAACACATTCGACTTCCTTTTGTTAGTTCCGATACTATTGTTAATGCATGTTTTGATGTTATTCACTCTGATGTATGGACTTCACCAATTTCGAGCCTCTCGGGTTTTAAATATTATGTTTTGTTTTTGGATCACTATTCTCATTTTGTTTGGGTCTACCCGTTGATAAATAAATCTGATGTATTATCGAAATTTGTTCTATTTCGCAAATACGTTCACACTCAATTCAAGAGTGAAATCAAATCGTTTCAGTGTGACCATGGCGGTGAATTTGATAACCGCGCCCTACATAAACTTTTTGCCGACAATGGCATTCAGTTTCGTTTCTCATGCCCCAAGACATCTCAACAAAATGGGAAGTCAGAACGGATGATTCGAACCATCAACAACCTCATTCGAACCCTACTTTTCCAGGCCAACCTTCCACCAACCTTTTGGGTTGAAGCTTTAAACATGGCTGTCCATTTAATCAACTTCTTACCTTCTACAGCTATTGCCAACGAAATCCCAGACACCCATTGTTTGGCCACAACCCGAATATAGCCTTATACGCACATTTGGTTGCTTATGTTACCCCACTTATATCCTAATCACAAACTTGAACCACGCCACACCTCCATCTACTTGGGACAAGCTTCAAATCATCGTGGGTATCGTTGCCTCGAATTAAACACCAATAAAATAATCATTTCTCGCCATGTAACCTTTGATGAAACTGTTTTTCCATATGGCATACCTAAACCAACATCGGCACCCAAATACAATTTTTTGGATGACTCACCCGATATAAATCCTCCATTCATCCCATCTGCCCCCGTTGTGCAACCCACAGTGCCTCATCCCACAAACGAGCCAACAACACCAATTCCCACAAGTCCTAATACAGCCCAACAACAAACACCAAATACATCACCACCCGCAAACCAACACCAACATATTATCCCAGATCCTCCTCATAACCCAAACCCTGTCTCAATTCATCCCATGGTCACACGATATCGTGTCGGTACTAATCGTCCTACTGAGCGTCTTAATATGCATGTGTCTTCGGTTTCTCCATTACCAAAATCTTATCGTGATGCGTCTAATGATCCAAATTGGAAAAATGCTATGCGTGATGAATACACTGCACTTATTAAGAATGGAACTTGGACCCTTGTGCCCTGACCCACAGACACAAACATTATTCGTTTGTATGTGGCTTTTTCGCTATAAGTATTTGGCTGATGGTACTCTTAGTCGCTACAAGGCTCGTCTTGTGGCAAATGGTAGTAATCAATTAGAGGGGGTTGATGTGGATGAGACCTTTAGTCCGATGGTTAAACCGGTACTATCCGAATCGTCACGAGTTTAGCTACTTCGCCATTGGCGATTCATCGACTTGATGTCAAGAATGCTTTTTACATGGTGATTTATCCGAGACAAGATATATGCATCACCTCCGGGTTTCGGACTCAGCATCCCGATTATGTATGTTTATTGCGCCGGTCTCAGTATGGGCTCAAGCAGCCCTCGAGCTTGGTTTCAGCTGATTTGCATCCTATATCACTCGGGTTGGGTTTTCTCGAGTCGTTGTGACTCATCTTTATTTATATCTGAGACAAAGGAACGGATCATCGCTTTTGCTATTATATGTTGATGATATTGTTCTCACCGCTTCCTCGTAGAATTTGTTGCGGCGGATTATTGGATCCTTACATCACGAGTTTGCTATAGATGGATCCGGGTCCTCTTAATTATTTTTGGGTATCTCATTACACGTGATTCTTCGAGGTTGTTTTATCTCGGAAGAAATATCTTGTTGAGGTTTTGGAAAAGCACATATGGTTAATTGTAATCCGAGTCGGACTCTGTTGACACCGAGTCTAAGCGGGGATGATGGTGATCCGATATCGATCCCACTTTATATCGGAGTCTTGCAGGTTCTCTTCAGTATCTCACCTTTACTCGCCCAGATATATCTTATGCAGTTCAGCAGGTTTGCCTTCATATGCATGACCCTCGAGAGCCCCATTTCTCGGCTCTCAAACGGATTTTGCGATATGTTGAGGTACCTTAGACTATGGGTTACAGCTGTTCGCATCTTCTAGCACATCTTTGGTTGCTTATTCGGATGCGGATTGGGCTGGTTGTCCTACCACTAGGCGATCGACTTCTGGATATTGTGTATTTCTTGGCAACAACTTACTCTCGTGGTCCTCTAAGCGTCAACCTACGCTGTCTCGTTCTAGTGCAGAAGCAGAGTACCGTGGGGTTGCCAATGCTGTTGCTGAGACTTGTTGGTTACGGAATTTACTGCGTGAGCTACACACACCTTTATCTTCCGCTACGCTTGTCTACTGTGATAATGTTAGTCTGTCTACTTATCCTGTAATCCAGTTCAGCATCAGCGTACGAAGCATATTGAGATCGATATTCACTTTGTTCGAGACTTGGTTGCTACTGGTGAGGTTCGGGTGCTTCATGTTCCTTCACGCTATCAGTATGCAGATATATTCACCAAAGGGTTGCCTTCAGCTCTATTTGAAGAGTTTCGCTCCAGTCTCAGCGTCCGGTGTCCTCCCGCTATGACTGCGGGGGAGTGTTAGCCCATATTCGTATATCATTGTGTAACGGGCTCTAGCCCGATTCTAGATCCTTCATTGTAATGTTATATATATGTACATTGTATCTATGTTTAGTCAATCAATAAGACATAATCATTATCTCCAATATCTCCAGTACGATCAAAAACGTACTTAGAAATTATGTTTTAAGTATACCATGAATTTCACACACTGTTATGAACTTCATTCGCGCTTATACAACGGTTTGCTTCTTAGACAATACACACGTTTTTTATGAAAAGACAAGTAACTAAGTGCAAATATTATAAGTCGCAACACCATTCAACAAAAATAATGTTCCATTAAGTACCATGCGTGCTTACAAAATGATGTTTACTTTACAAGTTACTATCTACATACTATTACAACGTCTATGAGACGAATTTCCTACACAGCTAGCAGCAGCTCCAACCTCATTCAACTTCTTCAGTAGGTCGGAATCTTGGCGCGACACCGTGGCAACACTAACGGGTATCCCGTCAGACCTGGGGAGATGTGTTGCGCCAATGCCGCATAAAACAGCCTTACCTTTAATCCCTTCCTTGTGGGCAAGTCTTGTAGCATGCACTTCCAACACTTGCTTTAAGGGCACCTCTTTCTCCAAAGTGAAGGGATTCAATGTATCCTTTGGGTGAGCAAATATAGGCACTTGGAGTTGAGATTCATCGGGTTTCAGAAAGTGGTCCAGCCGCGCTTCCGCATTTTCGCCACGATGCCGAGCTAAGGTATGCCCCTCCATAATGACCCCTATCGGATAGTCCTGGTCGCGCTCTAACTCAGAAATCATGGGAAGCTCCAATGACTTCATCTTATCCATAGCAACCACCAGCTCATCGTATGCTTGCGCATTATACCCGGGTACCTTATCAGCAGGCACCTGCAACAACTTAGACTCATGCAGGTCCTCCACAGCCTCTGCCTTACCTCGCGCCAATGCACACTGCACAACTTCCCCAATGGCGTCCACTACTTCCTGCGACTCCAAGGTGGTGAGAGCAGCAAGTCGCAGACCATGGCCAATCACCACTGCGCTCGGCCGATTGTAGATGTGGAGTTGGGGATATAACTCCTCATCATACTCAGTGAGCTTGCAGCGACTTCATTTCCTGCGCTTCCAAGGCACCGCTTACAGTGGCACCAAACTTTTCCAACTGCGAGGTCAACTCTTCCTTGCCCTTCTCCAGATACTTCAGTGCCCAGAGACACGAAGCCTTGTACCCTGATGACTCAGCACGCTCTTGGCTTATTTGACCCATCAGCGCCATCTTATCTTCAGCGAGCTTTTGGACGTACAAACTCAAGCCCTCTACTTCTGTCTTAGCACTAGCCAACTGCGCCTCCAGCGACGCAATTTTTTGATCCTTTTGCGCGTCTTGGCTGCCTTCCCCAGAAACCTTGGCCTTTAGCTTCTCCACTAGTGAAGCTTAATGCGCAGCCGCCAGCATCAACTCCTCAACAAGCTGTTCCATGGGCGCATCCCCAGCCGCCATTGGCTCAGCGTTTGGCCGTTGTCTCGGAGAACCCAACGCAGCAGACTATCTCGGGAGGAGACTCCATGATGCTTAAACCTGCACACAAGAAAGGGAATTATTAATTTCTCGCATCAACAGGGGATGCACAAAACACTTTGATGAGATTACTTACTGTGGGCCAAATGTATCAGCCGAGGGGGGAGGCGATGCAACGTCGCTTGATGATGATTCCACCGTTAGGATAACGGGGCTCTTCTTCCTAGATGAGCTTGCGCCATCCTCTCCAAGTGGTCTCTTGCGCTTCAACAAGGGATCTTCCTTTTCTCCTCTTCCTCCATGTGCTCCGCCACTGCTACTTGTAATGGCTGCACTAATGGGGAGGGAACTCTAGGGCTCGGCACGCTCTGCAGTGGGGTCGCCTCCACTGCGACAGATGAGCTAGCCCCTGCTTCTCCCAGGTCCATTTCCAGGGTATGCCCTGCTGTAGCATCAAGAATAGGCTCTTCTCCCTCTCTCAGTGGGCGTGTCCCTACATTGACTTGGCGCGGCTTCGCTAGTTGCACGACTCTGAACAGGTCCATTTCCGCGCAACAAAAAACAAACAACCAAAATAGATTACGACAAGTACATAGAGAAGCAGGTAAAACGCTTACAGTAATATAACACAATGGAGTACGAAAGGACGAGCACCCACCCTGGCCATCCGCGCCTAAGAAGATAGGAACCTCTTCCGGACTACCAAAATAGTTGCGGCTAATGCCTATGTGCACCAAGAATTCCTCAGGGTAGGAATTGATGGGAATGCGATTGGTGTTTATTGTATCCGCATCCTCCACATTGTATGATCCAGGAAGGCGCTCATCCTTTGGCAGTGTACCATGGGTGTAGAAATCGAATCGCGATGGGAAGCACGGGTCGTCTACCCAGAAAAATGTTTCTCTCCAATTCCTGAATGCATCTAATTTTTCAGTATAACACTGCGCAGCGCCAAATACGCTTAGCAAATGATACCCACCTGTGTGACCACGTTGTGTGGTAAAACGCGCGGAACAGTTGGATAGTCGGGTTAATTGCCAATAATCGGCAATTAACCTCGAAGTTGGTAATTTTAGCTGCACCTATGCAGTGTAGCTGGGATATATGCAGACGGTAGTAATTTAACACGTCGCTCAGGAATAAAGATATTGGCACGCGTTGATTCGCGAACTCGAAAAATCGCGTGTATACCCTATCTTTCCTTCGGGGAAGTCCGCAATTGACGCCTTTGCATCCGGAACTTCCGGATGCACTGCGAAGGGAATGTAATACTCAGAGGCAAACTCTAGAAGCTCGCCCTCAGTTATGTCGGATGTGAAATCAGATAAAACTTTGACCATGGTATTATTTTTATAAGCGCACGCGCGGTTACCTTTGGAATAGTAGTTTTCTGGGTTGCGAGTTGAAGGTTTGTTAACAATGGCGGATTCAGTTTTTACTGTGATAATCACAGTGAAAGGAAGGTCGATGGTTATTGATGTGTGCAAAACCGTCAAGTTTTCTCCATGGTGACCACTTGTGAATGGCCAACCAGAAGAAACTTAAAACGACTTAAGCACAAATGCAATGAAGATCCGGGAGTATAGTGTTTCCCGGTCGTTATGTCCCAAATGAGCTATGCAATGGATTATCAAACGTATAGTGATCGCGAGATTTGAACGGGAAAAGGATTTGGAATGATTATGACTACAGAAAAAGCCAACAAATTACAACGGCTTAAATGCAAATTAAAGGAAATTAAAAAGATAAAATCTATTAAATAAACGCTATCACTATATTTAAAATGATGTTTTTGTTTTTATGTTTTTATAAAACTGAAATTAAAAACTACGCGACGTACAAATAAAAACGTGAAACTAAGGCAATATTAACCCTAAAAATATGAAAAATACATTTTTACAATCCTAATGATAAAAGAAAATTTATAGAAAAAGAAAATTATTTTTAAAACTAATTATCTAATTAAAAACTATTTTTAACTAATAAATAATTACCTAAAATACAAGAAAATAGGAAATAAAACTAGAAAATTAAAATTATGACTTGGAAAAATCTAAAATATCAAAAGAGAATTTTCAAAACTATTTTTGTATTTTTCTGATTATTTTTTCTATTTTTTATGAATTTTAAACTATTTAAATCTAATTTAAATTATGAAAAATACCAAATAAAAGGATAAAAATAAGGAAAAATATTTTTTATGCTTTTTATATTTATCTTAATCTATTAAAATTTAAAAATTAATTTTTGGAACTTTTTCTCAATTATTTGCAATTAAAGCTAATTAAAAGTGATTAAAAACTATTTTAAATCTAGAAAAATGGTAAACAGTGACTAAAAATTATGAAAAACTCAGGAAAATTCTAAAATGATAATCTTAATCTATGAAAAATGAGAAATTAGATGCTTATGTGTGAAATATTAGAGCTGCAGTGTAACTGCTATGAGAACAAGCTACTTAAAATAAGCAAACAAGTTAAGTAAGCTACCAAACAGTGACTAAAGCTAGATTATGCTAGACTAAGCTTAAAGCAACTAACTACACCTAATCCTAACAAGCTACAAGCTCTGATCAAGAGATTTGAACAAACTGCCTAGTTAAGCCAAACAGTTGAATC